>JAPTHA010000023.1:13158371-13168957 GCA_029814585.1 Gymnapogon annona | reverse complement strand
AACTCAGGCAGAGGACTTCATGTATAGTGTCATAGAGGGAGACGTGAGTCTGGGATTAGCTCATTAAGACGGACATCTTTGATCTGAGGTTATCTGTTTCATTTCCACGGCAACCTGATCATATCCTGCGACACACAAAGACACACACAAGGGCACACACACACACACGCGCATGCACGAGCAGGCCATAAAGCCCTAGAGAGCAGGTCCAACAGAGATGTGAAGTGTAGATGTGCAGCAACAGCTAAACGTCGTGTCAGGTTTCTGGGGGCTCGTGCTAAATTTAACCCTATGATCCTGCAGCAGGCAGAGGGGTTTAAATGCCAGCCTACAGTTGCTCCACACCAGTTGTTCTCCACACGTCTTCCACTCATCACAAACTCAGGCCAGGGACGAAGACACACACTTGTACACTCCGACACACACGCTCCAGACGCAAGGACCCAACGACCACGTAACGGTAGCACAGTTCCAGGGGAAAGCAGGAATCTTTGTCCCCTCCATCCAGACCACAGAGGTGTCCGCCATGGAGCTTTTCGAGACCAACCCTTACTTCTTCCCTGACCAGCGCTTCTATGAGGGAGGCGACAGCTATTTCCCCTCTCGCCTACCTGGGGCATACGACCAACCCAGCTACCAGGATCGAAACTCCATGATGGGGTTATGCGGGAGTCTTTCAGGGGGCGTCGGAGTCGGAGTGACAGGAACAGAGGACAAAGCCTCTCCGTCCAGCCTGTCCCCTCACTCTGAACCCCACTGCCCGGGTCAGTGCTTGCCCTGGGCCTGTAAGCTCTGCAAGCGAAAGACAGTGACCATGGATCGCCGGAGAGCAGCCACGCTGAGGGAGAAAAGACGTCTGAAGAAGGTCAACGAGGCCTTTGACGCACTGAAGAGAAGCACACTCATGAACCCCAACCAGAGGCTGCCCAAGGTGGAGATCTTGCGGAGCGCCATCCAGTACATTGAAAGGCTGCAGGCGCTGGTGTCCTCCCTCAACCAGCAGGACACCGAGACAGGACAGCAGGGGCTTCACTACCGACCCAGCCCGGCCCAGCCCAGAGTGAGTAGGACACCGGAGGGATGTGGGGGTGGCAGAGGGTCACATATTAAACTGTAGACCTGTCAAAGGTCAAAGTCTGGATGATCTTTTTAAGGAAAAGGGAGAAGAGGAAGTAGAAAATAAGGAAAGAAGATGAATCTCAATTGGTCAAAGTAAAACGTGTGACTATGACGAACTGACCTGCTATGAAAATGAATAACGTAGCTGGGATTTAAGGTTTTATTTGGAGTGTATATGCTAAGTTGTAGAACACATGTAATACATTTTATATCAGTGCCTTCATTTAAGACACAGAAACAAGTTTTATAATAAATTAGTCTGTAGTTGGCACACTTGTAGTTTAATATAGAATAGGATAAGTTATTTTCAGCTCAAAAAGACAGTTCTTACAAGCAACTATCTGGCAAAATATAGTAAGAGTAGAAAATCTGAGTGAAAAAGCAAAAAGTAAAAGCATTGATAGTTTATTGACGGCTTCAATTTGAGAAGATTTGGACTTTTTCAGTGGTCGTGGTCGTGGGGTCACAGGTTCCATGTGTGGGCAGCGTGTGTGTATTTATGTGCCGTTACAGTGTGGGGCGGGGTGCAGCGTGTCATAACACAGGCTGACTGACAGCAACTTCTGTGTGTGCATCTCCATGGTAACAGGTGTCGTCGTCCAGCGAGCCCAGTTCAGGCAGCACCTGCTGCAGTAGCCCCGAGTGGAGCAGCACCCCAGAGCAGTGCACGCAAAGCTACAGCAGCGAGGGTGAGGACACTTCACAGACCATCCCATTACAACGGCTCAGTGTGTCGGCGCTCTGGTACTGAATGTGTCACTGGGTTTCTCCTCCGCAGACCTCCTGAGTGTCGCTGACTCTCCCGAGCAGGGCAACATGCGCGCTCTGACCTCCATCGTGGACAGCATCTCTGCAACAGATGGAGCTGTAGCCTTTTCTGTGGACATTCCCAAGTAGACCCTCCACGTACGTGAACAGCGAGCCAGCAAAACAAAAAACTAAACTAAACTAACAAAAAAAAAAGAAAGAGCAACATGGAAATTGGCACCAGAGATTAATAAACAACATAATTTCTAGTTTTATTTATTTCACAACTCTACTGATACGAATGTTTGTTTGGTCTAAATGGGAACATTCTGATCTATCAGCGTTGAAGCTGCTCCGCGGGTTCGCTCGCCAAACGATTCCTCCTGTACTGTTCACAATAAGGCCTTATTCCCTTTGTTTCCTGTCTAATCCTGTGGTTCAAACCGGCCTTGTCAGAGTCACAGGAGCCCTAACTAGAGAATGAAGGACTTTGCTGCATGAATCCAACACCTAGTTACTAAGAGTGGATCTCTGATGAAGCCACAGAGCAATAACAAAGCCTGTTTTTTCTCCTTTCTTAATTTAAACATGTTTTCCTCTTTTCGAAACCTTTCCCTGATCTTTCATTCTTTTTTTTTGTGTGTGTGTTTTATATGCTTAAAAAAAACAAAACCTGAGTTTATTTGTGGGGCCAATATGTACCATGGCAGTTTTGACCAAGATCTGCTTAATTTAAACAGGTAATGAATGATAGTGATGTAAATACGTTCCCTTTTTCTACAGAGTGGTTTTGCCATTTTATTTTTTATTTTTTGCTAACTTATTTTGACTTTTATAACTAAGATTGTTGTGTATTTGTAGATGTTCTGGAAAAAAAAACATATTTTCTGTTTAATTCTTGCAATAAAGACCATTTTCAATATACCTGTTGCAGTTGTCCTCATGAATCCCAAAAGAAACGACATCCAAAATCTTTAAAAAACAGCTTTACTTATGTCTATATAGTGTCATAAATACAGTACACTTCTTTTAAATAGCCAAATAATAAAATCTTGATTTGTCAGCATTGTTTCACACCTGGAATAAAGACACAGTACTCATAGCTGCCACATAGCACATTACACCTTTAGACACCTTGGAAAAACTGTAAAATAATAATAAAAAAAAGGATTGTACACCCATCCAGCACTCAACTGGTCCATATACTGTGTTGTCATTGAATGAGGAGTTGGTCAGCTGCAAGTACTGACTGCTCTCTGGCACGTCTCCATGGCAACTAAATGGGAGGTGACGGGACAGAATTCCAAACGTCTGCCTCTTTGAGCAGTGTTACATGAATATCATTGGCTGATGTTGAGCAGCAGTTTACAGTTTTGAATTGAGAGAAAGAAAGGAATCAACAGAGAGGCGCTACAGTGTCCACACTACCCAACCACGTAAAAAATAAAAAAAAAAGTCATGGTCACATGGCTGGGGTCGGCCTTTTCACGCACAGCCTCTCTGCGAGTCTCACGCAGGGAGACGTCTGATCATCATTCTCTCTCTCACGCACACACTCACAGTAACTCTTCATATTAAAGGATTCTCTCTATTCTAGGCTACATAGTGTCGTACAGAAGGCGAGAGAGGCGGACAGAGAGGAGAGGTAACAGCTACATAGTGTCAAAAGAGGAAGAGGACAGAAGAAGAGGCAAAGAGAAAAGTCTGAAATTGGACCCATGAACCTGTGAAGAGTCCTTGAATAAACACACCCCTCCTTAGTGAGTCCCTCCCACTACTGATTCACACACTTACGTCATACGGCAAAAGACACACAAAGGTCCGACACAGAGAAAGAGAAAGAAAGAGAAAGAGAGAGAACAGTCACTATCGAATACAGGGCATTGGGTTTCATACAGCAATGATATTAGAGTATTTTCCATATATATTTCCAATATATATATATTTATATATATATTTATATATAATATTTCTATAAAAAACATAAGTCATCCATTTTATGTACAGAGACCGTAGATGGGTAATACCTTGCATAACCGGTAGAGGGGCAATGTGCAGTGGGGTCTGCCTTTTATACAAGTATTCATCCATTCCAAGTCCAAATCAATGGCTGGTCACCATGTCCTTAACTGGTTTTACAACCAAGCCCATCCATTGTGTGGGAAATGATGACAGAGGCAGATTGGCTTGGACTTAGCCATGTTAGGACTATAAAATCAGGACGAGAACCCACAGCTGAAACCAGAGGGTGGGAGGGGTGGGGGTGGGGCAGGAGCACAACACCACAACAACAAGGCTACTGGGAGCACTGGGGTAAACTGGGAGAGTCTCCTTTGCAGCAGCGAGCGCAGCCAATGAGCACTCTCGAGAGTTCAAAGGTCAGAGTTGGCCTCTGTATTGCACGTGTCCGAAGGAGAGGTGAGAGGTGAAAGGTGGGAGGTGAGGTTGGGCCACAAAGGGGCTGGCAGTGAAGCCCCCCGTGGCACCCAGAGCTCCCTCTCCAGATTTGGCATATCACTCTCAAAAGGCCGCAAGCATATGTCCGTATAGGTAATGAGAATGCACTGGAAGAAAGACAGATGGAAGTGAGTTAGTGTTGAAGCCAGTCCATACCTGCTGTTTACAAACCAGTACTGTTGTAGAGAGGCGGAGTCCTGCTCCCTTTGGTGGGACAGTGTTATGGGGAAGTCATGTGACCAGATCTGTTGGGAATTTTCACCTGCTTTAATAATTTTTCACTCGTTCCTAATATAATGTGGACGTGTCGAGGTTCTATGGCCATGTTCCGTATTACATGAGACATTAAATTTCATTCCAAGCTAAATGAATCAATGCTTTGCTATTTTTTCTTGTATAAGTTTTGACTCTCATGACTTAAATGGAGAAATATCTTCACTGCAAATAATGACAAAATTCATTTCGGGTCACGGGCTGGTACTGGTCAGTGGGTCAATTGGTACCAGGCCGCACAGAAAGAATACATAACTTACTTTATTTATGTCTTATTTATTCTAGGATTCTGAATGATATTTTATTTTGAAAAACGACTGTATTCTCTTGGCTGCATCTGTCTATCGGTGCATGTCCAGATGGTCACATGTGTTACCTACATCCACTACCTTCTTCAAACGGCTGTTCTAACACTAACACATAATACATTAGCGCCAAATTGAAACCCCCAAGCTGGAAAAATGAACAACAAATGTCTTTGTTTGGTTTCTTTGGTTGTAGAGAGGCTGTTAGTTGTTGGTGCGATGTTTCTGCTAATAAAGTAGAAGAGTAAAAACCAATAAAGTAATAAGTGCTATCATTTTATTTTGTTGTATTCATCCACCACAACTTAAAGGCCGGTCCATGAAAACATTGGCAGAAATTAAACTGGTCCGAAAAAGGTTGGGATCCGCTGTAGGTAATGTAAGGTCCACCATAAAGTGCAGGACGTCACCTCTCTACCTCCAAAAAAGAAAACTAACAAAGGGTCAATTCTATCTCTGAATACTTTCTGACCCTGTCTGGGGAAACTGGCTAAAAGTGTCATTCATTTGGGTTTGTGCGTGTCTGTGTCACACGACTACACATTAACACAGTACATTTATTGCAAGTGTTACTTTCCTCAAGGAATAACTGACAATAAAAAAAATTAAGTGCTAGACTTTAATAGACCATATCGATTTTTCTGGGCCTCTCGAGGAAGAAAGTAACACATGGCTTTGACAGTTTTTTGACATCTCATAAAGTTGTGACAACAAACATGTTAGCAAACACCTCGAGCAATCAGAGAATGACATGAGGCGACACATCGGGCGACGCCTTTCACATGACACGGAGACCTGCCATTTTAGAGAGAAGAGATGTAAGGAATCACTGCCGGATTTTGAAAGAAGTTATTTCAGTAGACGTTCAATACAATTGATTGTGAATATTTTGTTTAGGCACTTTCCCACAGAGTAGTTCTAAGAACCATCCACTTCGAATTTAGTTCTACAAACTACTCTCCCCAGGGGAACCTTTTTGTTGCGCATTAACACAGGTAGCAAGAACTATATGAAGCAGTGTGACATAATCTTATTCTGTATCTGCATCTGCATGATACAACTTTCACACACACACAGGAACAGAAAATTAGCTCTATTTATGTTCTATTTGTGTAACATCCCATAATCAATGATGAACAACAGAATGAACGTGTCACACACACTCTACTGTCTTCTCTTCATCTGTTCATGGACCAAACGTGTGTTCCTTCTCTTCTCACAAGTTCACACAGATACGAGACACGGAATTGCACCAGATATGAGTGCATACGAGACAGTGGAAATGTTACAGATGACACGCTCACAGGAAAGACAAAAAGACCACATGATATAGTTCCTGGGGGACTATATGACAGGAACAGGATCTAAAAAGCTCTTCGAACTGTGGTCATGGTTCGTATTTCGTATGCTGTGGGAATGTGTGAAAAAAGGTTCCAAGAATCAAAAAGCTTCTTGGAACTACAAAAGGTTCCGACAGTGGGAAGGCACCTATTGTGAATATTTTGAAGACGGTATTAAATGATGATGATTTCTTTCGGCTTTTTCCCTTCTGGGGTCACCCCATCGAATCCAATTCACATATTTGATTTGGCAGGAGTTTGACATCGGATGCCCTTCCACACACAACCCACTCGGGAATCGAACCCGGGTCACCTATGCACCAGCCCGGTGCCTTATAAGTGCCCTATAAGACAGTATTAAATATGCTTTATTATTGTTTGACCTAATGTCAAAGCAAAAAGGCAGAGGTCTTTATCAGCCAAAAGCATCCGTACACGCGCCGTAGGTCATCTCATTGGACGTTAATACCACACTCCCGCCTCATGCCGTTAAGCTGGACCAACGCCACTTAAAAGTGCACACAGATCCTTCATTTCAGCAGGTATTTTATTAGCTTACCTGTTAGCATTAGCGCTCCTGTTAGTAAGCAGACAGAAGTTAGCATGAGTAGGTCCGCACAGCTGAAGGGTCGAGTCTCGGGGGAGCCGGGGGAGGAGCTTAAGAGGCGTGGAAGTGTGCAGGCGCAGCAAGACAGAGAGGACACAGCATGCAGCAGTCAGTAAGAAAAAGCTCACACACTATTGACGCACACAAAGATGCCCAGTGTGGTTAGTACTGACACACACCTTCAGGCTGAAGCTGCTTCTTGTGCATCAGATTCACAGAGGGTGGCATGGACATCGAGGGCATTCGGAAACCAGCTGGCAGCGTTTCCATGGAGCCCGCCATCATCCCCAGCCCTGTGCCTCCTTCACGTGCCCGAAACCTCTTACGCCACGAAGGAGAGCGTCGAAAAGACTTGTCGTCCCCGCTCTACGGGGACAGGACGAGGACAAAGTCAGATAACTGGTCCATTTTCAACGTGGCTGCGTTGATCAAAGCAGCAGCTTCAGAAAGTCACCTCCTCCAGTCGGCGGTCGGTCCCCAAGGCTAACACGTTGTTGAATTCCCTCTCCAGAACCTGACGGGCCTGAAAAACAGTGAATTACATATGGGAGTTACTTTTTAAAAATTCAGTATTAATTGATTTTTAATTTGATAATTTTACAAATGTATTCATACACTAATAGACGACATTCACAACCCACAATGACAGGATCAGAGACAACAGACAAAATGACACAAAGAACAAGAGAAAACAGGTGCAATTAAATAAAAAAAACATAAATAAGTGAACCGCATGAGTCACAGAATCATCTGTTGAGCTCAACCACATATATGATAATGCAGTTTCCAATCAAGACCATTCTTTAGTTTACTTAAAAATAATATAAAGGTCGTAAGGATAGACTGTTTAGTGATATTACAGAAGATATGTTTGTATTTAACGTGGCAAAAAAGAAGATACACACCAAGAGCGCAAAAAACAAAATATGTACAATCACAAAACAAAACTTACAAACACACTCACAAAGAGACCAAAAAACACAAAACAGGTACAGTGACTGCGACGAAAAACACACACAAAGAACACAAAAAACAGTGACAAGAAAAACAACTAATAAGTGAACCGCATGAATCAGGGTCAGCAATAAACTGGAAATGATACTAAACACAAAACGCACACACCTTTGGAATTAAAAACAACTGCTCTGATAAATAGGACTAACCTTGGTCTCAAAATAAAAATTCATGTGAAGACACTGAGACATAATTTGCACTGGAGCTCAGAACTGACGACACATTTAAGCTCATTCAGTCTGAGGACCGTGGGGAATTGGATCAGACAATGACAAATGCAAAATGTGCCGGAGGAGTTAAGGTTGGCAGCGTGTCGCCAGCGGCGCCAGGAAAAGCTGACTTCACACAAACCGCAGCGTCAATAACAAGTAAATCAACCAATCTCATAAAAACCTCAGGAAGTGTGACTGTTGGAAGATGGACTGGTCACTGAATGGCGCTGCGCTGGGCTGATGGGACCGGGCGGAACGTTGCACGTGTCCTTGTGCATGTGCAAAATGAAACACACCTCGGTGGTAGTTTTTTAAATGTGTAGTGTCTCATGTCTTAATCTGAAAAACTGCCACATAAACAGGTACGACATGAACTTGATCACACCCTTTGTACCTGAGCAGGGCTTGTAGGACTTAGGAGGTCAACATATGTCTGTGCGTGTATGTATGTGTCTTGTCTTTGTACCTGTTTTGTGTTTTTGTGCTCTTCTTGTGTATGTGTTTTTTTTGTCTGTTGTCTCTGATCCTGTCATTGTGGATTGCGAATGTTGTCTTGTAGTGTATGAATGTATCTGTAATATTGTCTAATGAATAATCTAAATAAAATAATATAAAAAAAAAAAGATCACATCAATAATGAGCGCGGCGTCGGTTGCGTAACGTGCGAGCGCCTGCCGGGTGGCGTCGAGCACCTGTGTGTTCTGCATGGGGATCTGCAGGATCAGAGCCAGGCTGCTGTAGTCGAAGGTCTCGTCCAGAGCGATCAGTGCTCCGTGGACGCCACTCTCCAGCAGATTGCCGCTATATTCCCTCAAACCCACAGACTGGACCCAGTGGATCACCTGCTCGTTGGTCCACACCAGTACGTCTGAAGCAAAAGAGATCAGCTCATGTTCAAGAGAATGTTACGCAATAAGACTTCACAGTTACAGAGCAATTTTATTTTGCATTTTTGAAAAGAATTCTACAAAGGGTACGATGGAGAGATAAAGAGATAATGTGCGTGTCCACATAGTGTCAACTCACTGGCACACTCCCTTTGTTCATTTAAAGTACAGCTGTCGGCCAGCTTTCCAAGTTGGAACAGGCGGTGTGTGTGCGCGCGCGAGTGTGTATAAGTGAATGCATGTGTGTGTGTGTGTGTGTGTGTAGACAGAGTAAGATTGTGATTTGAAACGACAGCTGAGTCAAGTTCATGTGCAGAACTCAAGGTCAAAAGGGCGAGAGGGCTGGTTGTATTCGTGTGTGTGTATATGTGTGTGTGTACTACTTTGGTATGTAAAGCTCTGGATCATAACGTCGTAGGCCTTTCTTCATTTTGGCGTTTTGACAGTCAGAGGTGCAGCTGTCCCGGTGTGTAGACGCAGCTGACAGTATCACACAAAGCCACTAGATGGTACTCTGAGCGTGAACGCGTTCTGAATCGTGTGTGTGTCCACCGTGTGTGTCTTTTCACTGCTTTGTCATTCTGTGTGTGTCTCTGGATGTGTGTCGAGCGTGAACGTGTACCTTTCATGTCATGTTGGCTGTCCTCTCTCCGGCGCTCCAGGTCTTTTCTGTCATAATTGAGTCTCTTCAAGCACATAATCCCGTACTGCAGACTAGCCCTGGTGCACACACACACACACACACACACAAACACACACCAGTGAAAAAACAACCTTGAAAACAGACCAAAACATAGAAGTACACCAGCATGTACGAGCCACACTCCTCTTCATCGCTAACGTATCCAACAGGCAGATGAAAGTGAAGGAACCCAAAGTGCAGACCTGTGGAAGCTGTCCACCATCTTGAGGTGACTCCTAAGGTCCTTCTTGGTCAGGTGGTCCAGCATCCGCGCATCTACCAGACACTCCATGAAGTAGGAGCGGTACTGAGGCAGACCCAGACTGGGCAGCCATTCATTTCCTATCCACTCGTGATTCATGTCACCGTACGCCAGAGTCTATGGGAATAATAGAACATATAATCGACATAGGATTACAATGACATATGATTACAGGAAGCTTGGATGCAGTCAGATCACCACAAATGAAGCTTTTATCATTTTTTATCATCCCCCGGGCTGCACTGGACCCTATGGTGGGTGGATCGTGGCCCGTGGGCCTTATGTTTGACCACCTGTGATTCACATTGTCCTTGATGCGTTTTCTATGCAGCGATTTGATTCCACGATGTAATTGAAACAAGGTCAAAACATGTCTTTTTACAAAAATATTGTTAAAATGTTGTGTGATGGAGTCACCTCTACTTTACTAGGTATAGACTGATCCAGTTTAACCTCCTGTTTTATGTGGTACAGAGGAAGAAACATTCCTCCATTCCTGTCAGTGTTCTAAATCAGGGGTTTTGTTGAGGAGGAGTATGTGAAACTCTATGGAATATCCATGGGGTCACATTTCCACTGGACCCTGAAGTCTGTCTACTAGTGGATGTAACTAAACTCAAACTGTCAAAGTATGTGAAGAAACTGACAGAAATTCAATCACTAAGAAATGTATTGATAGAA
>JAPTHA010000023.1:13062247-13076027 GCA_029814585.1 Gymnapogon annona | reverse complement strand
CACACACACACACACACACACACACACACACACACACACACACACACACACACACACACACACACACACACATCTTGCAGAATCTAAGGAGAGGAATCAACAAACAAGAAAAGAAGGAAAACAATATGATCTTAACAATCATGAAGATGTGCGTTAATTGGCTTTGAATGAGATATAACACTTGCTGTGCCATTCAAAATGATATCAAAGCATTTCTTTTCTTTCTTTCTTTCACCGTATAACAATCTAGAGCTCTATTTGGACTTTTGTTTTTTTTTTCATGGCCGTTTGGTTGATGAAGGCTGATGAACGAATACTTGTTTGTCAGGTCCATTAATAAACAATAAATGCTTTAAGTGGTAGAACAGTATATTCGAAATTTCAATAGAAGAAAATATCATTGTAAGAATTGTCAGGCTCTGAATTTATCACAGTCAAATGATTGTGATTATATGAAAATATATATTTATTATTTTAAAAGTACGTGCCAGTAAATGTGGCTGTAACATTTGCCATATGGTGTTCATGTCATAAAACAGTGACTGCAGAAATGCAGAAATGTATTTGTAAAAATATAAAGCACTTTGTTGCTATCTAGTGGCTGAAATTATATTTACAATGCACGCTCGCAGCTTCTCAATCTTTAACCTCCATGACCTGAATTTGACTGTGTTACTTGACGTTTTTTGACAAGATCAAAAATGTGCAATGGTGAACTGTCAGTCCAGTGCACTATAAAGATATTAAAATTAAAGTCCTTAGATCATGGTACTCTTCTAGAAAATGTGAAAAGTCCGGTGGATGGATTTCTTCATTTGTAAGTGGTATGTGTAGGTAGGTCATATTTGTTTAAAAGTAATAATACATCTATGTGAATTCATAACAGTATTTCAATTATAGTGTAAAGCTGTTTCCCAAACAAAATACTGGCTTAACACTATTGAAATAATAACATTAGGAAGAATATATACACACATAAATGATGGTAAAAATATATTAAATAACACTGTGGATTTTATGAGTACCAAATAGAGAAAAGATAATATCGTGAAAAGTAAACGAATTTCAACAAATTAATAAGCCATTATTGCATGATGATGCCACTTTTCGGTCCCACAGATAGTATTAAATTGTTTAACTTATACTGACCAGCAGAGGGCAGTAAAGCAGCAGTTGAAGCGAAACAACGTCGGTAATCTCGCGTTAGTTCCGACGTTACGTCAGTCCATGATGGCAGAAGATCCTGGCGGAACAATTTCCAATTTGTCTGTTATTTTTCTTTCTTTCTCTCTACCTCAGCTTGCCATAGAGACATGGCAGGACTCGCAGCCCCGCTAAACGTCCGTAGATCACTTGTGTCGAAATGCCCAAGAAAGGGAACCGAAAACGGCTGAAATTTAAGGCCGGGGACGTTTGTTCAGAATCAGGTCGGTTGCCTTACGTTAGCATTGAGGTTAACCAACTAGCTAGCCCACTCACTGTTCTTTAGCAGCCCGATTCAATATTATGCCAACGCTGAACTAAATTATAGCTTCAATCATTGTCCAATATGAGTTGTGTCGATAAGGAAGTGATTGCTTTTGCACCTATACTCCGGTTTTGGTTCATTTCCCATGTGTCGTCTTTTCCTTGCAGTGACCGTTGCTGATTATGCTGACGCCGACCCAGCCGTTGTGAAGTCAGGGAGGGTGAAAAAGGCAGTTGTAAATGCAGTGGAAAAAGAAGGTGAATTGATGATTACACGCACACTGTTCGTGCACGTTCAACTACTCGTTTGACCTTGTCTGAAAAGGTCACGCAAGGACTTCTCTCTGTGTTCCAGTAAAATTACTTTGCGGCTTGGAAGCCTCTCAGGGCGTGGTGGAGGAGGTGCTGTCATCTGCACTCAGGGTCCAAGGAGAATCCGTGGACAGCAATGATGGTCTGGAACCTGAAGAAGATGAAGAAAATGAAACTAGGGTTGCCCGCAAGAAGAAAAACAAAAGAAGAAAGGGTACCTAACTGTCACTCTTACTGAGAATGGATTGAGGTAAACTTATTGACTCGTTCAGTTTTGGAAAATCGTTTTGTATTGTGTTTAAATTGACCTTCACAGAAAACAGTGAGTGCAGTGAGGGTGAGGATTATCCTGTCGACATCTGGTTGGTGCTCTCCTCCTATATTCGACCAGAAGATGTTTGCAGATTTGCACTGATCTGTAGAAATGCCTGGACTGTCACCTGCACTGCAGCATTTTGGACCAGGCTCTATAGAAGGTAAGAGGACTCTATGAATACTTCTGTTCATTGAAGGATGAAAATATACATACAGCGGACATTGTTGATTATATTATGTGGCTTTTTTTTTTTCCTTCTTCCTTTTGTCCCATGCCAAGGCACTACACGATCGACTCAGATCTACCGTTCCGTCTACAGCCCGACTCTGTGGAAAAGATGCGCTGTCTGCGGGCTTGTGTGATCCGCTCCCTTTTTCATTTGTATGAGCCATTCAGCTTACGTGTCTCAAAAATTCCTGCCCTTCCTGAATCTACACCCATAACTTTGTTGAACTCAAAGGTAAAGTGTTTGTTAGCTACACTTATCTTTTCTTATCTCACAGTTTTTTAATGGTTCAGGTGAATTGGAGGTGACAGTTTTTAGGTTGAAGTTTCATTACATTGAACTTTTATGCTATGTTAAAATCTTTGGTTATGGATGTAAATTGTCATTTTTATCCTATGGCGTGTTACATTGTCATGTTTTTTTTTGCACAGTGTTTACTGTTCTGGGTCAATAAGGTGTCAGGGACTCGACCAGAGCCTTTGTGGGAGTTTAACTTTAAATTCATAAAGCAGGTAAATAGGTGTATATTTCTTTCCCGCGCACATGTCTTACAAAATTACAGGTGGTTTCATCTGTTTTAATGGTTATCTTGGTGATTATTGCCCCTCCAACAGGGACATACAAAGAATGGAAGTGCCAAACCCTTGTGCAGGCCCAGGCAATATGAAGATGTTCACAAAAACCCAGACTTGGACTGCTACATGCTTCAAGTCACAACCCTCAACTTCATCTTCACTCCTGTGGTCATGGGCATGACACTTGCACTGGTTAGTACCTGTATTTATTTATCTATCCAGGAAGAGCCCCTTGAGATACAGGATCTCTTCTTCCAGAGTCTTTTATGGTTGTATATGTTGAGACCTTTACATGGGGGGGAGGGTGGGCATGATAAATGACAATGCGAACATGAAACGTAGCCATTTGCAAAATCACCTCATGCTTGATAATGATGGTTTCAGCTAGGGCTGGGTAAAAAATCGATTTGAATCGTGAATCGAGTTTTTAAGTCAAATCGATTCGGATTTTGAGAAAATAGTTTTTTATAGATTTTGTCCCCCTTACCTATAACTTGCACACACATTTTGCATTCCCCAAGACTCCCTTCAGGCTTTCCATATTTCACTTACTGCGGCGCGTCCTCTGTCCCCCCCCCACGTGCAGCACTGTCAACAAACAACATGGCAGAAACAGCCACTGAAAAAGAGCAGCTCGTTCCGAAGAAATGTTCTACAACCTCAGTAATTTGGAATTGGTTTGGATTTACGGCATCTGATGAGGAGCAGACAACTTGTCGCCGGTAGCAGTACGCAAACATGTTTCAACATTTAAAGAGGAAACATACGCCTGAATGGGAAAAGTGTTGCCGTCTTCGCAACGAACACCACTCTAGCACTACTACTTATACTTCATCTGCGAAGACCAAGCAAACAACTCTTCAACAAAGTTTTTCAAGCGTTGTACCATAGAGAAGAGCGGAGCAAGGTGGAAAGCGGTTACTGAGCTAGTGATCAGTTATATCTCCCTCAGATATCTCTGTGAAGAATGTGCATGTTCGAGATGCATTATGAAAGTCAGTGATGGTTTGGTCCATAAATATCAAGTTCCAAATTTGAGTGACCCTACTAAGTTGTCAAATTCAGGTACAGTTCCTTTAAGCACATAATTATTTTTTCCAAATCATTATTATATTGTATTATAGTTTATTGTGTGAAGTACAAAACTCACGTTATCTATTAACAGTTAAAATTATGATATGAAAACAAAACCTATTTTAATTTGCTCAGAAATGTAGTGAAGTATGTACTCGGCAAAGACTGTTTAGAATTTATTGTGGTTAAAGCCAGTGTTTACATGTTCTATTATATTTACAAATTGCGCTTGTCACTTTGTTCTGTTTGAAGTTGGCATGTTTTGTTTTAGCACTTTAACCAAAATACAATAAAGTTATATTTATTTTACATTTAAACAATTTTTGTCCGCAGTTATGTTTTTGTAAATGAGGAAAAAAAAATCAAATCGTGAATCGAGTTGTTTTTTTTTTAAAATCAGTGATTTTTTTGGGGGGACAAAATCACCCAGCCCTAGCTTCAGCTATCATCATCAAGGATGAGCTGATTTTTTTTCATCGTAATTTTATAATATTGCTATTTTTTCTTTCTTTTATGTACTGTTTTGATTTGTTGTTGTACCTACTATCACGTGGAGTTGCCAAACTGACTTCCACAGTGAATGTTGTTGACAATGTTTACAGTGACAGTTAAAGGATTCTGATTCTGAGCATGTCAAGTGATGACCATCGTCTTCTCCTATAATGTACGTCAGTCAAACCTTGAACAACATTGTTGCTTAACTTCCAACTCTTTCATCCAAGCTGTTGGCGGTTTCCCACAGAGTAGTAGTTTTTCACTTAGTTTTAGTTCCTATCCTGTCCCTACAATTGAGTTGTAGGAACAACCCCCCACCCCCGGGGGACTTTTTTGGTTGTGCATTCACACACAGGCAGTAGAACCATGGTACGGAGCACTGTGATGTAATCTGATTCTGCATTCTCCAAAGCACTTTTACATACACTATAACTAACACACACAGATGGAAAATGATCTATATCATATACTTATATTTCCCTTAATTTAATATAAGGGCCTTGACTCTGTGGAGCGCTCATATTTATCAGTGACTATTGTTATCATTGTCTTTGCTATTATGTGAACTATCCTTTCCAAATCACTTGTTTTCTGTTTGGTCTGATTAGAGGTTATCTTTGCTCTTTTTTTTTCTTCACAGTTCACAATCAACGTTAGCACAGACATGCGGCATCACCGCGTGCGTCTAGTGTTCCAGGACTCGCCGCCCCACTGGGGGAAGAAGAGAGGAGATCACGGTGGAACCCAAGTGGTGCTGGATCCAGTTCAGAGCGTGCGACTCATGGACTGGTGGCATCCACAGTACCCCTCCTCTTCCTGCACATGAGTGCTCTCCTATAGCCCAACATCAATTCAAGAGGCCCGCTGTGATGTCATCATCACTCAAACAAAAGTATGATGTTGGATATTTCTGCCAAACCTTTGGGAAGGTGTCGTATTGTTGCAAACATTTGTGCTCGCTTACCTGCTTCATTTTTGCTTGAATGAGTAGACAGTTAGGGAAGATATGACCTTACGCAAAAGGACACACGCTACACATTGTAATCCTTCCTGCATTAAAGTTGAATTTACTTCACAGGTGTCAAACACGTGGCCCGGGGACCAAAACCAGCCCCTCGAAGGGTCCAATCTGGCCCATGAGATTAATTTTAAAATGCAGAAATACATTGAAGATATTAACAATCAAGGATGTAAACATTGTTTTAGGCCAATTCAATCTGAAGTTGGTCAGAGCAGTAAAATACTATCACAATAACCTACAAATAATGAATACCTCAAATTTTCCTCTTTTACATGTTATGTTTATATTCACAAACAAGCCTTTTTTTACTGAATATCCTCAAAATAGGAACAACCTGAAATATCTTAGGAGAAGTGGAATGTTAACAATATTCTGACAGTTACTAAATGTTTTGTGTATTTGTAGATCCGCAGTGATCCCCATAGGTTGCGATGCACGCGTTTAAATGATAAACTGAGGCAGAATATTTTTAACATTGCGCTTATTTTTCTCAAGAATTTTCAGGTTCACATTGGTTGGTGTTGTCTTCAAGTATGGTTTGTAGTTGTAAACATTTTCATTATGGACTTTGGAGGTGACATTTCTGAGTTCTTATCCTGTTATTTATATTATTTTATTGGTCTGGCCCACTTAATATCATATTAGGCTGTGTGTGACCCCTGAACTAAAAGGAGTTTGACACCCTTGATTTAGATCGCGTACTGCGAAAGTGTCCAACACCACTGAGCTGCTCATGCTTAAGTACCTCCTCATCCCTCTGAGACCTGCAGTACAGTCGCTCATGCAACACTTTTCAGCTTGAGCAGTTCCTCAGTGTTTACAAACACGTGCAGCAGCAGGGCTGGCTAATATGTCAACCACACTCATTAAAGTTTCATTATTAGTCCGCCATTTGAAACCTGTTCGGTCTGAAACAATTGAGGCAGTTCAGGCTGTAAATGCAGAAATGGAGCTGATATTTTCAACAAAGTTTAATGTACATAAAGTCTGGACGTGGGTAAAAATACAATGTCAAACAACATCTTCAACATGAATACAACTTTTTTTATTGGAAGAACATCTTCAATATGATTGCCATCATTTGCGATGCAAATGTTGATGCATTCTGCAAAAGTTTTGTGAACTTGATGCAATAATTCCACATTACCTTCCATTTTGGTGTATGGGATATCCAGTTATCCTACGTGTCCAGACTTTATGGACACCCTGTGTAATTGGAAAAGAGCTTCATTTTCTGTTGTCTTTAGACTGAACCTTTATGTATCTAAAGAGGAGTTGGGGTTTATCTTAATTGGAGTCAATCATTTTACAACATATTGTTTCTTCGGTTTTGTTTTGTCGTAGGTTGCATCTAGAATAGTTGCATTTTCAGGATTTATTCTGTTTGTGTAGACTGGGATAAAAGCAAAGGCCACTTGTTGTTTTTGCAGCCATCGTAGGCATGGAATCTTGCATCAAAGCTCAGTAATCGTCAAGTTGAGATGTCTGGGAGAAACTGCCCGCGAATGAATTGGCAGAAGAATCTCACGAAAAAACTAAACATTGAAGTTAATTACAACTGAACTTATGTCATAGAGCTGAGCGATTAATTGCAATAGTAATAATATTGCGATATGATAAAATGAGATTTATTGACCACAAAGGCTGCGATTTTACTGGTCACATGATCTGGCCATGTGACGTGTGAGCACATGGTTGCAGAACACGTGCTGCTGTGCTTTAACCTGTTGCATAATGGCCTTGGGCTTGAAAGACTGACACGGCTGAAAGTTTAGTACCAAGCAGTCAATAGTGTGGACATATTTCGGCACATCGGGCATTGCACAGAACTTGTCTTGCTGCTGTTTGTACATCACAAGGTAACGCTATGAACCCTTTAACACTTAAAAATGCACCACAAAGCCCTGTACAACAGTTGTACATCTAAAACACCAGTGGTCAGAACTTAAATAATCGCATATTAAATTGCAATATTGTAGAAAATCGCAATTACATTTTCCAAAATTTAGTCCTATGTTGTCATGACATTTGTTGCCATCCACAGTGTAGAAAATGGAGTGATTGTTGATCTTAATCAATGCTGATTTATTACCCAGCCCTTGTATCCCTCACAGTTACAATATTGGCTATTTAGCCTACATGTGACCAGAGCTTTTGGAAAGTCAAGGATTCACAGGGTGGTTCATTTGTGTTACCCTCCACTTTCAATATATATATATATTATTTGACCTTTGACAATGTTTCATTAACAGACGGGCATTATTGTGTTGAAACAGCATTTTTCTGTATTCAATGGAAGGCATCCTCTCTCAGTATGTGTAACACTGCTGTAGACTGAAGTGGTCAGAGAGGCAATTTACCTGGATGTCATCCACTCAACTCCCGCAGTATTTATTTTCTGTCGAAAGTTTCTCAGAACAGAAAAGCCTCGTCTTGCTGATTACACTGGTCTACATTTTTTGTTTTTTTTGGATATGATCTGCTTCATTAAATGTGTTAAATGGTATGTATTTTAATAAGATTAATTGAAAACAAATGACCAAAGTGCTGGTTTGCTGATGTTTTTAAAGTATATAAAGAAGTGTTATTCCACTTGGTTTATGTACACTCTTTGTGCCGGTCCCAAGCCTGGATATATACAAGGGTTGTGTCAGAAAGGGCATCCGACGAAAAATCTCCTGCCAAATCAAATCTGCGAAGTGGATTCGCTGTGGGGACCCCAGAAGGGAAAAAGCTGAAAGAACTCATCACACTGATAGAACCTGTGAAGCAGGGGCATCAAACATGTGGCCAACCAAAAGTTCCAGTCTGGCCCATGGGATGAATGTGTGAAATACAAAAATGAGACCTAAGATATTTGCAAAAAATATAGTTCAGGTTCCATGTACAGACAAGGAAGACAAATCACAATAACCTATAAATGCAACTTAATTTTTTTCTCTGTGGAAATGTAAATATTTTCATGTAATTTCCTTGTATTCACACTAAATTATTTCTTCCGACTTTTTCCCTTCCGGGGTCGCCACTGCGAATCCACTTCATATATTTGATTTGACAGGAGATTTTTCATCGGATGCCCTCCCTGACACAGTAAAACAAAGTGTAAATACTTTACGCTTTGTAAAGTATCGACAATTACAGAAAACAGCCAGAAATGACTGAAGAGAAGTGGAATTTTACCAATATTCTACCTGTTATTAAATGTTTTGTGTATTTGTAGATCCACTGTGATCTGTATGTTGTAATGTACATGTATAAATTAGAAACTGAGGTATAATATTGTTAAAATAACACTTATTTTTCTTAGGAGTTTTGAGGTTGTTATGATGATCACATTGTTTTAAAGGACACTTTGTAGATGTAAACATTTTCATCATATGAGGACAGTTTGGAGTTGACATTATTGATATGTAATTCTGTTATTATTGTACTGGCCCCGCCCACTTCACACAAAATTGGGCTGAATTTGGCCCCTGAACTAAAATTAGATTGACACCCCTGCTGTAAAGTGAATATATTTTAATGTGCAGACATTGTTTTGAAGTAGATATGGTAGCTTTGACACAAGTATTGCTTTGGAGTCATAGTCATTCTCATGTTAATTCTCCCGTTTCACATTTTGACCCAAAATCCGTATCTGTGAAACTTCAGCCAATCAGCATTGAGGGCTTGATTTTACTTCATGGGTGACTCACATACCTAGTAAAATGTTGGAACTTTTATTCTGGAAACATTTGACTAGTAGACCAGTGTTATGTGACCTGTGCCTCCCACTAGCTATTCCTGAATAGCTAACCATTATTTATGTCATCTGTCTAATGGCAAAATGATTGTTGGATAAAATGCACAAATTGCTTGCTTGATTAGGATGTGTGACAGAAGGAAAGAGCGACAGTGTAACTGAAACTAGTTTATTCTCCTTCCATCGTGCACAATTAAAATGAAAAAACCTGATTTGAAGTGCACATATATACATATTATGTAGCAACCTGTTCTATTCATAAGGTTGACGGGAGTGAAAGCTAGTTGAGTGCAGTTGCAGAGGACCATTGGATGTTTGCATTAGCGGTGGTTGATTGTGTCACATATGTGGTCTAGTCACATCAGACAAGACATACTGTTATGAACTCGTGCACTGAAATAAAACCTGAAACTGCCCATTCACAAGTCTTCAGTCAATTGTGTTTAATTGTGTGTGTGTGTGTACTCTATTTACTCTATAGCAGTGGTTTTCAAAGTGGGGGCCGCCAGGGGGTCTAGGGGGGCCTCAGAAAATTGGAGGGAAGGAAAAAATATAGTATTACACAATATATTTGTTATATTTGTTAGCTGTTTTCTATGCTTACAAATAAGAAATATTGAAAACTGAATAAAAAGTAATAAAATACAAACTAAAAGTTGATATTTATTTTAGAAGCATTTGCTGTGTTTTGCAAAGGGGGTCCCTGGACAAGGGCCAAAGGTGTTCGGGGGGGCCTTGGCATGGAAAAGTTTGGGAACCCCTGCTCTATAGCATACTTTGTGTCTGATAGTTGGTCCTTGTATTTAAAACAATTATTTTTACGTAGGTGATAAAAATGGCATGACCTTATTAAGTTGCAGGTTTTTCAGGAGTGTGTGTATCGAAGTTTACTACTTTGACTACAGAATCCACAAATAAACGGACCAGATCCTGGATATTGTCACAAGCATCCCAGCTAGTGAGGAACACAGGTAAGGTTTATTTAATTTGGTCAAATAGCAACACCATCACTAACGCCGGGGGATATTTACTCAATATAAATATATACACCCAACAAAAAGTACTTGTCATCAAAATATGACAACACATGACACAGAGTGGTCTTCTGTTATGTTCAATTGTGATTTCCAAGTGAATTCATTTGGTGAAAAAAATGAGTCAAGTGGTCATATTTACTCAAAAAGTGCAATTTTTGTTTGTGTCTGCTGCAGCTGCTTGACTGTCTTCACAAGGGAAGTCTCAAAAGTCCTAGGAATGTGTGGACCAAACACAGTTTACGGTGTCATTGTTTAGGATTTTTTTGTTCTCAAATTCCTCATTTTCAGTAATTTTGGAGCATTTTTTATGCCCCCCCCATGACACTCTTTTTCCATTTTGTTAGACATGGCATGGTTGGAAATAAAGGACCACTCTACACAAAACCCCTGCACAAAACTTCCCACACCCTTCACCTCTTCACTCTTCAGATCAAGACTCTGCTCCACCATCACTCCACACTGGACTGCCCTGCACACACACACAACTACGACACTATCACATTAAGTTACACAACACACTACTTTAGATAGGTACTCTACATATTTATTTATCTCCTATTTATGCTCCACTACAAATGTAACAATAAAGTTGAATCTAATGTAATCAAATGTAATCTAATTTGTCATATGTTGTCATATTTAAGTACGTTTTGTTGGGTATATTATATCAGGTAAAAATCACCTCAAACTGATGTGATGTTACTATTTTTATCGGTGGTGTTGTAGGGTTAAGTAAATGTTGCTTTTATTTATTGATTTATCGTGTTTAATAATAATAACTAATAATTTGTATAGCACCTTTCATACAAGAACTGTAGCCCAAAGGGCTTCACATCAGTTAAAAATGTACATGTACACATGAATATAAGATTACACACTAATGAATGAGTCAAGATAAAATTACAAGAATTAAAATGAAATGTCAACAGAATTTAATAAACTGGGGAAAGACTAGAGTAACAGAGTAAAATTATACAATAAATAAAATGAGGTTTAAACAAAATTGCATTAAATGGGTGAACGAGATACACGATGAAAGTACATACATAGATAAAACTATACAATTTCAATAAAATGGCACAAAGACGGTGTGTATTCTCGTTTAGTGCATGCGCTCTTTTTTTTTTTTTACTTATCTTTATCTCCATTTATTGTGTTTATATTATGTGCAAACAGCAAAAATCTCTGGACACTGCAGGCGTTGTGGCTCCCTCTTGCGGCCATTGTCGGTACTACCTCAGCATATAGCGGCATGATGTAAGTGTTGCCAAAGAAAACAGGCTTTTCTTCTTCTTCGTGCATGTTGACTGTCATGTTGCTCGTGCGGTTGGACCACTGAAGGCGCTGCGCAAAGACTCCACGCCAGCCAGAACAAACAGACAAGGCGAAGCTCCGGTGTTTGTCTTCGCTGTATTTTGGCCAAATAAGTTAAAGGACCTTCTCCAACTCGGTCGTCAACACGCATCACGTCATCTTCTCAAAATAGTGGCGGGACGTGTTTCGAAGATACAAAACTACACTACCCACAATTCCGCATGCGCTTTTCCATTGGTGGTGGCACAGGTGACCGCAGACGCTCTGAGTTGTGACATCTCGACGGTCAAAACGAAAACAAATTGGCCAGCAAAGTGCTCGCGGTTGCGGGTCCTGCAGTTTGTCTGTGGAGATAAAAAAAGAAAGTTCAAGTTTTTCTTCACTCGGTTTTTGAGTTTGACCACGCAGCTTTTTTTTTTTAACCGGATCGGCTCAGAGAAGTGGGCACGCACTTTTCCTGAACCTGACTCTTCACTTCGTCTGTCTGACCTTCACAGCGGGTAAGTTATATTTTCCCACCGCCGCTGAGGTACACTCTCTGCAGAAACACCACCACTTCTGAAATATCTACGAATCATATATATTTTTTTCCTGCCCGTTTAGCTCTTTACCTTGCTGGAGTTTGTGCTATATTTTAAGTCAAAACGAACATGTCCAGAGCAGCACATTCGTCACTTGCCTTTTAAAAAGTCATAACTCAGAAGCTTCACTTCAACTTAGATAAATTCCTGAATTTAAAAGCAATATATTTCGGCATTTTTTTTGTGCATACGTCCTAAAGTTGCTTTGCAAGCATCGCAACAGAACATTGCAGTTTGTTATAGAAACACTGGGAGGATGGTAAACAGTCATGAAACCAGAAAGAGGAAAATATAAATACGTCATTGTTGTTCCTATATTTTCAGCTTTGAGAAGACATTGATTTTCACAGAAAAGAGAAAATGAAGGGCGTTTGACTACTATTTTGGACTGAAACGCTGCTGCTGTTTTTGCCTGGGTACCACTTTGGATCTCTGAGCATCACTCCCCCCCTTTTTTTACTGTCATCAGTGAATGTCTGCACAGACCTGCCCCTTTTGCCATTTATAAGCAGTGGTCAGGCCGGTGTCAGTAACAACACCTCAGCCTTGGGGTATGCTGCTATGTATAAGCTGGGGCTGTATAAACTGAACCGACTCTTAACACTGATTATTCAGTACCATGGTGCCAACACAAAAATAATGAACACCCAGCTGGCCATTTATGTTCCTTTTGTCCCCCTAATGACACAGTGGACTTAATTTACATACCCTAATGTTATTAATAGTGCACAAGTGTAGAGTGGAAAATGCACGTTGTCATTCCAGTAATGGGGTGTAACTGCAGGGTTTAGCTATGAATTAAATTTCGTCTTGTTTTTCTGACTCTGCATCTTATAGTCACATTTTTGCTTTTGCGAGAGTAACAACGGTGCTTAAACCTCACATTCTTTACGTCGATTGCCATTTTGAAGTGCCCTTCTCATCCGAGTGCACATTCAGTTTGTGTATGACCATAGATCAAAACTGGCATTTGGCTCCTGGATCCTGACCCACGACCTGTCTGCCTTAACCGCTGTGTTTATCCACACCGTTTCCCTCAGAAACAGCCGGGTTCAAAGGTTAAATCAGGAAGGTCTGGCTGTGTGTAATCCTGTGATCGTGACTCACCAGAATCAGATAATAGATGAACCACTTCTGTTATGATACACATTTTGGATTTTTTGATGATTAGGGAAAAACCTAAAGGAGAAATATTGCCTCAACTGTCACTTCTGCTACCCCTCTGACTTCTAATAAATCACATGAGGACGTATATGTGGGCGTTCTAAATTTTGTTTTGCTTTCAATCACTTCTTGTAAAACACATATTTAGGGAAGTGACAGAAGAGTGCTGAGGTCACTCAACTATCCTGACAGCCTTGCGTTTGTGTTTTTTAGCTATTCTAGTAATTTTACCAGTATTTCTTGAGGAATCACAAGTGCATCATAGGGACAGTCTAGTTGTTAGGATTGACTACATATACAGGCAATCAAGTTTAAGCTTAATCAGTTAAGTTTATTTGTATAGTGCCAAATCATAACAGCAGTCATCTGAAGGCACTTTACATATAGAGCTGAATAAACCAGACTCTCAGATTAGTTTAACAGAAACAACAGAATCCTCCAGGAGTACACACTAGA
>JAPTHA010000023.1:12602428-12616739 GCA_029814585.1 Gymnapogon annona | reverse complement strand
AAAAGGATTGCTCAACTTAATCCGGAAAATGAACCATTGATGAAAGTTGAAACATACTTGAATTTTGTGATGAACACCAAACCGGTTGATTCATTTTGCTCGTAATAATGACTTGCTGAAGAAAAGTGATGATGTGGCAAGAACAAGAGTTACATATATTATCATAAATTACTCTCATTTATTGTTTTTGCCGTGCTCTTTTTTTCCTGTTCAAGGACCCATCTGAGACCTTTTGGCTACAAATAAAACTGAATCTCTTGCTTGGTTAATGATTTCCTGGAACTGGTAGAACAGGAAATTCAAGGTCTCGTGTCAGTCATATTGAATGTGCCAGACTAAGCTCAGATACAGAATACTGCACAGCAACAGTATTTGGAAGTTGCACATTCACTGGTCTCCCAGAGTAGCTTTTGTTTCAATAAAGACATAAAAACACAGAATTACCTCAGGGCGTAACATGACAAAAGAAGTACAGTTCAATTAATATATTTCGAAAAAAAGGTTTATTAATTTACCAAGCATACAAAACGACAAATCATTTCATCAAACTACCAATGCAGTTTCAGTGCAATTCCAAAATATACATTTTCAGCAGGGCATGTTAATTAAAGTTATTCACACCATGAACAGCCATTTATATTATTTTTGATTATCTTTTGACAATTATCCTAACCAGAGGAAGCTCGCAAGTGATACCTTCATGAGGTAAAAATGTACACATCCGATCTTTAAGCATACAAAACAAAGTACTACATAACAAATGAAATATTAAATACATGAACAAAAACAGAAATACCATAGCAATACTATGACAATACAAACTAATGCATTTGTAAACAAAGATTGTAAACAAAAAGGAAGTGTCCGGTTATAGATATTTGGTTTGTGGTTTTAATAAATACCGACAGTAGCAGATTCTCTGTATCCTATCAGTTTACCATATAGACGGTATTTGGTGTGCAATTGTTGTAGACGGGCACTTACAATTTTAAAAAGGTCAACGTCTACACCGTTGGTTCTCCGCTATTTATCCACAACTAAAGGCTAGGCTAGAATTTAAATCAAGAAAGAGGGCAATTACAAATTAAATGCTTTTCTTCTAAATTCTTTTACTTTTTTAATTATTTAATGTGATACTCCATGTCTACTTCTTCAGAAATACTTGAAGATGCTGACAAAATTCACCAACAGCCTGTTGCTTTAAGAAACTCAAGTGGCTTCAGTCACAGTAGAGTGGTGCAAAATACTGGTTTGTCTATTTCCACGGAGCTAATCAGTGCCCTCTTTAGCGACATGTTAGATGAAGCACATTAATGCTAACACATTAGCTCTTCCCCCACCCCCCTTCGCCAGTCTGAATCCCACTGAGTGCAGAGCCAAGAACATCATATACATTGAGCATTTACAACTATAATTCCCATTCTATACTATATACCACAGGTCTTGAACTCTGGTCCTTGAGGGCCAGCGTCCTACATGTTTTAAATGTTTCCCTCTTCCATCACCTGGACACCATGATCAGGCTTCTGCAGAGCGTAGTGATGGGATGACCATTAATTGAACAAGGTGTGCTGGAAGAGTAAAAAACATTTAAAACATGCAGGACGCTGGCCCTCAAAGACGGGGGTCTGATATCCCTCCTACATACTATCACAAGTTTGCAATCAATTGCCGCAGCACTATGGTAGCAAAAATGCACAAAAGAACGCATTGAAGTATACACCATAGATCACCACAGTACTGTGGCAACAAGAGGCTACTGAGTTCATACGCTCTGCCATATAAATACAATTTACTTACTTATTTCATGTAACAGTATCCATGATTGGCTCAAGTGTCCTGCATGTTTAGACGTTTCCCTCTTTCATCAGACATGGTTCAATTAATAATCAGCTCATCACCAAGCTCTGCAGAAGCCTGATGATGATGTCAGGGTGTCCAGGTCTGATGGAAGAAGGAAATACCTAAAACATACAGGACACCGGGCCTTGAGGACCAGAATTGCCCACCCCTGCTCTAGTACATTTGCAATAGACAAACCAATTATTTCATGGCACAGTACTGTGGAAGTAGTCTTTGCCTATAGGTAATTACCAGAGCACAGCAGTAAGTCACTAACAAGAGCAAGAGGATGGCACTGCAAAGAAAGGACTCAGTTAAATGTTGTCACTTTACAATGGATGATGCTGGAGCTTGTGTCTGGCACTGCAGGCTGATAAATATGGACAGTAACCAACTGCCATCCCATTCATCAGAGGTTCATAGGCAGCTATTAGATTACGAGTCAGGTCAGTACAACACTGAGGATTTTTTAGATTCACTATCACTGCTTTCATCTCATTACATCAACACAAAATTACAATTACAGAGTACTTCCTTAGAATGTGGCATATTCTTCAATAACCGGGCCCACCTGATATACAGTAACTATTTCAAATGGATGTTCACTCCATAAGTGACATGGGCCATGATTCTTTAACGTTGAACTTCACTGTCTTGTGATGCTACAGTTATGCTGCTACATAAAACTGAACAGCGGTGCAACAATACAGTCACCACCACTGAAGTCCATTTACACTGACGTCATGTTCTCTAAATGTTACTTTGTGATCCACACTGCAGGATAGTGGAGTGTTCCGTAGGTACACCTTATTTCAGTTCCATTATAGCTTTCTTCTATCTTAAATCTGGGAGCGTATCATTTGACATATTCATTCTCACACATAAGTTAGTGAGTTAGTGGTAGATACTGCTATTTGTCCGGGTGTTAGTCACACACTGCTGATGTCAACTGTGCAACATGCACATTTAGCGTGTCTAAAATGATCACTGATAGAACATTAGATCATAAAGTAATAATAACAATAATTATAATCTTTATAATAATATACCCTTATACAGCAAGGAACTCTGATAGATAGATATATATTATTTAATAATTGTGCTACTGTTCCAAGACATTTGGACTAAAAAATCTCACACAAACTTTCAATCAGCACTCAGGCACACAGAAACAATATAAACCTTGAGGACAATGGAAGTTTTGCTTATTACAGTATATTCAATGCACAGATTACTGTATAAATTCTATTAAAAACAAGTTGGTTGAAATGCCAATCTTCTGAAAATAACTGGACTTAAGCAGCATTAAAAAGCACAGCATCCAGTGGTAGGCTTTTTTTTTACCCAGTACATAATGAGGCTGATAAAACCATGATTTCAGTGGAGACTGACGAAGAACGCACTGGAATAAGTCGAGTTGAGTCTACTGGTTGGTTAATCCCCGTCTATGTCAGGCACACCTTGCAATAGTCCACACGAAAATACAAAACAGAGAGAGAAGAATGTGTGTGACGGTGCGTTTTTCTGTGCTTTTAATAGTGACAGTTGATGGGAAAAGGCATGGTCACGGGTTAAAGGGTAATTCAACACTAAATTACATATGACTAAAACATTTAGCCGTGCTGTTCTCTGTGCCTCCTGCCCAAGTTGGAATCAAACCCTAGTCAGTACACCTGCTGTGATGTCGCTGACTGAGGTAGGGACTTGAGGTGTACCATTGCTCAATGTACTGACAGCGCATAAGAGCTTTATTTTTCTGCCCTATGTGAGTCAATGCTAAATTACCCTTTAAAGGCTTCTCTTTTCTCTCTCAGCTCAAGCATGGTCTGTACACGCCTCTGTTTCCAACAGCGCCGTACGTTGTCCATTTCCCTCTTTACCTAATACACTCCTCCTCTGATGGATTTTCTGATTCCTCACTGTCGCTGTCATCGAGCTCAGGAAGATCTCCCCACAGGAGCAGATTCAGACCTGTAGACAAATTAGGGAAAGTCTAGAACTAATGAAAAACATTCCAAAAGCACAAGATTTTAAGTAGAGCTTATATTGACCTGTAGCATCCAGTCTGTTAAGAGTCGATACAGCATCACTATTGAACATCCAGAAATGTCCGTTGTTACAGGAAAGCAGACAGGGTTTACAGGGGGCCACAACATGATAGCCCACAACATTTCCACTGGGAGAGAGGGAGGGGAGAGAGAATAAAGAAGAAACGTGTGTCAGCACTTCACAAGGGCACTTCTGAAAAGTGCCAACTCCACTCCTGGCTGTCTATTATCCAACAGATGTTTGTTTTTGACCCGACAACAACAATAGCATGGGACTACAAAAGCGGCTCCATTGCGTTTAACTACAGCATCAAATTCTGCTTTAGATTTAAAACAGAAATCAGTGTCTGTTCGAAAAATACAATTTTAAGTACAGGCATCCAAGTGAAATGAATTGTGAATCAACAGAAAATTTACTGACAACCATTTTATTCATAACAACAATTTAATGTCAAAGTAGGTATAAAATATAATAATTTTGCCACATGTACAATAAACACTTTAGGTTTGATCATAGATCTAATTCAATTGTAACCATTTTTAATAAAAATAAATACAAAAATTTAAAAAAAACTATGGTTGTGTTACTGCAGGTGAATATTTAATAGACAGCTAATGCACGTGGATTGCTTGTTTTCTTTTGTTAACCTGTGACAGCAGATGGTCTACCTAAAGTAAACGCTGCAGGGTGTAGAAGAGCTTTACATACCACTTGAGGCATGCTATGTCTCTCAGTTTGCATTTGCAGCTTTCAGTTGAGTAGCAGCTGGCCACAAAGTCAACAGTTCTTGGGGGAGGAGGGTGGGTGTCACGAGAAACAAACACAGCCAAGACGTATTAAAAACCACAAAAATGATTTTCCATGCAAGAATATATAATAATCGCAGACATCACTGGGTGTGTCTGAACCAATAGCCACCAAGTGAATAGTTAAACATTAGTCAGCTATAGTCATTGTACCTTACCATAGAAACAACACCAGATCTAAACAAAGGTTAGCGGGATTAACGTTAGCGCTTACCTGTTGGGAGGTATGTCAGTTGAAAAAAGCTCAACCTCAGTGTCTGCAAGAAGCACTGCTTTCATTCCTCTCGTACAGAGCAGGCTGTCACAAAATATGCAGTTAACCTGAGTCACACACTTGTTTTTGAAGTTAGCGTTGGATGTAGACATTGTTGTCCCACGAAAATGAAACGAAACGCTCGCTATCCCTGCTTTCCAACAGTCCGCGCGACAAAACGACAGCAATCCTGTACTTGTGTTGCACGATATCCGTAGAACCGTGTATGGTAACGATCGATTAAACGCGTTGTTCGATACGGCAGCTCGAGCGTTCTTGTTTCAAACGTTAGCTCTTTCCTAGCAGAAGGAAACGGAAGGCGCTAACGTTAGCTTGTTAAACACACGACTTTTTTCTTCAGAGAAAAACGACATTAATGTGAAACAACGCGACCGTTTGTAGTATAGATAAATACACGATATCGCCGAGTAACTGGTCCGTTTTGCACCAGTGGCTTAGGATACATTCAAATGTTGTCAACAGCTAAGTATGTCTGCTTTGTTTACAACTTCCTGGTATTTAACGGCACTTCCTGAAACTATCTTTAAAAGACCCCAGGCCTGACTCTGATTGGATACACTTTCACAGCAAGACACGCTATTGGACGCCTCCCTCTCAGACTCTCAATTCGATTAGTTATCATTCAAAGTTAATACAATAACGCTCAATGGTCCCGAGAGTTGATTGGTGTATTGTCACGTCACTCCCAACTCCAGTTGACCAATTGTGGTTCAGTATTTGCTAGCCGTAATTAGTCAGGACGGGCTATCCTGTTGGTGATTGGAAGTTGACGTTTTGATGCAGAACTTTTTATTTAGCCTATTTTTTCAAGGTCACTTTATATTAAATGGTCTATTTTATGTTCTGAAACAATGGTGGAACATTGCTATACAGTAAGATATCAATGTCTTTTTCAACTTTTCTAAGCAATATTAAAGTATAAAACGAATCAAAGTTATGCAATTGCCCAATGCTAATTGCTTTAGCTAGCTTAATGCTTGTTTAATATTGTTGGCCGTAGTTATAGTATATCACCGGTTACTGACCTGAAACTGTTATGTTGCTGGATAGGTTTAATTCATTCTTCGTCTTGGAGTCATCATCAGTATCGAAAAGGGATACAGTATGTCAACAAAAACTCTGCATCTTAATATTTTAAGGTCATCCACAGGTACTTTATTTAATGTGGTCATTTTGGAATTAAAATAAAAGTAATTCGCTATTAAATATGCTTTATGTGCAAGGTTAATACTATCCATGTGTGTATCCATGCCTGACCAGCCAGCCCCTTCATCTCCACTGGGTTCCTCCTCTCGCACATCTACAGGGGGAGGAAGAGGAGGAGGAGGAGGAGGAGGAGGAGAGCAGTTTAGTTTAGACAGGCGGACGGGCAGCTGCGAAACCAAGACCCGGTTGGAACGAGAAAAGATTTTTTTCAAACCTCTTGAAGTGTTTGGCGACAAGTTATCTGTGTTTGCTCTTTAAGTGGGGAATGAATCTCCTTTCTCTTGAAGTTGTTTGCTCCATAACCGGTTTTGAGGAGGCGGTGAGGCGCGGCGGTGGATGGAAACACACACAGCAGCAGCAGCAGCAGCAGCGCCAAACTCACAATGCGCCCTGAGTGAACGGAGGCACGGAGACAATACAGATCCGCGGGCACACTGAGGAGATACGGTCCTCTCTTCTGGACTCTTGTTTTCTCCACGGAACGGCTTCCAGAGTTGCATTCCTCACCTTACTCCTTACCGATTTATTGATTGACTGAGACAAAATTGACTTCCAAGTGGTTTTGATCTCCAAACTCAGCCATGACGTCTCCGGCGAAATTCCGAAAGGACAAGGAGATAGTGGCCGAATATGAAACTCAAGTTAAAGGTAAAACTTTTTTTCTTCCCAGTTTCCACATGTAAAAACCTAAACTCACTCATGCTTTAAATTTGTTCTTACAAAGCTGTGCGGGTTTTTTTTTGCCTTGACTTGCCTGATTGCATGGTTTCTTTTTTACCCCACGTCTCCTATTATGCGTAAAGGGGACGCCTGCCTTTGTATTTAACCAACCAGTTATGAAGGTTAACTGTCATTATGGGCTTTTGACAGATCGATAGAAAGTCTGCTAGTGTGATCAGGGATCTAACTTGATCGTACGTGTGATCGAATGTGTGATCGGGTTGCCTTTAACGCAGCTCGCAGATGGCCAACAAAGACGGGCGGAAAAAAATGAACCCCAGAGAAATCAGTGCTTTTTTTGTGTGCAGATGTCGTTCCGATGTCGTCTCCAAAGAAACGCTCGTGTGAAGGTGCCGTGTCTATAGATTATGGGCTGGGATTTTCGACATGGAACAAGGCAGGGCGTTTTCTCTGCCTCTCCGTCTCATGCGTGTCTGAGCCGCTCTGCTGGTGTGCGTTACTCTCCGTCCATGCTGCATCTGTGCGTGGTGCGCGCGCGTACGTACGCGCACGGCAAATTGCAATTAAATGATCAATTTAGCGCGAAGGTCTTGTCCATTGATCACAGTTCATTGGTGTTGTTCTTGCGGATGATCAAGGGCACGAGAGAGAGCGGAGGGGGGGGGAGCAGATTGTAGTGGTTAGAGAGGGGCGTTGAGTTAACTGTTTACTTGCTGATGGGTGTGTTTGTGTGTGTGAGTGAATATTTCTGTCTTCAGGCAGCTTGCTGTGTAGGACACTGTCAGTCAGCGTGACAGTGACTGCTTATCAGATCTTTAGGTTCAGTGAAATGTTGGCCGAGAAGTGGATGGAAGCACAGGGGTACCAGGAAGGAGGGGTGGTGGGGAGGTGTAGAGGAGAGAGAGGACAGGATATTGCACGCCTCATGAACTGCATGTTTCCACTGCTGCAATGCCTGATCTCCTGATAAGATGAGCCATCACCTTCTTAATCTCTTTTCCTTCTCATGTGCGATCCCTCTCAGGCTTTTCTTCATGCTTGTCACATCTTGGCCTCCCTGTTCTCCTTTAGAGCCGCTGTCACCTGCTACCTGACCGTGAGTGTGATATCAGGTGAAAATTAAGTCGTATTAGTTAACATTAAAGAAAAGGTCAATAAATACGCGTCAGGCCACATGTAATGTTAATGCCCTTTTAGTGTAGGTGCAACAAGTCTCTGTGCAGTTTGTCTACAACATTTGTCCATTTGGTGAATTCCAAAGTCTGTGTGACACTTATCTGATGATTAGTGTCATTTTTGAGCCAACAGGGACTCTTCATATCCTGTGTTGCTGCATCTTCGTTATATTATTTCCTTCTTCACTTAAATGGATTCACACAGGTGTTGAGGCTTGGTTTTGTCGTAGTCTAACACAGTGGTCCCCAGTCCCCCGTACTAGTCTGTTGTCAGTCGGTACTGGGATACACAGAAAAATGCTGAAGATGCTGAATAATGTTCTATTGTGAAAAACAACAGGATTCTCTCCGTTGCATCTGTTAATTGATGCATGTCAAGATGCTGCTTTGGTCGTATGTTTCCTCTACCTTAATAGAACAGCTGCTCCAACCGGTAACGTATAATACATTAGTGCTAAATTGAAACCTCCAAGCTGGAAAAATGAACAATAAACAAATTTCTTTATAAAGTTTCTTTGGTTGTAGAGAGGCTGTTAGTCATGTTATGTTGTTGGTGTGATGTTACTGCTAATAAAGTTAGCAGAGTGGATTCACCTTTATTATTATATTTACTAAATACCAGTTTTTATGTGGGTTCTATCACTTTATATTGTTGTATTCCTCCGCCACAACTTAAAGGCTGGTCTGTGAAAATATCATCAGACATTAAACAGGTCTGTGGTGAAAAAAATGTTTGGGACCGCTGGTCAAGCAGATTGAGCTGTTAGTCACACTGATTGACTAGTAATCTGTTTTCCACCTCTTCCTCTTGTTTACCTGCATGTATACAAGCTCCTTCAGCTGTCACCACAGTTACATTAGTGTTGTTGTTTCAGCGTCCTGGTAGACTGCCAGTTATTCCCGTGGAACAGCTTTCTGTCCATGCTGCATTGTGAAGGCTGTCTGCCGTGTTTGTCAGCGTGTGGACTTAATGTTTGTCCATCGACCCTTTGCATCGATTCGTCCTGTCAGTTACTCAGCGGCTCCGTAGCACACAGCTAGAGCGTGTTATCTGTCCCTTCTACTTGCTTTTCCACGTACCGACCTTCCCCGTCTGGAATGAACAGATGAAAGGGCAAAACCTGTGCATCCCCATCACCGTTTGAGGTTTGTGTGTGTTTTTCCATCTGCGTGGAGGCGTCTCCAGATGCTGTGTGTCTGCTGTGACGTTCCCAACAGTCTGCCTGCTCTTGGAGACAGTCTGTCATTACTGTGAACACCGTTCTTAGAGATTCTCTAATAGAGGGTACTGTGCAACGATACATTAAGCAGCTACACATCTCCGTCTTCCTGTTTGCTAACACATCTGACTTGTTTCACAAATGGCTAATAGATGATTCGCAGCCCGTCTCACAGAAAAGTCAATCTTTAATGTTTCTGGTCCGCCAGGCACTAGCGAGAGTCTTACTGAAGCTATACACTCCAGGGTCAATTGGGAAATGACTGAAAACCCTCATTGTAAGTGGTTCACACCCACAAAGTTGAGAACAGATGAGTGACAGAGAAGGCACACTGGTTTTGAAAGTAAGACATAACAAAATCTCTCCGATAACCCCAAAGGTGGGTCACATGAGACGTATGTGGCCAGAGTTTTAAAAACCTCTCTGGATACTTTAAATACAGTCATTTCATTCTGTTTATTCTGCCAATGCGTCTACAGTTTATACACTGACAACACAGCTTTAAATTTTGCTGAGGACTGTTTTTAAACATCACATTCAGATAGTTGCTGGTAAAATAACACAGGAAAAGACAATACACATGGATTCTATCAAGATAGTTTGTCAGGATAAACTATGATGTTGAATTCTTACTCTTTTTACAGATTAAAAGGTGTACGTAGGTAGGTTATTAACTTAATATAACTACTGTGGCTCTTATTTTCCATTTCTTCTCTACCATAGTCTGAAACCATCCTCAGTGTGTGGATATCACTGGACAATGTCACACACCTGTTGACATGCAAGATAAGTACAAATGCTTTTTGTACTTTAATGACATAAAATACATATGCACACAATGCAGAAATAACTTCTTTCTCTTAGAGTTGATACTCTAGTAAGAGATTCTGGCTGATGGAAGGAATGTTCCCATTGCTCAGACAGTGTGTGTATGTGTAGGGAAAAAAGGTACAAACTGACTGAAAGTGATATAATGATTGTGAAAGAAAGAAGTGGGGAGGCAAGAGAGTGGGAGAGAAGGATAGTGAAATAAGAAAGAGAAACTGTGACTGTTAATATAAAGGGACAGGAATGCTCCAACACAGATGAAAACAGTTACATGGAGTTGAGGAATGAGCTTATCATCACATTTGTAGTTTACAGAGTAGTTATTTGGTATTAAATCCTGAATTTGACACTGTTTTTTTGAATGACTCAGATGCAAACACTGTATTTTACAGTCAATACACATTAAGCGTTTTCTGATATTCTTTCTGTTGTTTGAATTGATATTAATTCAGTCAGGAATGTAAGTAGGATCTGTATCTTTATCTGTCGGTGCTTTAAGCATCTGGGAATGTTTGGCTTCATATAACTGACATTAACTAAGGTAGCTGACATTAAGGCATGCACAAGAAGTATCTCCCCACAGATGTACACTATTATGATTATCCAGACCAGTTTATAAAGTCATTCAGCTATGAAACTGTGAGAAATTCTGTCTATCAATATATTTCTTAGCAATCGCTAAGAAGTGTATTGATAGAACCCCCCCCCCCCAATCAAGATGCGGTTAAAGGAGTCAACAGTTGTGTGAACCTGGAGAAAATAACCTACTGGTTGGAAAAAAAAAGTAGGGTGTTCAACAAGATATGGAAGCATTTATAAACTGCATGGAAAATTTACCAGCACACCACATTGGTTCAGCTCTATATACCCGAGCAGGGCTTGTAAGACTTAGGAGGTCACAGGTCAACATGTGTCTCTCTGTGACTAATGCGGTCCCCTTATTTATGTGTTTTTTTTTTTGTCATTGCACCTGTTTTTCTGGTCTTCCTTTGGTGTGTGTGTGTGCGTTTTTGCATTGTACCTATTTTGTGTTTTTTGTGCTCTTCGTATGTTTTTGTAATTTTTTTTGGTGTATTGTCTCTGATCCTGTCATTGTGGGTTGTGAACGTTGTTTTGTAGTGTATGAATGTAGCTGTAATGAAAAATCAAGGCAAAATAACGTTAAAAAAATGTCATTCACCTCAGCAGATACAATTAATTTGATTTGTCTCCCCAAAGAGGGACGTGTGCTCCTGACCATTATGTGAAACTGTGTGTCTGCCTATGTGTATGCTACCGAACGTCATGTTTACGAAGCAGCCAGAGAAACGTGTGATTTAGGATAAATGGCTGCTTTCACTGGTGGACAATAGAAAAGGTGGTGACGCAGCAAGAGGTTTGTCTGCAGGCGGGATTGTGGCTCTGTCTGTGGCTCTGTGTGTGAGGCTTCAGCGCTGACCTGAATATTTCTTCGTAATAGTGCATTGCAGTTGACTGATGTATTTTTAATCAGAGGCTGAAAGATTGCACCAGAAGGACTCTGTGGTGTGAGTGGCAGGATGGGTTTGTGTTGTTGTCCCTCCTACGATTCCCATTAGGTGAATCATGAGAGAATAGTTAGTAAAAAAAAAAACAAAAAACCATGGTAAATATTTCACTCGGTTCTTTGTAGCCACTTGGTTGGGAGACGTCCCTAAGCCAATCAATTAGGACGTTCTTTTAGAGTGTTGTGGGTGATATTTTTACCCTCGTGTCAATTAAGCTGGACTTTTATTGACTGAGTCCGGCGTAGTTACTAACCGCAAGTCAATTGTGCAACAAAGAATGGAAGTGTAAAGGACACACAAGTGTATGGATGTCTCTGGGAGTGTGATGGTAAAAATGAGAGGTGTGACTGATGGTGGTGGGGGTTGTGATGGTGGGGGCCCGGTGTTTGTGGACTGGTTCTGAGTCACTACGTGTTTGTACTGTTGGCTGAATTAAAAATGCTGACACCGCCTAAAATAATCAGTCCAGGAAGGATGTGTGCGTGGAACTGAGGTTTAGGACTTAGGCAGAGATTGTACACAGTGTGTGTTCGTAGCTTCCTCTGTAGGCCCATGGCTTTGTTGTCCGGCAAATGAATCATCTGTCCATAATACCGGCGGTGGTGGAGAATCCCAACTTCATAAAGTCAAAACCTGCCATGTGTTGGTTTTACCTGTTCATTAAACACACGTGATTCCAGTAATCATCCCGTCGAACTGGATGAGGAGTTGAGTTCATTAACCTCAGCAGCTCCAGCAAATTGTTGGAACAAATACATACAGGACTTTTACTTTATGGAGCTGCGATTCTCCATCCCTGCATAATGTGCACACGCACACACACTAGGGATACAACAGTGCAGATGATCCAGGGTTTGGTACGTATTTCGGTTCACAAGTCACGTTTCACAGTACGGCACAGTAATTAAACTTACATTAACACTTAACCCTAAACAGTGAATCTCTTATTTTCAAAACATAGTCGTGAACAAAGTAACATGCATGGAACAAAATAATGCTAGGTGTGCGCTCCTCTTGTATAGGGGAGCGTTTGTAGAAGGTCACATTGTATCCCCTATTTATGCACAAAGAGAACAATCATCGTTAGCTTTAGTAGATGTCCAACTGACAGAGATATAAGGCTAGTCCATCTGTATACGTCCAACTGACAGAGATATAAGACAAGTCCATCTTATTTCTGCCCTAATTGCACTGTACATATTGGGAATGAGTGTATTGATGAAGTGGCTGCGGGACGGGACGGAGTAACATGGCTCAATGGCTGCCATACGTCCATCAACAATTCGGAAATGGGTGGGGCTGTGTGTCCGGCTCCCACCAATGACAGTGAGAATTGACCTTTTGCCAAGTCCCATCCTACAACCATAAGGGACCAATCATACGTTAGCAACAGTGAGTAAGAGAAGAGTGCTTGGCAAACATTCCCCTACAGAGCAAAATATAGAAGTGGTGCATTATGATATACAGTAAACACAAGTTGTCTGCAAACATCATTTGAAAATAACAAATGAGATGTACCGCAGCACATGCTCATACTGAACGATGTGTGTGTACCGTTACACCCCTAACACATACACAAAAGCTACCATGGGTGTCTGATAATGTTTTAGCTTTGCACTCTGTACAGTCACAATGGAAGGGAACTGAGATATAGGCGTACCTGCTGTAAAGTGCTCTATTCCCCTTAATAATCCTCAGCGGTACAGGCTGTTCTGTAAATGAGTGCCTCATCGTCCGTTCAGTTTGTGTGTGAGAGTGTGTTCACCGTAGCATTTTTCTGGTGCTGTGTCAGCACCGGGCATGACATGGTTGAAACTACTCATTGATTTTCTGTCCCATTGCCACCTATCGGATTCCTTATTTTTCAGCATCTGATATGACAGTTTACCACAGGGTTAATGCAGCACCTGCGAGAAAACGCTCAGCGGTGAATTTACCAACACCACGCTTTGCAAGTGTGCTTGCTTCAGCGTGGACACATGTAGCCAGTGCTTACAACTTATTAAGCGTGTTAATGACATGTCTAATCCCTTCCCACCGTCTCACATTCTAGGTAGGAGTTGATAGATGGGAGATAAGACAGGAATGTGAGCTGTGACGACTGAAGCTTTGACCGTGACACGGCACATGGACGAAGCAGAACGGCACGTAGCAGATGAAACGCAAGCACACAATGGGGCGTTTAATGTCAGAGAAGGAGTAAACTGAGAAGGATTGAACGAAAAGAAAAAAAAAAAGCAAAATGAACATGTGGAGTACAAGGCACCGAGTGGAGCCAAGAGGGTAAGGTCAAAGGTCAGCTGTTAGAAAGACTGCTGCTCATTTGAGCCAGATGTTCCAGATGTTGTGATTGGTCAACAGATGTTCTGTCTGCCCTGGTTGGCTAATCTTGACACTCCACTGCCACCCCTTTACCATTGGCTCTCAGCACCGAGGCATGCTGGGATTGGCTGAAATCTCCCCTCCCTTGTTCTGGCTATTCTTGCTTTGATGTTTTGTGTGTGAGTGTGTGGATGTGCACCCATGTGAACCTGATTCAAGGTTCAACTCCAGCACTGACACTTTGACACATGAATGCTGAAGTCATATTTATTCATGCAGTATGACACAAACAGCACACAGTAGTTGTTACTTTCACAATGGCATCCTCCTGTTTGAAAATCTGCAGAAAAAAATGGGACTGGGATTTGAACCCTGGTCTTCT
>JAPTHA010000023.1:12486503-12496954 GCA_029814585.1 Gymnapogon annona | reverse complement strand
TGTGTGTGTGTGTGTGTGTGTGTGTGTGTGTGTGTGTGTGTGTGTGTGTGTGTGTGTGTGTGCGCGCGCGCGCGTGCAGACCATGGACGGATACTTGCACTGACACATGGCAGACAGGAAACCCCATATGCACCCACACCTAAACACACAGACCTCACAGTGTCCCCTTCAGTGCATTCTTAATACCCCATGGCATTCCTGATCAGTCTCCGGAGTACCTATTTTTTTGGCCTAAAGTTCTCTCTCCCTTATTTCACCTCTTCCTGTGATCTACACAGTGCAGGCCTTGTGTTGGGGAACTGTCTCAGCCGTTACACAGCCCTCAAAGCTCCATTCACAGTTAGAAGAAAACATGGGTAGGAAGGTTGTCTTAAATGGATCAGAACCTGGGTATCCTGGTACCACCGCTACGACTCTGCCAAACCTGCAGCGGACAAGGTTTGAACGAGACCTGAGCCAGAACATTCCATCACAGGTCATACCTCCTATACACAAAGTCCTTGTTGTCTTTTATGTTTTATTCTTTGCACTTTTTTTTTTTTATTTCAATTTGATTTTTCATTCGATAATATTAGTTGCATTCATACACTACAAGACGACATTCACGACCCACTATGACAGGATCAGAGACAACAGACAAAAAAAGACAAAAAGAACAAAAATTACAGAAATAAGTGAGCCACCTGAGTTACATAAAAATGTGTGTTGACCTCTGACCTCCTAAGTCCTACAAGCCCTGCTCGGGTATATAGAGCTGAACCAATGTGGTGTACTGGTACATTTTCCATGTAGTTTATAAATGGTTCCATATCTTATAGAACATCCTACTTCTTTTTTTCATCCAGTAGGTTATTTTCTCCAGGTTCACACAACTGTTGACCTTCAACCACATCTTGATTGGAAGGGGGACGGGGTCTAATTTCCATTTTCTATCAATACCTTTCTTAGTGATTACATTTCTGTCAGTTTCTTCACATACTTTGACTGTTTGAGTTTAGTTAGATTCACTCGTAGACAGCCTTCAGTGTCCAGTGGAAATATGACCGTATGGATTCACTTATGTTATTATTAATCTTAAAATTTGAAAGGACTTTTTTTGTTCTTAATGTTTGATGATAAACAGAAAAATAGATGTAAATGATTTAATCAGTGAATCTGAATGAATAGGATATTTTACAAATTGACTTCAATCCAAAGTAGCATTGACGTTGGACAACGGCTACAATTACTGTTATTTTTTTTCTATTAATCGAGTTTTTATTAAAGTTTTCTCTTGATACATGACAATCACATTGTGATCATAGTAACCCATTCTTTCACCTGCAGGGCCTGAAGGCTTTTCCATTGTTTAATAATAGTCCTGGCTGCCACTGAAACCCAAACCATGGTAACAGAGAATTTCCCTTTGGATATATGAGTCATCTGTCCTTCATCTCCCAATTACTGACATTTAAGGAAAAGAATAGACGAAAAAAAATGAACGCATTTTTAGTCATCCACACAAGGGATAAGGACCTCAGCTCAAAAATGAACCCAATAGAAACTTATGATAAAGTTTTAATGCTGCTGGTGCTCATGCTGCAGTCTAGTTTGTTCCAACACACCCTCATTCCCATAGGCTTACTTTTAACTTCTCTCTTTAATTCAATCTTTTTCTTTTTTTTTTTTCTTTCCTGAAGTCATGCCAGTCTCATCTTATTTTATTTCCTCAGATAAATGAATGTGGCCAGTCTTTAATTTTTTTTTCTCCATCAATGAGATCTAAGAGCAAACAGAATACTTTCTGTTCAGGCTTTGATTGACAGGTCTGTGTGATTGCTCGCTCACCCAGTGACTCAGATGTTTGGGTTTATATAATGATACATACCAGACCCACAGCTCTGCTCCACTGTTGTTGTGGTTTATTTAACAGATTCCACTAACACAACTGTAAAATGACTGTGTTATACAATTTGTTTGAATTTCACCATGTTACTGAAGGCTCCATTGGTTTGGCAACTTGTGTCCAAATATAGTCACTTTGGGCTCCAAAAAGCCGACATGGCCAGTTTTAAAACTAGACCAGTGGGTTTCATCTCAGTTTCTCCTTTCACTAACTCAGTGCTTCTCAAACAGTGGTGCTCTCATTGTCAGAGTGTGTACAGGGAGTATTAGCTCTATGATGTAGGTGTTTATACACCCATCATCAATATTTAACAGATAAAAAGAAAGACAGAGAGAGACAGAGATAATGAGACAAACCAAAGTCTCCCTAAAGCTAAGGCCAGAAAACATGATGAAGCATATGTAGCGCTTGACTTCACTGTGACTATGGTGGGAGACCGGGAAAGACCAGTGGGCTTTGGGTCTAATAATGTTGGACAACAGTGGACAGCATGAAGACAAATAAATGAAAGCGTCACTTAACAACATTACACCCCAATCACACTGACACTTTTGGGTTTTTTTGGTGAAAATGTGGCGATTATTGACAACAATCATCCCTCTTTGTGAACACTACTTCAGTAAACCAGAGAGCATGTTAGCATCATAGATGGACAAAACCAAAACAAACCCACACCATAGCAGAGGACCTACTTATAAGGCTTCTTACATACGTATACACAAGTGATAGTATTTATAGTTGCGGTGGGGGTGGGGGTGTAACAGAAAATAATTGAGAAGCACTGCACTAATTGCGGTGCACGTAGTGTGTGGTAGATTTGGCGAGGAATGATCTAGTTCCTAATGACCTCAGAGGTTGTCACTGTCTGAAACCATCGGTTTTTTTCAGCCTTTGACGGTTCACGTCTGTAAACCTCTGGCACCAGGATTGTATTTTGAAGAACGCCTTGGTGGTGGTTGGTGCTCTCCTTACCGGCTGTATGTATGGCAGAACAGTAGGGATTTGCAGTGGGGCTATATTTAGGTTGCCCTTGGTGGGTAGTGATAGCAGGGCTGCATAGGGAGAAGTGTTTAGGTCAGAAAGGACAGGACAAAGACACTCGGAAGAATGTGTTAACTCATGGATTCAAGAAAAAACACGCACACACCACATGACTCCTACACATATAGCAGCAAGAACAATATCAGAGCATCGACTCGTTCTGTCATCACTTGTGATTGTGTCTTACAAGTGAGTGAAACCCAGCACATCCTGTTCCTCCCAACTCTTGAGAAGTAGGGCAAGCACACCACAATGGTTCAGCTCTATATACCCGAGCAGGGCTTCTAGAGCTTGGGAGGTCAGAGGTCAACATATCTCTTTGTGACTCATGCAGTTCATTGATTTCTGTCTTTCTTTTTTTTTTGTCTGTTGTCTCTGATCCTGTCATTGTGGGTTGTGAATGTCGTCTTGCAGCGTATGAATGTAACTGGAATATCATTGAATGAAAAATAAAAATAAAATATTCGAAGAAATAGGACAAGAAATCCCATCAGATGCATCTCAACAACTGACAGACTACTACGCATCACCTCAACCTATGTTTGAACAGTCATCGTCAGAAGGTTAGACAACACGGACGACTGACTCACTGCCTATCAACCAGGCTGTCTGTGTGTGTGGTGGGGGGGTGTAGAGGCGGAGGATGATGCATAGGAGTCTAAGCATGTCGTCCTGAACAGTCTTTCACTGAACGGAGAGCAGCTCAAAAGAGGAGGTACAGAGACGCCAGGGTTGTGTCTTGAGAAGTAGGACATCTCATCAACCAACCAGACTTCTACGCATCACTTCGGCCTACACACAAGCACCGACGTTTGCTGTGACGCCGGAAGAACAGTCGCCGCCGCGGAGGGTTATGTAACAGGGGGACTTACTGCCAATCTGCCAGGCTGTGTGCGTGTGAGTGTATGTGTGTGCCGTCCACTGAATGAAGGGCAGCTCAGAAGAGCTCGAGAGACGGCAGGGCTGTGATCATACGTGGGGGTCTCTGTCTCTTTAAGCCGGCTGTTTGTTGCTGCAGAGAGTGTGGGTGCTGCAGCAGAGTCAGACGGAGCGAGGAAAAAGAGGGGAGAGAGGAGGAGAGAGAGGATGAGGGACCACCGATAGATGGAAAAACCAAGACCGGAGAGGGAACAAGTCTCAGAGCAGAGAACCAGGACTCATGTCCCGACGCTGAGGTGCGAGCGGCACTGGTAGAAGACCCCCCCCCCCCCCCTCCTTTGGGTGAGGGGCTAGCGGAGAGGTGACACCATCAGGGGACGTGAGGAGGACAGGTGGAGGGGTGGCCGAGCGAGCGGAGAGGGGGCTGTTTATTCGGAGTGTGGCACCGGTGGCCGAGTGGTTGCGCTGGGATGGCAGAGGGGGGAACTGGGGGGGCTGGCACTGGGGCAGTCCTCAGAAGGTCCTCAGGGGGGGCGGGCAGCAGGACCGGAGGGGCAGCGAGGGCTACGCCAACAGGACGGTACCTGCCGGATGGTGCCACCACTCTCCATCAACGCCACAGATAGCACCTCTGGACCCGGGCAGTGAGGTGGCAACGGTGGGGGTGGGGGTCAGGAGGTCAAGGGTGGGCGAAGGTGTTGGGGTGGGTCGAGCACTTCTGGGTCTGGAGGAGGTCAGGGGAGACTCGGAGGGTGAGGTCGCCAGCGCCTGCTTTGGACAGGTGTCCCGACGCCTGGGCCGGCTGCTCAAGAGGCTGCCCAAGTCCCGCTCATGGAGTGACAGCTTACGCATCCTCAGACGCTCGTCTTCTAACGGATCACTGCTCGCCGCCACAGGTACGGACGGGACGTTGTGTACACAATCTGACAAATGTGTTTGGCGTAGAGGGGACGAGAGGTCAGTGTTTTGGAAGAGAGATGTTGAGTTGACACTTTAGCCTGTGTGTGTTGGAGTGCCGTTGGCCTCAGCGTCTGGATGCACACCAACATATTTGACTATTGTGTGCATCGCGCTGCCCCATCTGCAAAGTGAAATGCCCTCAAACTCTGCTGCTCTTTGTCTCTGTCGGCTCATCTAACCCCCTCGCTTTTGTGTATGAGGACATGGTGTGTGTCTGTGGGTAACATTGTGTTTGTGTGTGTGGACAGGCTATAAACATCAGAACAGGGCAGTAAACGCATCAGATCAAAGGACAGACGACTCCTGCTCCAGACAGACGTCTGTTTTTTATATAGAAATACACACACACACACACACACACACAAACAATGAAAACTGACACATTTTCAATCTGCCGAGAACTCCTATGTAAGTGGATTATACTATTGACTTTCATATTTGTAGCAGGAATTTGAGATAAGAGCGTACTTGCTGGAGGCTGCATGGCATTGATTTTTGCTCTTTCACCACTTTCTCCAAATAGAGGAGTGGCTAATGCGGAGGGGGGGGGGGGGGTGATGAATATATAATGTAACATTAACACGAAATGTGGCTGGGGTTGAAAATAGACAGAGCACTGCAGAATTATTGATTTTATTAGCAGCAACAGAGTGAATAAATGGGACGTTAATGCAGCTGTTTTGTGCGTGTATGTGTGTGTGTGACCTGCTACGTAAGCCTGATAAAACCCTGACCAAACATGACTCAAGGAGCATCTCATCAACAGTTCACCTGGGTGATGTCATCCTGCAGCTTCAAACGCTTCACACACAGCATCAGCCACAGCCGCCACTGCAGACAGATAATAGGTATTTTTAGACGGCGTTCCCTCTGAGGAAACCCACTTAATCCCACTCAAAAGATCCGGCCCAAACCAGATTCCACAGTTCCTGCTGCCGTTCATCTTTGATCTATAATTACCTCCAGTATGAAGTCTGAAAACTGTGGATGAGGCTCACTGTCTGGAAATTCCTCACAAAACAACTTAGAAAACAGTCACTCTTTGTGTGTGTGTGTGTGTGTGTGTGTGTGTGTGTGTGTGTATAAGGTTAAGGACTTCAGATGAGAGTGGAGTGGATGAAGTATTTACACAATGTGTTGATGGTGACCAAGCTATGACTTTTAAATGGAGATGTTGTGTATAGTAGGTGCCATGGAGTTGGTAGATGAGAACATGTTATTTGTTGTTGTTTTGGGGTTTTTTTTTACAAGACAAACAGCTTAGGTGTACATTGCTTTTGTTCTGTTTTTTACATTACATGAATTTATACACTGCAAGACGACATTCACAACCCACAATGACAGGATCAGAGACAACAGACAAAAAAAGAACTAAAAAAAGAAAGAAAAATACACACAGAGAGCACAAAAAAACACCAAAGATTAGATCCCTTTATTAGTCCCACACGGGGAAATTTCAGGTTACAGCAGCACATATCAGACAAGACACACACAGAGAGATACTGCAAATATGATGAAAAATAAGAGTGGTTGCTAATAATATAGATATGTAAATAGAAATAAAGAAAAGAACAGATTGAGTGCAACAGTACAGATCAATAAAGAGACATCGTCAGTTATATAGTAATATACAGTAATATAGTTATACAGTTCTATAGTTATACCGTTATAAAAAACACCAAAGGGGTACAGTGACAAATAAAACAAATATTTGAACAGCATGAATCACAGAGAGACATATGTTGTCATCTGACCACCTAAATCCCACAAGCCATTTATCTTTATGTGAAGTTTTAGTTCCGTGTTTCGGAGCTTTGGACTTTTGTGACTTGGTCTCACAATATAAAAGGTAAAGTCCCATGTCTTCCACTCGTCCCTCAATGAAACTCATGTCAGAAAAAAAAACATGGCACATATTACAGTCAGTAGCATTGAAACGAGCCACGTGTTGATGCTATTGAAAGGGAACATCATGACTCAAAACATCACTGATGATCTTTCTGAAATTTCCCCGTAGGGGACTAATAAAGGAATCTAATCTAATCTAAAACACAAGAAGTCACAAAAGTCACAGTTTGTAATAAACCCGAGGCAGACGTATACTGACACTGCATCTATGGACAGAGGTGACGTAACGATACTCTGAAACTGCTGAGTCTGCAGCGTCAACGTGATCCGGTGTGTGTTGCATCTATGACAAACCGGGTTTAGTGTCGGTGATTCACGCGTGCAGATGCAGTCCACTGAGCTGCGTAACTCTGCACGAGACGCTACTTTACTATCGATATTAAATCACCAATATTTGCGTGTCTCCTGGAGTCGCGTCCGTTGACGCAGCGCTATAGATTTAAAAACTGACAAAGACTCTTGGATTATATTACCCCCCCCCCAGAGAACTCAAAGCGCTCACATTCCATTCATTGTCATGCTTAAGTACCTGAGGCACGAGGGCCGGTGGATGGCTGATCTGATAGTTTTCCAGATGAACCGGAAGCTGCCGCGGTCACGTCCTGCGTGCGCCGCTGTCCGTCATCGGTATCCAAACGTCCATTTCGTCGTTAAGACCGACGAGACCTTGAAAGTGTTGCACTGTGGACCGACTTCACCCGTGAACCTATTCCAGTCAGAGAATTCAGGGTTTTAAACTTCTTCATGTAAGGTTAAAGCGGCTGCTATAACCTTATTTCTGCTTTAGGACCCCATCGTAAAACAAAACTGTCCATCCAGTAGACCAAAAGATGCCTGATTAAAATATCGCAGACACTTAATGTTACGTGTAAAATTAACATAATTCATACGCGTCATGATTACTTCAGAGGGAATTTATAACAGTATCTGTGGTGTCAGCATGACAGAAAGGTGGCCAAATGGTCCCCCCCGACCATCACCAAGATGAAGTGAGTGAAGTGTTACACCCAAAGATACATGACCAGACATGACAGAGCAGGATTCAAACCACCAACCCTTCAGTTATTGGACAACCCACTTTACCTCCGAGCCAGGGCCGCCTTGACAAAGCCAAAAAAATAGCTCTGACCAGGACATGAATTAAGATCCTTTTGTCTCATGGGGTGTAGACCCAACTACTGTGAGTTTGTTTAGATCACGGGTGTCCAACTCCAGTCCTTGAGGGCCTGTGTCCTGCATGTTTTAATGTTTCCCCCTTGCATTACACCTGGTTAAATTAATGATGAGCTCATCACTAAGCTCTGCAGAAGCCTAATAATGATGTCATGTCATCCAGGTGTAATGGAAGAGGGAAGCATCTAAAGCATGCAGGGACACCAGCCCCCGAGGACTGGGATTTCCCAACCCTGGTTTAGATGTTCACCAGCACAATGGCTCAGGAAAGAGAAAGAAAAGGTGTGACCAATCATTACTCATGAAACAGATTGTCACTTGACGGTTGGACACGTGTTTCAAATATCTTGGTTTCGAGATGTGGACTCTTCTGTGTCTTGAGTTCAGATTAATAGTGTGTCTCTGAACCCAAGAAGACCCAATGCTCTCTTTATTTAATCTTTTTTAAAGTGTTTAATCACTATTTATTATATTATCCTCTGCATTTTACATTTTTAAGTGAGAGTCGTGTTTTTCCTATATTTAATTCAGCAATCATGTAGATGTTCATAAAAACTCAGATTAAACTTGAAGTTATGATATCAAAAATATATAATCACAGTACCAGTGTACCAGTATATTTATTCTACCAGTATATTTATTATACCAGTACGACCCATGTTTCCGTATTTGTTCAGAGCTACAGATCTGAAACCCTAACACATAAACACCCAAAGGTTCAGTTAAGTCTCAGCATCTGCTGTAGAAAGGTTGTCCTCAAGAAACCCAAATGACTGCCTTTCAGCTGCGTTCACTGAATGAGCTTCTCAGACTGAGGCTCATTCATTCTCCTTTTGTTTTCAGATCCTTTTGTTTATTTGGACTAACACTTAGTTATGTATCTGTGAATATGTTTAGATGTTCACCAGCACAATGGATGAAGAAAGGGAAAGTAAAAGTGTGGCTGATAAGTTCTGGTGAAACAGATCATCACTTCATGTTCGGGCATGTGTAATGTCTTCTGCCTTTCTTTATTCAGTTGAGATATGGGCTCTTCAGTGTCTAGGGTTCAGTTTAACAGTGTATGACTATACTTTTTAAGTGCTTTAGCATAATTTATTATAATGTTATCCTCTGCATTTTTTAAGCGAAAATAATGTTTTCTTATATTTAATTCACCAATCATGTAGATGTTCATAAAAGCTCAGATAAAACTTGAAGGTTATGATATCAGATATAGATAATAAGTGACTTTATCAACAAAGACACAATATATATATATATATATTCATTATACCAGTCTATTCATTATACCAGTATATTTATTACAACAATGTATATATTATACCAGTCTATTCATTGTAGCAGTATATTTATTATACCAGTCTATTCATTACACCAGTATATTTATTGTATCAGTATATTTATTATACCAATATATCTATTATAAGTCTATTCATTATACAGTACCAGTATATTTATTATGCTAGTCAATTCATTATACCAGTATATTGAACCAGTCTATTTATTATACCCGTATACAGTATTTATTGTACCAGTCTATTTATTATTACGGTACAGTCCATGTTTCAGTATTTGTTTATCACAGGTCCAATTTTCATCACATTATTGAACATGCGACTGATTTTCCTCATGCTGTTCAGGTCTAACTCAACACAACATGCAGTTGAAACACCTGACAAACATCACTGCAGTATTTCAACAGATTCACCCGACGTGTTCAGAACCACAGATCTGAAACCATCATGTGTTAACACCTAACGGTTCAGTTAAATCTCTGTGTCGGCTGTAGAAAGGATGTCCTCAAGAAACCAAAATGACTGTCTTTCAGCTGCGTTCACTGAATGAACTTCTCAAACTGAGAAGTTCATTCATTCCCCTTTTGTTTGTTTGTTTGTTTCATTCGCTGTGTGTCTGGAGTGACACAGATGGAGACGCTGAGAGACAGACGCAGGCTGTTGCCATCAAATATGAACTGATCCTCCACAGATGTCACGGCCAATGGGGTCAGATATGATTTAGGTTAGGGGGGATTTGGCACTTTCATGTGGGTTTGCGTAATAAGCCCTGGTCCTGGATCTGAGACTGAACTGGAGAACAGGAGAGTTTAATGTTGTGATTTCATAAATAAAAAAAAGTGGGGGAGTGGAAAATAGTTTAATAGTGTCTTTGTGTGGGTGTAGTTGAACTGAACAGTAGGGAAACAGATTTCGGCTCCAAATGAGATCAGACTGGTTAAAGCCCCCCAAAGACCCCCAATCTGCTCTTTATTCCCCCTGTAAGACCTTGAGAGCCCCCTTTAGGCTCATTAGTGACTATGTTAATATCCTCACTGCTGTATTATAACTAGATCGCCTTTTTATTTACCGTCACCCACCTAGACGTGCCACCCACCCCCCCACGATGTTTCCATGTTATTAATTACTGGATTCTGCACAATGTTTTATTTTGAAAAACTCGTGTATTCTCTGGGTCACATCTGTCTATTGATGCATGTCGAGATGGTTACATAGATATACAGTGATCCCTCGTTTTTCACGGTTAATGGGGACCAGAACCCCCCCGCGAAAGACAAAATCCGTGAAGCAGGTACCCCTCCCCCCCT
>JAPTHA010000023.1:12383481-12409791 GCA_029814585.1 Gymnapogon annona | reverse complement strand
TCAGTTTGTTGTGTATCTGTTCTGCTCTGTTCTTTTTTTTTCTACTCTTTGTATTACGCTGCTGTTGTGAAATTTCCCCTCTGGGGACTAATAAATGTATTCAATTCAATGTACATCATTGTGAAAAAAAAATCATGAGTTCCTACTGATATATATTTTACCTCAGTGATAAGGTACAGTGCTGGAAAAAAAATAGAAAATTACCCTTAGAAGTGCTTGAATTTGACATTGAAAAATGTACAAACCCTATTATTACTAATTTGACCATTTTTACCTCTGCAAATGACGTATGTATTCACCAGGGGTTTTTTTTGTCAGTTGGTTAACAGTATAAGGCTAATATTGAGGAAATGTCCAAAATGGGACAAAGATAACGCGTTTTGTTTTTAGTGGTGATCTAATATTTACATTTTTTCATGGCATTTCCAGTTGAATAATTTCTCAACAGGCATGTCTGTTTCTACACATGACATTTGACACCATGTTAATGTGACCCTATTGTTAATGTGTTGCTAGGTAACCCACTTCAAGGGTATTATTTGTTATTACTAAAAAAGACATGTTGCCTTGCTGGAAGTATGCGCAATCCGAGTGCTTTTCTACTCATGTATGCATTTATGCAGGCCTCTTAACACACAGTAGGATGTACCCTGACTAAATGATGTTTAATTTTGTTCTACTTAAAAAATGTGCACAAGAATACGTCGCTGCTTAAACACCATTTACCTGTTTTAAGAGTTGGGATGTCAGGACTGAATAAAGTAAGACTTAAATATACTTGTGTCTAATTTAAAAACAAAAGTAAGCTTAATCAATTGGTGCTTTCCCACAAAGTAGGTGTTTGAAGTTGTTAGTCCTAAGAACTATCCACTTCAAATTTAGTTCTACGAACTACTCTACCCAGGGGTAGTTCGTTGAGTAGTACTTTTTGGTTGGGCATTCAACACAGGCAGTAGACCCATGGTACAGAGTGGTATGCCAGTCTTATCCTGCATCCTCCAAAACACTTTTAACTTTCACACAAGCACATGTATGGATGGAAAATTTGCATTATTTATGTTCAAAATACAAGTCCACAGAATAATATAGAATATACAAATTGCAGTTCATGACAATCTCCATAAAGTGTTGAGTGGTGTCTCCCTGTTGCCCATGTCAACACCAGATCGAACCTGGATTTAATGTCATACATCCCATAATCACTCATGAACAACAGAACATAGTGTCCACACTACAGTATGTCTTTTGTTCATCTATTCATGGGTCAGACGTGTGTTTGTTCTTTTCTCACAAGTTCACACAGTTACGAGATGCAGAAAAACTCCAGATGACGCGGCAATGGGGAAGCTGAATAGATCACATGAAGTGTTTATTATAGTTGACTAATAAATGTTTGTAGATCTGTTGTATAAACTGATGTATACTGTTGTATTAAAGCAACAGGACTTGCGTCTATGACCTGACCACAGCTGTGCTGTATTCAGTGTAACACCCACTTTTTTGCAAGATGTGGAAATTGTTCCTGTAGAAGTAAAAAAAGACTGTTTTTAAAAAAAAAAACTCGATTCATGATTCGATTTTTTTTTTTCCTGATTTACAAAAACATAACTGAGGACAGAATTGTTTATATGTAATATAAGTATAACTTTATTGTATTTTGGTTAAAGTGCTAAAACAAAACATGCCAACTTCAAACAGAACAAGGTGACAATTGCAATTTGTAAATATAATATAATAGAACATGTAAACACTGGCTTTAATCATCATAAATTCTTTGCATTCTTTACCAAGTACATACTTCACTACATTTCTGAGCAAATTAAAATAGGTTTTGTTTTCATATCATAATTTAAAACTTTGTTGAAGAGTTGTTTGCTTCGCTTTCGCAGATGAAGTATCACTAGTAGTGCTAGAGTGTTTTTTGTTGCGAAGACAAAAGTTTTCCCATTCAGTTTCCGCTTTAAATGTTTCCGCTTTAAATGTTTCCGCTTTAAATGTTGAAACATGTTTGTTGCACTGCTACCAGTGACAACAGCCTTGTGACATATTTTACAGTGAGGTGTTGTCTGCTCCTCATCAGATCCCGTAAATCCAAACCAATTCCAAATTATTCCAAATTACTGAGGTTGTAGAACGAGAGTTACGTATGTAACTACGGTTCTATGAATCCTGAATGACCGCCAGAGGTGGTGCTTTAAGCACTGAATGTTCCCTTCGCGCATGCGCAGTTCGAGTAATTATACCAACAACGTCACATCCGTGACTCGAATGTGCAGCCGGGCACTATATAGCCCGCTGACATCCGATGTTCCGCCTCTCATTTCTTCTCGCGCGCAAGGCGGTCAGGAGGGATGAAATAGAACATTTCTTCGGAACGAGCTGCTCTTTTTCAGTGGCTATTTCTGCCATGTTGTTTGTTGATAGTGCTGCACGCGGGCGGGGGGGGACAGGATGTGCCGCAGTCAGTGCTCTATGGAAAGCCTGAAGGGAGTCTTGGCGAATGCAAAATGTGTGTAATAGGAGAGGGGGACAAAATTTTAAAAAATCGATTTTCTCAAAATCCAAATCGATTTGACATAAAAACTCGATTCATGATTCGAATCGATTTTTTGCCCAGCCCTAGTTCATAGTTCTTATGCTGTGTGAATGTACGAAAAAAGGTTCTAGGAGCTAAAGAGGTTCCAAGAACTGCAAAAGTTCTAGGAATTACAAAAGTTTCCTACTGCGGGAAAGTTCCTATAAAGACCCTAAGCGCAGTGAGTTCATAGATTCATCTTGTCATTTGTGCATGATGGAGATTGTTCGACACTCAAAAATGTGTTATTTATGTAAACCTGTCCTTGTGGAGCTTCCATGAGACGCAGCAGATGTCTTTGATCAGATCATGTCCTATTGGCACAAAAATGTTTCCCGCTTCACTGAGCACACAGTGATAACGGAGACACCTCTCGTCAGACTGTTGTTTAACGCCGTCTGTCTGGGTAAGAGGCTTTTCTGATGGCGCTCAGCTTAACCTGTCACCCCTCCCCTCCATAAGCACCACCCTACCCCCCTCTGCACAGTTTCACTGCCCCTTCACCACCCCAGTGAGGCTCTTCTCATTTCACCGTATTTACTCGGAACACACTCCTTGGTTCACAAGGAGCAGGTGGAGGATGGGTGTTTGAGCTCACTCCCATCCCACCTCCCACTGTCCTGCCCTGGGCTCAGGAGCCTTTGTGTCGGCCAGAGGAAGTGTATTGTGTGCCCATCTGCCCCCCTCTTCTCCCTCCCCTTCACAAGCTTCACTGTTTACCCTCAAAGGGCCAACAGCAGATGGGGGGCTTCGCAGTCACAAGCACCAGCAGAATGGTGATATGGGGGGGGTATGTGTATATGCGCATGTGTTAAGAAGACGACATGATGCTTTTGTTTGTAGAGGGAAGTCTGTTATATTTAGAGGTACTAAAATTAGCTTGAATGCATGGTTCTTTTTTCCAGTACACGTGCACACACCTCGCCATGTTTCAGTTCCTCCTTGACAGTTGACCATCACTGATAATGGTCTTCAAGTGCTTTTATATTAGTGTACTTTGTATTGCTGTGTAAATCCACAAAGGTTTGATTTTATAGGTCGCAGGGGGATTTAGAAGTTCAGATGTATCAGTGTCTATATTTAATGATAAACAACAGGAAAACTAAATTCTGGGATGTTTTTCTTTGCATTGCATCTGTGACCACAACAGCCAATGAACAGAACATATTTGGGGTCAGCGCCAGATTATTTGGTTTAAAGATTATCTCTAGCACAGTGTTTTTCAACCTTTTTTGAGCCACGGTACATTTTTTTTATTGAAAAAAATCCTGAGGCACACCAGCAACCAAAAATGTTAAAAAATTATACTCTATAGCCACCTATATTAACAATATAGTCATTCTTCTCAAAGTGTCTTGAATAGGAATCAAATGAACACAAAAAACTAGTTAATTATTATATTATATATATAATAAAACATAATAGTTCAGAAGTCCTTCTTGACACAACCCACTGGATGCTCATGCCGGGAATCGAACCTGGGTCCCTTGCGCACCAGCCCGGTACGTTACCATCTGAGCTATCCAGCCAGTTCACGTGACCGCTTCTCATTTTCAATAATCGGCAGTGTGCTTTTTAACCTGGTGCCTTATGTGTCACTGAGTTATAAAATCTGTAAGAATGTTGTGTCATTTTTTTTTTTTTTTTTTTTTGACTGTCCGACCATTTATGTCAACATAGCGACGTAAGAATATTTAGGTTTTTTTCCGCGAAATGCCAACAGACAATCAAAAGGAAATGACAACGATCAGGCACAGGTTTATAGGTGACATCTAACAGACCCGCACGGACCCAGGTCCAACGCCGACCAGCACGGACGGGTGTGCACGCATCTGCGACCGGTCCCGGGTCCGCTAAAACACGGGGTTATGCGCGCATGCTCAGACCGACTGTCAATCAAGTGACAAATTTCATTCACTTCAGGATGATAGTCTGATACCTACATTTTAATGTCATGTGATCTACCTACAATACCTCCACAATCGACTGGTAGACTGCAATCGACGTAATGGGCACCCTGATTATAAGGTCATATTGGATAATTTCTCACGGCACACCTGACGGTGTCTCACGGCACACTAGTGTGCCGCTGCACAGCTGTTGAAAAACGCTGCTTCTAGTATTTACAGTGGCTTGTTGTAACACTGTAAATGTAACAATGTAAAAATGAACAGTGTCATTTACACACTTCTGTGATGTACAACTGCCTGCAAGGTTTTTCTTGATTCTTGTATAAGAAAAATATTTAAAAAGCAAATGAATCATCAGTATTTCCTGTGTTGCCCCCTGAACATTGATGCTCCATTCAAGAACGTGTAGAAACGAAAAGACGGGGACAACTAACCAGTCCGTCATTGTTAAAGCACATTTCCAACATGTCCATCCATAACGTCACAGTCTGTTGACATGACTCCGGGCTAAAGTAATATCAACGTACCTCCACTATCACAGAGGATGTGGTGCTTTTGTAGACAAGTTGGTAAAGTTTTCTTTTATTCCTTTTCCTGCTGCTATGATAATTATGGATATTTCATATATTAGATGCAGAAAATATTCCTGCCAATGAATGTTGTTGATTTCATTAGGGGGTGGAACTTAACTCCAGTGTTTGTGTCTCCATTGAAACATATCCTTGTGGGTGGTTTTATTTTTTTCTTTGTACTCTGACGTGTCGTGTGACGCGATATGGATGACCCACCCATGTTTACTCTGCTGTAAAGCTGTGCTGTATATCGAATGTTGAGATGTACTAGAGACAAATATAGCTCTAGTGGATACTCAAGTGGCCAACGTCATTAAAAACCTGTTTGTCGGACATGCTAGCGTTCATAAATGTTAATCCAACTGGTTTTAATGGTAAAATCCGAATAATTTGAGTACATCCCCATGGGACCTGTTGTTAGTCCAACAGTGGCTACTGTTTTGAGCAGACGTTACTTTTTTTAAAATTAATTTAATGGCAGGTTAAAAATAACAACCTTATTCTTGAAATTGAAATATGCATAGGAACAGTTTGTGTTAACGTGCGCGGCCAGGATGCAGCTGGCTCGGTCATGTTACCTGATTTCTTGTTCATTGCATATCTATGTAGAAAGAAGATGAGAGAGAGTAATTAGTCCGGGACGAATAAGTATCGCTCTGTTAAGAGCCGTGGAGCTGTTTTATAAATGTTTCCATATCTTGTATAACATACTACTACTTTTTTCATCCAGTACGTTATTTTCTTCTGTTTCGACTGGCTTCTTCAACTACATCTCGATTCAAAGGAGGGCGGGGTCTAATTTCCATTTTCTATCAATACGTTTCGTAGTGATTGAATTTGTCAGTTTCTTCACATACTTTGACAGTTTGAGTTTAGTTAGCTTCACTAGTAGACAGACTTCAGGGTCCAGTGGAAATGTGATCCCATGGATCTTCCATAGAGTTTTACATGACGAAAAATATGTTATTTCACAGTAAATTTGCTGATGTTGGAGAACATTCTTTTACACTGGGAGGTTTAAGTGAACAGTTACTGGTGCAATTTACTGCACATCCAGCTCCCATGCATGTACCTGGTAATTTGCCTGTATGCAAACATGGCAACGGTCTTATGTACTGGAACAGGCAGTGGTCTGGATCCTCCTACTTCTGTTTGCCTCCTGGAACGAAGCTCAGTGTTGTGTTGTGTCTGTGGGCAGAGATGGAATGTCACGCACAATAAGACAGACGATGGCTCATTGTTAAAGCTTCGAGCCTGAATTCTTTCCATTGATTCTCAAAAGACATGAAAGGATTTTCTAGTGATGCTGTATCCCTTGTCATGTAATTACACCTGTTCACAAATTCCAGTGGTTAGTTAATAGAAATGCTATTACAGAAGCGAAACAAACACAGTGCCAATATAGTGAAATGAGTGTGACTTGCATGACCGACTTTGTGGGTTGACAAGGTTGCACAAGTAGAATTGTGCCCTCAGATTAAATGAATGACCTATACAATGACATAGGAATAAAAGTACTAACGTATATAGTACTGTGCTTAGGCCACCTCTTTTTTGTGGTTTTTGCAGGGTTAAAATGTGTACGCACTTTTCATTTTGTTTTCTTCATATACATAAAACTATATGAAATGTGTGCAGAAACATCTGACGAGTTGGAAAAAAGTGGCATAAAACATTGGAAAATTAATGTATACAATGTCATATTGTCTGAACAAAAGGACAGAAGACACATTAAGCGCAAAGCGGACTTGCGTTAACCACAACCACTATAGTTTATGGAAGCTGTTTTTCCTTGTGTAATGAGGAATTTTAAGACTTGGATGTTTTGTCCATTACTATTCAAACAGTAAGTGTGTAAAATTAAATATGGACAATGAATGCTGTTTTTTTCCAAGATACATTGTACTTTTGTACTGGATATACATTTTAAAGAGAATGAGATTATTACACTGTATTTTCAGGCTGTGGTCGTAGGTAGCTGACAGCCGTTTATTTTACTTAATGGCAGGGGTTGAGTTTTGTCTGAAAATTTTAATGGTATTTGCTGAGTCGGTTGCAACAGATAACGTCAGTCTCAGTCCATCTCACCAAGGCAACACTTGAACATTTATTGACTTATGCACTATAAGGCCTCTAATGTATCATTTCCTAATACCACTGTACTGAGACTTATTTTGAAGAATTTGATGCAAGCTTGATTTGATTAATTGGCTGTATAAAAGAGGCTTTAAATGATGGTTTTGTCTCCAGCTTGTTCAAAAGGATACACTGTTCTTTAGGAAACAAGTGGCAATAGCCACACAAACGTGACCTTTTCATTTGTATTTTTATTCAAAGGTATTTTCAGGTATTATTTGTAACCAGGTTATCAAGTATAGTTAATTCATTAAGCACTGAATTAAAAATACACAAGCCACGATCAGGTGTATTATCGTCATGCCACAAAAAGAGGGTGCTCTAGTTACACAGGCTTGTGATGGGATCAACTACTTTATATACATAATCTATTTAAGTCTGTCAGCAGGTGGCAGCATTTCACTTCTGCCTTTTTTTCCAGATGTACCTTGGCTGCTAGATTTGTGGTTTGTTGGCAGTGTAAAGCCTAATTTCTCATCACACCTGCTCTCATTAATTACAGCACCTGAGCAGTTAAATGAATTCTGTTAAGTTTTATCCTGTTGTTTTGTATGCAAGTACTATAATAATCTTTTGTAGTTTTTAAATGAACAGTAGTTTTCTTACCTGACATCCTCACATACTGTCCTACTGTGCCTTTTCCCAGATACTTCAAGAATGCACCAAAGCCCGTAGAGAAGTGGAGCTTCACTGGAGGGCATCGCCGTGTGCCAACATTGTGCGCATCATTGACGTTTATGAGAACCTCTATCAAAGCAAAAAGTGTTTACTTATTGTGATGGAGTGGTAAGTCTCAAGTGCCGTACACATCTCAACATCTTAGAAACACTCATTATTTTAACACCATTACATGTTTCTCAGTACAGATTTAGTATCTACACTAAAGGTACCTGTCAAAAGGTGATGAGAGTGAAGTAGGAATAATAGCACACAATATAATATATTAAAAACAATACTGCATACCTATGTAGATACTTGTGTCAAAATTGTGTTGTGTATAATGTGCATAATCTACGTATGTATTCATGTGAATTGTCAGTGGAGTGTGTATGCCTGACAGTGGGTCTCAGTCAGCACATGGTTGTATTGGCTTCTGTGGAGTCAGATGGTTTAGGGATCTGCAGTTTGTCTTCAGACCCAAGAAAAAAATCTGGCATCTCCTAATGGGACCAAGAGGTCTCATAACTGAGTCTTTCAATGTCAAAAATGGTGATGAATTGGATTTTGATGCCTGATGCTCTGTTGCAAGTCTGTTGGAATGTGTATCATAGATCACATCAACGTCGCTTCCAACACTTTAATGTTAATAATTGCCAAACTCCTCACAACCAGTAGACAGAAATATTTAAATGGTCATGTTAACAAAAATATGACTTCCTTTTGCCAAATCAATGTCAGAACAAACACAGAAAATGGGCAAGTTAATTTATTCATAAAAAGTTGCACTTTGTCGGAAAATGCATGCATTTTTTTGTTTCTTTTCCACTGACAACATCTGCTCAACTAGATTGAACTTTCCTCAATTTTAATATTTTGGCACCAGAATGATTCATTTTAACTGCAGATGTACTACTGGATTGCTATAGCAACACAAAATAAGCGGTGTTATTCCACAAGTAGATATGATGCCATCCCCTTTCCCCTTTGTTAATTAACTTTCATTTGTGCTTGGGTTTGGTGTTGTACTGCGCTGCTTCATCACATGAATGTGACATGAATGTTATGTGGTTGTTCAGTCATTGTTGAACTTACAACCCCCTGTTAAAAAAAATGACCATAGTTCGGGATTGAACGTAGATCATAAATTGAGAGCTTTGCCTTTTGGTTTCTGTCCTTCACCACAACAGATCGGTTTAGTGTCTGTCCAGGTGGAGTTGGTGAGCACGTTTTCATTCTATTGCTGCTCTCACGTGTTTGCTTTCAGGTAAATTTTTGCAAATCATCTAAGTATCACCTTAGTAGAAATGGACTTGTTTCTTTTAAATGAACATTTGTCTTACCTTAGCATTTCCACATGCATGACTGTAACCCCTATGTTATCACGTGCACATTAGGTCTGTGGTTACCATTGTAGCGTGAAGGTAGTGGACCTGTCCTCCCACACCTACTCCTATGCAAAAATGTGGCTGCTTATGAGTAATTTCCGTCATCTTTGCATGAAATACAAATAGTTCTAACTAAACCAAACTGCTTCCTAGAATGTAACATTAGATGAAGTTGTTCACTACTACCAGCCCTCCCCCTGACACCACAAGCTTTAATCCTTATGGTAACTCATATTGTGCTTTGTAAAGAGAAACTTAACCTCACGTTTTAAAGCAGTATCTTAATTCTCCTTCTGGTTAAAGGTCATAGTTTTTTAATGCTGAAATTGAAAGCTTATCAGCTTTTTACCTTTATAAGTTGGGATACTGGTGTCTACTGTCAAACCTTTGGCCATGGTCAAAGGTTTGGCCATGGTCAGTATGTATAGACTACATATTACTTAATCTACATAGTCTATAATTTGGTATAGTGTCACCAACATCTCCATTAATAATGCGCTAGGATAGAGCTTTAATTGTCAGTGTCACAGGTACAACGAAATTCAAAGAGCTCTCCAGTCAGTACCCCATTTATTAACATACCTAAAATTACAAAAATCAAATAATTTAAAAGAATGAATATCTAACCACATTCACACAAGACACAATGCACACAGTCATTGCAAAGAGCAGTCAACAACATATAATCATGTCCGTTAGCACTTTTGTACTGGCACAAATTATAGTACTAAATCACAGGTGTCAAACATGTGGCCCGGGGGCCAAATCCGGCCCTCCAAAGGGTCCAGTCCCACCCTTGAGATGAATTTGTGAAATGCTAAAATTACCCTGAAGATATTACCAATAATTTTAATTCAGATTCCACATTCAGAACACTCACTTATGTTTTCATTTTGTTCATATTTATTCACTTTGCTTTTTAGATGTAAACATTTTCATCATTTAATTTTACTTTTTTCACTCTAAAACATAGATAAACATTCAGAGTTGACATTTATATATTATTATGGTATTATGCTGGTTTGTCCCACTACAGATTAGATTTACCTGAATGTGGCCCAGAAATGAAACGAGTTTGACACCCGTGTACTAAATAATGACCTGATTCCAGGCATAGTGTGAATGATGATGAACCATTCCTGCTGACCAGCTAGTACCAGACATACAGTAGATGCATTATTATTATAAACAGTAATGCAACACCAGATACAACGTCCCATTGTCAACTGAGGACAGGGTCTCCTGAGTCTTTCAGAGGGGATTTATGAGATGGGACAGCGTTTGGATACGTGGTTCAACACTTTTTTGCTTTTAGAATTATATGGTTGAAAAGTGAACAATAACATGGACAATATTGAGTTAGAATTCAACATGAAATAACTGTGATCTCTGTGATCACCTGTTTGGCTTTGAGTTGTGTGACATATTGACCAAGGATGTTAGCAAGCTTCAAGGGCCGACCGTCGTTCAGGAGGCCATCAAGTTCAATAACCAAAGGGGTGGCAGTTCGAATCCAGCTCTGTCCTGGTCATGTGCGGTTATGTCCTTGGGCAAGACACTTCACCCACCTCGCCCTTTATGAATGCATGTGAAAGTTTGGTGGCTGGGGGCAGGGCTGATTGGCGGTCATGTTTCCGCTAGGTCTGCTCCCCACCACCAGAGGGTGAATGTGAAAATGAATGCATAAAAAGAAAAAAAATCAAAGGGTAAAATGGAAAAATACACTGTTATAGATGGTTTGGCCTGTTTTTTAAGAGTGTGTGTGTAGTGGGAGTAGAATACATAAGGCTAGAGTAGAATGTTTGTTGTTTGTCTGGTTGTCAAGATAGGTGCTTAGGATGAAGCAGATGGCTGTGGCTGGGAGTGAGGGTGTCGGGGTGGTAGGTATGTGAGGTTATTTTCTGAGAACAGAAGAGGACAACACCCCATGGATAGGAAGGATGAGTACTCGGGACTCTGGAGGACAGCGGAATTGGAGAGACGAGTATTTTAGTAGTTACCCTCTGCTAATGAGGCTGATTGTTGCTTGATCCTACTTCAGGTCTGTTTTATGGTCAAGGTAATAACCAATGGAATGATGGTGTGGGGTTTAGAAATGGAGTCAGATTTGTAACAGCACCCAGTATAAGTGTAAATGTTAAGGTTAGTGTGTAGTTATGCTCTAAAGGAGGGGTTGTCAACCCTGGTCCTTGAGGTCTGTATGTTTCAGATGTTTACCTCTTCCATGACACCTGTTCAGTCAATGACCACCTCATCCAGGTGTTATACACACCTGGATGTTATACATCACACCTGGATGTCATTACACCTGGATGTAATAACATCCAGGTGTGATGGAAGAGGGAAGGATTTAAAACATACAGAGGACACCGGACCTCAAGGACTAGGATTGGTACCTCTCCTCTGAAGTGGTACATCACTGCAGGAAGATGAACAGCCCTTATAGTGTGAGGACCTGGAGCATGGATCTGCTATAATCCTGTGTTCAATTTGCATAGTCTGTTATGAATAGGAAGAATATAAGGTTGAATATCGAATTATGGCCATAGTGTTTTTGACAGTTCACTGCTGTGGCCTTTTTGTATTGAGACTTTCTGTATTTGTATTTTGTATAAAGACACACATGCACAAACGGGAGTTTAAAAAACATGGAGCTATCATTGTTTGCGACTCATAAATTTCAATCCAGATTGAATAGTGCAGTTAATTACAAATGACAGAATCACATTTGTCAAAAAAGGCACTTTATTTGAAAACACAACTCAAACTTTGTCTCCTTTGCCTGTTGCAAAACTGCCAAACACATGATCAGAGTTGTCACGATTCTATTCCATGTGCATAGGGGACTCGGGTTCGATTCCCGGGATAAGCGTCCAGTGGGTTGTGTCAGGAAGGGCATCTGACGTAAAAAAAAAAAAAAAACTCCTGCCAAATCAAATATGTGAATTGGATTCACGGTGGCGACCCCGGAAGGGGAAAAGCCAAAAGAAATCATCAAATGGAGTAAAAAAGAAGCTCAAGTACCTGCTTGTTCCACACAAGGTCAAGTGGTACTTTATCCTCTTTACAACCTAAAATTTTTTTGACTTGGAAAATGTTTTTTAACTGATGCCATAATTCAAATCTATATAAAAAGTCTGAAAATGTTGACTAATACATAGGGTTGGGCGATTTTGTCCCCCCAAAAAATCTCAGATTTAAAAAAAAATAACTTGATTCACGATTCTATTTTTTTTCCTGATTTACAAAAACATAACTGCGGACAAAATTATTTTCATAAACTACTTAATAAAAAAAATTACCAATAGTTGGTAAATCTTTTTTTTTTAATTAATTTTTGAATTTTGCATCTTTCACAGTATTGGACAAAAAAAGACAGTTTTGTAGCCTGAAGGGGATTTTGCAGTACAATTACTCCAAAAGTATGCAGTAAAAGTACTTCATATTTGTGTGCTGGTATAATATGAAGTACTAATACCATCTGAGTCATTTTCACAAACTACTTATTGGTAAATCTTTTTTTATTAATTTTAGAATTATGTACCTTGCACAGTTTTATACAAAAAACCCCACATTTTTGTAGGCTGAAGGTGATTTTGCAGTACAATTACTCAAAGTATACAGTAAAAGTACTTAGTATTTTGTGTGCTGATAGTATACGAAGTACTAAACCCATCCGAGCCAGTTCCACGGGGTATTTATTGAAAAAAAGCACTTCCCGAAATAAATTATTTCGGGAAGTGCTTTTATTTTTAAATGAAAACAGATCGTATCTTTACATTGTGTTTGTACGTGTTCCGTAAAACGCAGCATAGTTCATAAGAAATGTTCAGTTTGAGAAGAACGACGACAAAAACCGGATCGGCTCGATAACGCGACATAATCTGATCCCATACCGAATACCAAGTAGAATTAAAACTCATTTAATCATCTCAGTTTCTGTCGCGCCTCGTCTACCGTAATCGTGAGACAAATCGCGTTTATGTAATTCACCAGCGGCTGACTTGACGAGGAAGAAGCGAATCGCGGCTGGTTTGACCGACTCTTTCTGCCGTGTTGTTTGTTATCACAAGCCGGGTCTTCCAAAAAAAGAACCGGCTTGTGATAGTTTGTTGATAGTGCTACGCACGCGGGGGGAGGGACAGGGGACGCGCGCAGTCAGTGAAATACGGAAAGCCTGAAGGGAGTTTTGGCCCATACAAAATGTGTGTAATAGGAGAGGGGACAAAATATGTATATATAAAAAAAATGATTTTCTCAAAATGCGAATCGATTTGACTTAAAAATTCGATTCACGATTCTAATCGATTTTTTGCCCAGCCCTACAATACATTTCTGGTCCAAATTAACATCTTTTGGGGCACACATGAAGCAGGATCCCAGAATTGTTGACGTGAACATTAGAAATCCTAATTTAAGAACAGGCTGCAATAATTCTCATTGGATATAAAGTAGTTTTTCTTTGTATTTCTTTGCATTTATTATTCTGATATGTTTTTCCATGTTTGCTGAATAGCTTCTTTTCTTGCTTTCATTTGACTGTTGGAGTCATTTTCAGTCTTTGAGGTGTGTCTGTGGTGTACATGACATGTGAGATTGTAGCCTGAAGATGTGCGAGGGTGTTGGTGATCGTGCAAGATGAATGTCTTGGTTCACCCATGAGTATGTTTTCTGCTGACGACTCACACTCCGCCGCTGAAGGTTTCTCACAATGCCGATGCTTCAATATCGTAGAAAATGTGCTGAGCTACTGTCCGATGTGAATTACTGATTTTGAGAAGTAAAAGCGTGCTGTGGTTTTAACAAAGCCCCAGGTCTGTGGGAGCTGCTTTGCCGTTGACACATGCATGCATCAAGTATCGGTTGCTGTCAAAATTGTGATGTGACCTGAAACTGTCACACTCATAGTGAGCAAATTGATTAAATGAAACTTATTAAGCGAGTTGAAATGGATTTTACTGCTCCATTTAAAATCACATTCACATAAAAGCCAACATATCCTGGAAAATTTAAAGTTCAGGAAAATGTAAGGGCATAAAAAATATTCAAACTGTTTCCGAATATCTTAAAAATAGCTAACATGCCCCTGCAGTAACAGATCTAATAGACCAGGGGACCCCAACCTTTTTAACTTCACAGACTGGTTTAATGTCTGACAATATTTTCATGGACCGGCCTTTAATTTGTGGTGGATGAATACAACAAAATATAATGATAGGATTCACATAAAAACGTAAATATAATTATACGGGTGAATCCACTGTGTATGTAACTTTATTAGCAGTAACAGCCTCTCTACAACCAAAGAAAACAAACAAAGTCATTTGTGTTTTGTTCATTTTTCCAGCTTGGGGGTTTCTATTTAGCACTAATGTATTATGTGCTAGTGTTTGAACAGCCATTTGAAGAAGTTGGTGGATGTAGGTAGGTCTGGACATTTGTCAATAGACAGATGCGGCAGAAAGAATTCTGTAGTTTTTCCGAAATAAAACATTGTTCAGAATCTGACAATGCCCTGCGACCCGGGGAATGGGGACCACTGTAACAGATCACACCAGTGCTAATATTCTTGACTTATTTTATTCAGAGCCGAACAATTAAGAATGTGGTGAAAATAAAATCATGCAACATCATTACCTTTTATATATACTTAGTACAGATCAATATTTATCAAATGAGAAATTGCTTTTGTTGGAAGGTGTCCATGATGTTTGTATGTATGTGTTTTGTTTTCTTGGGTTCAAGTGGAATGGCCCCAGAGTTGGGTTTTTCATGTTTATGAAATGAGTCAGACCTAAATTAAGGTCTGTACCTATAATGCATTTTTTCTTGCTTGTCATAACTTTTTGTAAATTAACTTAATTGGCTGATTAAGGTCATTAAGAGTTGTGGCCTTTCATACTTGAGTGTTATTTCCCACCAGCCAAGGTTTATACCTGTTGCTTCACTATAAATGGGTCCTTTGTGTCATTGACCTGCGGCTGTTAGGTCATCTCTCATTTCAATAGACGATATATTGATATTTGTATTCAGGTGCTTTCCCACTCTAGGAATCTTTGTATTTCCTAGAACTTTTTTTTTGTGCATTCCCACAGCATAGGAACCACTGGCATAGTTCTTGGAGCCATTTTAGCTCCTACTTGCAGGCAGGGTCCATTTACTTCTACAGGAACTATATGATGATGATGATTGCTGATTGGTAGATCTCAGGCCATGCCGATTTCAACATCTTGCAGAAGAGAGTGTGTGTTACGGTGAATATAACCACTCTTCTCTGCGTGAACTTCTGAGAAGACAGAGTGTGGGGTTCATTGTGTTGTTGATTATGGGACGTATGAGGCCGCCTTCACTCTGCTGTTGACACCTCCAGTCCTGGACTCATTTGTATTATATTCTATTCACTTACATTTTGAACATAAACACACATCATTTTCCATGCCTTTGTGTGTGTGTGTGTGTGTGTGTGCGCGCGCATTCATGCATGCGTGTGTGTTAGTGGTAGTGTGTGTAAAAGTGCTTTGAAGGATGCAGAATAAGATTATGTCACACTGCTCCGTACCATGGTTCTACTGCCTGTGTGAATGCACAACCAAAAAGTTCCCCTGGGCAGAGTAGTTCCTACAACTCAATTACAGGTACAGGATATTTCTTACAACTATGTCCTGACAACTACTGTCAGAAAGCACCTTCAGAGGTGAAGACAACTCAAGAACACAAATAGTACCCATTTCTTCAAAATACATGAGACATGCTGCAAAAATAGAAGAAAATTATGCATTGTGGCAAAAGTTGTTATGAAATAAAGGGACGTTGCCTTCAAATGTAAGAGGGTGAAAACCGGCTTTGATGTTGCTCCTTTCCCATGCACACACACACACTCCTTCATGTACGCCTGTCGCTATTGAGATGTTCCAGGTTTGAGATTTTCAAACTGGAATGCGAAAACAGATCTTTTACCTGGTCTATGACAAGAAGTGTGTATGTGTGGTTGTAGAGCAGTTTTTCCAACAAAGTCTAATGTTTGTTTGTTTGTTTTTTTTCTTTTTTTGCAGCATGGATGGTGGTGAGCTTTTCAGTCGAATCCAGGACAGAGGAGACCAGGCCTTCACAGAGCGAGGTATCATCTTAAAACACATACACCTGTCTGGGTAGTTGTACTTCTCGACTGTGATTGGTTAAGCTGCAGTGGACCCAGTGCAGTGCAAATCTGACCCCATCGCTATTTCATCCACATACCTCCTACCCCCCCCAACAAAACCCATGCAATTTAGAACACTGATGAATGAAAGACTGTTCCTTCCACCATACCACATCTAAAGCACAAAGGTGATACATTAGATTTCTATTCATGTAATCAGTCTATACCTAGTATTAAAGTACAGGTGACTCCATCTGGGGATCAGTCTATACCTAGTATTTATAGTAGAGGTGACTCCATCTGTGGATCAGTCTTTACCTAGTATTTATAGTAGAGGTGACTCCATCTGTGGATCAGTCTATACCTAGTATTTCAAATTGAGGTGACTCTGTCGCTACACAGGTTCCTCCCTAATTGTGGATTGTGTTGTAATCGATGAGTGAAGCATGATAGTCAGGACCTGTAAAGGAAGCGAAAGAGATTCTCTGAAACTATTGAGAACATTGCAGAGCTGAAAATGTGGAGATGGAGAGTTGTCGGTCAGCGGCTGATTTCATACTTGTTATGAAACTGCACAAAATCCTCACCTGAGCACAGAATGTGACAAACGGTGGCAGAAATGTGAATGATCCTAGAATTGACACTGACTCCCAAACGTCAGTGAAATAAGCATGATTGTCTCACACTACTGAGGTAGCGATTAAATATATAGTCGGTGTGTTCGCCGGCAATTCGTAAGTTTGTAATCTTTGTTTCTTCACCCTAACTCAGAGGCGTCTGACATCATGAAAAATATCGGCGAGGCCATCCAGTTCCTGCACGCCGTCAACATCGCACACAGAGACGTCAAGGTTGGTGTCTAAACTTTTTTTTTAAGGTTTTTATTTATTTTATTTATGTTTTTCATAAGACTATATTACAGTTACATTCATACACTACAAGACGACATTCACAACCCACAATGACAGGATCAGAGACAACAGACAAAAAAAAGAGAAAAAAATGCCACACCCGATGGGCGCCAAAAAACACAAAACCTATACGATAACAAAAAGGGGGGGGGCCATAAATGAAGCACATGAGTCAAATAGAGGCATATGTTCACAACTGACCAAAGTCCTACAAGCCCTGTTCGGGTATATAGAGCTGAACCAATGTGGTGTGCTAGTAATTTTTTTGTGTAACTTAATAATAGCTCCATATCTTGTAGAACATTTCATGATATAGTTTCACCCCAGAAATCTCACACACGTGTGGAACTTTGTGCGACATTCGTGACAGGACATGAACTTATTATTATGTCGGACCTTCATTTGCTTTGAAGAAAAAGACAATCACACAAACACAAAGAGCAGAAAAAAACACAAAAGAGGTACAATGACAAAAAAAATAGACAAGTTAACCACAAGAGTCTAATCGAGATATATGTTGACGTCTGACCTCCTGAGTCCTACAAACCCTGCTCGGGTATATAGAGCTGAACAAATGTGATGTGGTGCTGTAACCTTCCATCATGAATGAGTCATTCTGGAGGAACTCATCAAGGTTTTAAACGATGGCGTCCTTGACTTTTAACGGTCTACTGTTTGTGTATGTTCCTGCAGCCAGAGAATTTACTGTATTCTTCCAAGAGGCCCAGTGCGCTGCTCAAACTCACAGACTTCGGCTTTGCCAAGGAGACCACCTCGCACAACTCTTTAGCTACACCCTGCTATACACCCTACTATGTTGGTGAGGGCTCTTTTTCTGTATGCATTTTTTTTCTCCACCAGTTTAGAATAACAGATCAGATAACAAGTTTTCTCCAATCATTTATTGTCTTTTCTACCTTTGCATTTGTCTCTGCAGCTCCAGAGGTCCTGGGCCCAGAGAAATATGACAAGTCATGTGACATGTGGTCTTTGGGCGTCATTATGTATATCCTGTAAGTGGGTCGGTTAATATGCAGTCACTCCACTGAGCTCACGTGAGCTTTTTTCTAATTCAACCCTGTCCAACCTCTACTAGGTTGTGTGGGTACCCTCCTTTTTACTCCAACCATGGTCTAGCCATCTCTCCCGGGATGAAGAGGAGGATTCGGATGGGCCAGTATGAGTTCCCCAACCCAGAGTGGTCGGAAGTATCAGAAGAAGGTAACTCATTTCATGGGATCAGAGATCACTTTAAGGTGTAATTTAGTTTTTAGGTTGACAAGATTACTTTGAAGTAACAATTACAGATGAGCATGAGCTGCATTCAAAACAAATTAAATTAATGTGACTAAGCTGTTTCAATTTGTTGCTTTTTCACTTTTGCCTGAATCTAAATGAATAGCTGTCAACCTTTTGTGTTATTTTTTTTACTATCTTTGATCCTATAGCACAGTGGTCCCCAGCCCTAGGGCCATAGACCAGTACTGGGCTGCACAGAAAGAATGCATAACTTATATTATTTCTGTTTTACTTATCAGTTTCTGAACAATGTTTTTATTTTGGAAAATTACTGGATTCGCTCCGCAGTATGACTCACTTTTGACACACGTACAGATGCGGCCTCGGTCATATGTGTTACCTACATCCACTACCTTCTTCTAACAGCTGTTCTAACACTAACATTTAATACATTAGTGCTAAATTGAAACCCCCAAGCTGGAAAAATGAACAAAAAACAAATGGGGGTCGCACTGTAATTTTTCTATTATTATTCTTATCAACTATATAATTTTACATTTGACTGACATTTGCAGCCAAACAACTCATTAGGACCCTCCTGAAGACTGAGCCCACCCAAAGGATGACCATCACAGAGTTCATGAATCATCCGTGGATCAATGTAAGCATTTACTGTGTGTGTTTGTAAGCCACTTTCTCAGTGCTTGACGTCCTTTTGCAAAAGTGACATCTGTGTTTCTTTGTGTCCCCAAAGCAATCAATGAAGGTCCCCCAGACTCCCCTTCACACCAGCCGCGTCCTGAAGGAGGAGAAGGACACATGGGAGGATGTCAAGGTTAGACTCCTGCATTCAGTTTTCTGGTGACATCTGCTTCTTCAGCATTAACAGCGTTTTAACTCAAAACTAATCAGTACTGATCTGGACTAGAATATAAGAATATAGAATATTCTATATTCTTATATATAGAATATTTATAATCTTCTATTATATTCTATATATACAGTATAGAATGTAATACAAATAAGTCCAAATCACCATAAATTGTTTAATGGCAATATCAGCTGAGTGAAGGTGGATTTAGCCTCATACATCCCATATTCAACAACATGATGAATGTATGTGGACATACTCTACTGTCTTCTCACAAATTCACAGAGATAGATGCAGCTATATTCACTGTAACACACTGCGCATGGCCTGAGGTCTACCATTCGGCAAACACCCACGCTATGTTGTTCCTATAGAACTAAAAAAAGACCCTGCCTGCAAGTAGGAGCAAAAGAGGTTCTTAGAACTATGGTCGTACTTCCTAGTTTTTATCCTGTGGGAATACATGAAAAGGCTTCCAAGAACTACAAAAGGTTCCTACAGTGGGAACGCACCTTAATACAAATAATATATTCTCTATTGAAATGAGAGATGACCTCACCGCGACAGGTCAATGACACCAAGGACCACAACTCTTAATCACAAAGCCCATCAAGTTAATTTCCGAAGAGCTATGTAGTGCAAAAAAAATGTATTATAAAATGCGTTAAATGAAATACATGACAAACATCATGGAAACCTTCCAACAAATGCAACTTCTTATTAGATGAATACTGATCTTACTATGATTACCGAACTACTTACATATAAAGATAATTACACAGCATGACGTCATTTTCAATAGTTCCTGTGCTGTGGGAATGCATGAAAAAATGTAGGAACTAAAAAGGTTCCTACCGTACACCTATTTTTTTGGCCGTGCTTTTCAAAAACTAACCATCCAAACCCTTTGTGTGCGACACACACTCTCTGACGCTGGTGGTGAAAGTATGACACTGAGACTGTGGTAACTATGGCAACATGTGAATGATTTGGATGAAATTGTTGTGGGTGGGGTTTATGTGGTGGTACAGAGTAACCCGTTGAGAGGCTGCTGTGGTTGCATGATGTCTTATGATTTCTGTCATGTGGATGTAAAAACCATGTATCGGCGCCACCTCCTGACCTCACAGCTGTGGTCAGGGTCACGAAGCGGGTAAAGTGACACGTGGAGTCCCCGACTGAATATGCTCCCTTGACTTTTCAGGAGGAAATGACCAGTGCCTTGGCAACGATGCGCGTAGACTACGAGCAAATCAAGATCAAGACCATTGAGGACTCGACTAATCCACTGCTCTCGAAACGGAGAAAGAAAGCCAGTGACGCCACAGCAAAGGCTCAGCCGGCGGCCCACTGAGAGACACACACGCACATGCATGCACACACACCCACACATGCACACACAGGTTGTAAAAATAAGCAATAATTTGTCGACTTGTGAGTCGCGTTGCATGGAATTTTCTCAGTTTTTTTTTTCATGGCAAATTCTAACATTTTGTAGGAGTTGTTTGTTTTTATTACTCAACCATTTTAACAAACCCGACCGCTGTGCTCTGGCAAAGAGGATGTGAGTCTGTGTTTATACACCCATAAAGAGATTATAAATTATAGTAAAGGAGGGCAGAGCGACTGGACGAGGTCTCTCTCCTCTCCTTTCCCAAATATCAGGTTGTTCTCACAGGGGCTTAAATGATGGATCAGGAGGTGAAGCAGAAGCATTAGCATTAGCCATCTGTCATCTTGTAGCCTTCCCCCCCACCCCCCAACCCATGAATGTCGAAATCGAATGGCTAAAATCCCAAAAATAAAAACAAGGGAAGTTTTTATTTTTTATTTTTTTAAACCTACACGCAAAGTAAAGCAGATGTATTTTGAACTGACAAGTGGAATGTAAGGCCTCTGTCCCCCGACTGCACAGAAGTAGCGGCTCCTCTGTGGGGGCGCTGGGACAGGGGGGGCGTCCGTCATGTTCATTGTGTCTACGTGAATGTTGAGCAGAGGCCTATGCACTCACGACGGGCCGCACCCCGTTCTGACTGAGCACCTCCTCCTCCTCTCCTGCCTTCATCTACGCTTGTTTCAGGTACAGTTTCAGGGCAGAGGTGGAGACCAGTGCCCCTTTCTCTTGCATGTAGCTCATGGGAGAGGTGGAGCCAAACCATACTGTATTTTTTTTTTTTTCATGGATCGTAGCGTAGGCCTTACCGAGTGTTGCTAAAGCAGCAAAAGACTTTTAACCCCCGACCTATACCATTTGGTTCAGGCTTTTACCAATGTTATGCTTCAGAACCTGTAACACGGACGCCGTGTGTTTCAGGTTAACGCTATGCAGATGTTTGTGGGCTTGAAGTACCGTGAGGACGTTTCCTGTCGTGTTGATTTTTCTGTTCACGTACGTGTTAAGAGACGTCCCGCAGTGATCGGGGTGTGTTTGTGTTGCCACGTGAGCAGTAGCGCCCTCCAGGGAATACACGGACCGACAAACGTAAAGATAATGTTACCCAGTCGGTGTGGACACTCCCAGACGACAACAGCACCTCCACACTGTCTGGAGGATGAATAGGAAGCGTAAACGTACGTAGGAGACGAGAGCAGAATCTGACTTAGACCAGCAGACAGTCCGCTTATGTGGAATCATGGGGAACCATTGTTCACTCTTTAATGTCACAGTCAAGTTACCTGTTGCACCTACCAATCTGTCACTGAAAACTGTTCTTTGAATGTTTGTAACTGTTCCGTTTTGTTTGTTCCTCAACACATTTTTGTCGTGGAAGCACAGTTGTATTTTTTTTTTGTTTGTTTGTTTTTTTTTTTCCTTTTCCCCCGTCTGTCTCCTCAGCTCCACACGCTGTACTTTTGTCTGCTTCAGCTTTGGATTAAAAAAAATACAAAACAATCTTGGTTGCATCTCCTTCTCTGAGTACATAAGGCAGTGACTTGCAGTCAGGGGAGGCAAGAGAAGCATGGCCTCACCTGTCATCATGAAAAGAAAAAATAAATGGTTATATTTCACCAGTCATTTGCACTAAACATTTATATTTAATTTAACTTGGCCTATTTTAGACAAATTCCTAATCAAAATCGCTGAAAGAGACATAGTGAGGCAGCAGCCGGCTCAGCCTCACCTTGGATTGCGCAATCACTGCTGAGTACAGTGGTGCTGTGCAGTGAGTCCATATTGTTGTCTCTGTATGTCGCTATTCAAGTGTTCAAACACATCTGCTATATGTAATATATCCATGGTTTAGATGATTGTTTTTTTCCCACAACTGTATGTGTGTAATGTGTTGCTCGTGCTGAGCAGCGACACTAAAACTGCTGTGAAAAGGCACTGTGTGAGGTTACTTATTGACAGTAAGCTAGAGTTAGTGAGTCAAATACAGACATCCTGTTGAGTTTTCCATCCGCAGGCTGAACGATGTTTTATTTTGAAAAACTACTGGATCCTCTCTGCCGCATCTCAGTGACTCAGTCTTGATGCGTGTCCAGATTCTGCTTCGGCCGTATATGTTTCCGTATCATTTTATTTTGGATTTATCTGCCACAACTTAACTCTGTGAAAATATTGTCACACATCAAACCATTCGGTGGCGTAAAAAAGATTTGGTCCACTGACCGTTGTAATGTTTTTAATTAAATGTGCCGTTTTTGTGTGCTACAGTTTGTGTGTGTGATTAAAGCTGATGTGAGATTTTAAACGTAACCCATTAACTGCTGCCAAACAAATAGAAGACACTTTGTAGATTCACATGTCTGTAAACTGATTGTGATGAAGTCAGTGCCTCACCAGACAACAACTTAACGCTGAAATAAGGATGGAATAACAGTAATATTTCCATATATCATTTAGGTTGTGGATGAATACAACACAATAAAATGATAGGACCCACATAAAAACTGGTATTTCATAAATATAATATGGGTGAATCCACTGTGTATGTAACTTTATTAGCAGTAACATCACACCAACAACATAACATGAGTAACAGCCTCTCTACAACCAAAGAAACCAAACAAAGACAATTGTTTTTTGTTCATTTTTCCTGCTTCTGTGTTTCCATTTAGCACTAATGTATTATGTGTTAGTGTTAGAACAGCTGTTTGAAGAAGGTAGTGGATGTAGGTAACACACGTGACCATCTGAACACGCATCAATACACAGATGTGACCTGGAAAACGCACTAGTTTTTCCAAAATAAGGCATTGTTCAGAATCTGATAATAAATAAATAATGTAAGTTATGTATTCTTTGTGTGGCCTGGTAACAATTGTTCCATGGACCGGTACTGGACCATGGCCTGGCAGTTGTAAACCTTGTAGGCCATATTATTTACTTGTTTTCTCTCCACTTAAGTATGTATCATCTTGTTTTTTAATCTTGGGAAGTAAAGATAATAGGTTGGTAGATCCAGTTCACCTTCGCTTCTTGAATTGAACTAAACTATTTTGTTTTTACTGATGCTCCTCGTTTCTAATTAAAGATGGTCGGAGTCATGCTCAGATGTAACTCCTGCTCTGAGGTGTTGAACTCCCCGTCAACATGGTGTGTTCCTTGTCTGTACCTTGTATTGGATGTGGACGGTGACTGTGTATGTGAGTCGGGTCATTTGTCTGCAGATTTGGGATCTGTAGAATTCACAGACTCAACTCGTGACAGGTTTGTATCATCCTCGACTGGCGTGACCGAGTCCCGGAATATACACATTTGCATCGTAAATGCTGAGTCAGCAGACATTTGCCAACACTGGGATGTTTTGAGATGTGTGGTTGGTGCTCAGGTGCAGGACAGCTGTCGACTCCAGCTCTGAGTGTCATGAAACCCACAGTCATCTCTGCCAGACATGTATTAAGTCAGGTAAGTGAGAAGGGGGTAAGTAGGGACTCCCTTACTGTTACGGCCCCTCTGACAAACCTCTGTACCCACCCACGCTTCGCAGAAGGAGGGGAGGAAAAGGGGAGGGGGTATTCAAAACAGTAGTGATTAAGTTGAATACTACTGAATTCCATTGATTCATCCATGAGGGTTAATAAAATGAAGTGAATCTGTTTCAAGCTGTCACATGAGTGTCAGCGGTGCCAGAGGTTGAGCTGAATGTTTATCACATGTGCGCTCGTAAACGTGTTTCTTGAGTTGCTGGTTCACCTATCCAGATTTTTTCTTTTTTTTTTTTTTTGTTATTGCAGCTGTTTGTTGTTTTTTGTGCTCCCTGTTTGTTGTTTTTTGTGCTCTTCATGGTGTGTGTGTGTGTGTGTGTGTGTGTTTGTGTTTTGTCGACTCTTATCCTGTCATTGTAGGTTGTGAATGTCGTCTTGTAGTGTATGAATGCAACTAAAATTGTCTAATGAAAAATCTAAATAAAGTGGGAAAAAAAAAGAAACCAACTGATCCACAAATCTACAACTGCTACATTTTTTTTTCAGAGTTACGAACTCTTGTTTTTGTCCTCACCCCTTTGAAATTCTGGGGGAAATATGAAGGAGGACAGACTCCTACGCTGAGGCGATGACAATCTGGAGTTCTTTGAAGTGCCGTCCTCTTCACGGCGTCAGTGAGATACTGTGGAGACGACTGACCTGCACCAGTGACACACATCACGTCACAGTGAACTTTGACCAAACTTTCAGACCTGTAACTATATGGTCTTGCAGTCAGTGCACATCTTTGTCTTTTACTGTAATTGGTACCTTTACAGTTAACGCTCTGTACATGTTTTGCTGACGGTTTCCCGCTTCTCTCCATTTTAAAAACACCACTTCTAGTTTTAAAGAGATGCCTCTGCTGTGTTAAGGAGAAGATGAAGCAAAAAAGACATATTGTTGAGTATATGCTTAAACATGTATGTCCACTATAGTGAGAGCAGATGGAGACAGACTAAGGGCTAAAGAGGAAGAAAATCTAGGAATCGCCATTTAAAAACTGCTATGGAAGAAACTGTGTAGAGATGGAGCCACCTGTACTTTAAATACTAGGTATAGACTGATCCACAGATGGAGTCACCTCTACTATAAATACTAGGTATAGACTGATCCACAGATGTAGTCACCTCTATTATAAATACTAGGTATAGACTGATCCACAGATGTAGTCACCTCTATTATAAATACTAGGTATAGACTGATCCACAGATGGAGTCACCTCCAGCTGGCCCCAGTCTGGTTACAGCTAGTTGCAGCCAGCTAGCAGGCCTACAGCATCAGCACGTACACTTCTTTTGATTGGAAGCACGATAAAAAGAGGTGGAGCTATGCAAAGCTGTGCATACAGACCTGAGCAGTTACATCAGTGTGATAAACAGGAAATAGGGAAATGGATCATTTGTGCAGCGCGGTAGTTAGCAAGAATGACTCCACACTTTCAAGTTGTTAACTACGAACAGTACCTCTGGGTGGCAAGCTCCGAAAAGCAAGTTAATATTATTATTAATGAATATGAATAGTAAGGTATTGTGGGTAGATCACATGGCAGCGGGTGCGGACACCAACGGCGGTTGGCACTGCCGGTCATACCAGCAGCAGTGGAGTACCAGCAGTGAGTCCACCGGTGGACACCTGCTGGCGGTGTATAAACCTGTCTGATGGCTGTCAGTTCCTTTTGTTTCTCTGTTATTAGTCTACTGAGTAGACTAATATACTGTGCTGTACTTGACTTTATCTTCAGGTGATACAGTTGGATGTGTTTTGGTCTAAATGCATCATGTGTATGCGGCGGGTATTTCTACCTGCTGTTTCACCACCATGATGGGACCCTAACGGCTAACGAGCTGCATCGCGGGTGCTAAGCTAAGCTAAGCTGTGCGGCCCGGCTGTGAACGACTTCTGGATCAGGACTCCATGGGACTGTTGGTTTTCTGCTGTGAAGGCTGACGAAGAATGAGGAGGAGAAGGGGGGAGGACTGGAGGTGCGTGTGAGTGAGCT
>JAPTHA010000023.1:12371426-12383381 GCA_029814585.1 Gymnapogon annona | reverse complement strand
GATAGATAGATAGATAGATAGATAGATAGATAGATAGATAGATAGATACTTTATTCATCCCCATGGGGGAAATTCAATGTAAAGGCCTTAGAATGGAATGGGTGGGGTCAGGGTTAGGCGCCAATTTCACCCTTTAAGAGGCCCCTCCCCTCAGGTAAGGGTAAGGGTTAGTGTTAAGTTCATGGTTATGGTCAGGGTTAGGGTTAGTGCCAGAGCTAGTGTCAAGGATAGGGCTATGGGCAGGTTTGACTTCTTAAGAGGCCCCTCCCCTCATTTTAGGGTCAGGGTCAGGGTCAGGTTAAAGGGCGATTTCACCTTTAAAGAGGCCCCTCCCCTCATTTTAGGGTCAGGGTCAGGATAAAGGGTGGTTTCACCCTTAAAGAGGCCCCTCCCATCAGGTCTTCCCCAAAGTGCTCCTGGAGCTCTGGACCTACCCTCGATAATGTTGTGGTCCAGGTGCAGGTGCTCCAGGTGGGAGCTGAAGAGTGGAACCGAGGCCAGCTGGTTGTGGGACAGCTGCAGGTCCAGCAGCGTGGAGACGTTGAAGACGGCCTTGGGAAGCCCTTTGTCACTGAGCTGATTGTAGTTGAGTCTCACAAAAGCCAGATGAGAGAAGCCTTTAAAGTAGTCTCTGCAACACACAAAGACCAGTGACGTGCAGTCAGGGGAGGCAAGAGAAGCATGGCCTCACCTGTCACCATGAAAGAAAAAAGAAATAAATGGTTATATTTAACCGGTGATTTGTACTATACATTTATTTTTAATTTAACTTGGCCCATTTTAGACTAATTTTAATCAAAATTGATGAATTTTCACATTTATGAATCAAATACAGTGATCCCTCGTTTTTGTGCAGTTAATGGGGACCAGAACCCCCCCCCCCCCTGAAAGACAAATTCTGTGAAGTAGGTACCCCCCAGTGTTTAAATGTTGTAGAATTTTGTAAATGTTGTAGAATGTTGTAGAAAATGTTGTAGAAAGAAGACACAGAGAGCTTTGCCTTTTTAACTGTTTTTATTAAACTCACACAGTTACTGTCGGCCATAACCACGCCCAAAAAAAATCATAGAATAATTCCCTCACGACACACGTCTCTCTTCTCTCCAGTTCCACCGCACACACACAGACGTACCCCATCAACCCAACTCCACGGTGCGTTCACTTGCACCCCGAAATTCCCAACTCCACAAGAAGAGGCCAACAGCACACATCCATCAGAACACAACTTAGAATAGAACACAACAACTTTACAGTCTGTTATACTTCGTTCTACTCACTCTGACGATGAGCACGATGATCTTGATTAACGATGAAAAAACCTGTGTTCTAAGTTCTATTCCACAGGTGTCAAACTCATGCCATGGAGGGCCGAGACCCTGCAGGTTTTTTTTCCAGCTGGTCACTAAAGCAGGTGATTTTAATGATCAACACCTTCTTCAATTTGAGGGAAGGAACTCATCAGTGAAATCACCTGCTGAAGAGACTGGTTGGATAGAAAACCTGCAGGGTCTCGGCTCTCCATGGCACGAGTTTGACACCCCTGTAATCTATTATCTGTTATTGTGTTCTAATGAGTGTGCTGTTGGCCGGAGTTGTGAAGATGGGAATTTCGGGGTGTAAGTGAACGCACCATAGAGTTGTGTTGACAGGCTACGTCTGTGTGTGTGCGTGTGGAGGTGGAGAGAAGAGACGCGTGTTCGTGAGCGGAATACTGTACATTTCTATGGTTTTTTTTGGCGTGGTTACAGCGACAGTGACCGTGTGAATTTAATAAAAACCTTCAAAAGGCAAAGCTCTCGGTGCCTCATTGGGAGATGCTACAATAGTTGCTGCTCTTTATGTGACTCGCTGTTGTATTTACTGACTTCCGCTGCCTCGCGTGGACCTCTGGCAGCACTTTTCACTTTTTTTTTTTCCTGGATGAATATTTTAGAAAAATTCGCGATGCACTGCAGCCGCGAAAACTGAAGCGTGAAATAGCGAGGGATCACTGTACTGCGAAGAGACATGCAATGAGGCAGCGGCTGGCTCAGCCTCACCTTGGATTGCGCAATCACTCTTCTGAGTGTACTGGTGCTGTGCAGTGAGTCCATATTGTTGTCTCTCTGTAACGTCCCTATTAAAATGTTCAAACGCAGCTGCAAAATGAACTAAATTTCCATAGTTGAGATGATTGTTTTTTTCAACAACAGTATGTGTGTGATGTGTTTCTCGTGCTGAGCAGCGACACTAAAACTGCTGTGAAAAGGCACTGGGTGAGGCACGCAGTTCTCCTGCCTCATTGGTAGGGGGCGCTGGTGACCCTAGGGGTTCAGTCACTGACAGTAAGCTAGAGTTAGTGAGTCAAGTGCAGAGATCCTTTTGAGTTTTCCCTCCGCAGTCTGAACAATGTTTTATTTTGAAAAACTACCGGATCCTTTCTGTCGCAGCTCTCAGTGACTCAGTCTTGATGCGTGTCCAGATTTTGCTTTGGTCGTATATGTTTCTGTATCATTTTATTTTGTTGTATTTATCTGCCACAACTCAAAGGCAGATCCATGAAAGTGGGGTGGCATAAAAAAGTTTTGGTCCACTGACCATTTAAATGTTTTTAATTAAATGTGCTGTTTTTGTCTGCTATCGTTTGTGTGTGTGATTAAAGCTGATGTGAAATTTTAAACGTAACCCGTTAACTGCTGCCAAACAAATAGTGTATAAGTACTCTGTAGATTCACGTTTGTAAACTGATTGTGATGAAGTCAGTGCCTCATTAGCCAACAACTTAACCACACGTCACTGACAAAGACATGTCACAACCAGTGTCCATGCATGTGTCTGTGTGTGTTTGTGTGTGTCCGCTGTGTGACACGGTGTCTAGTGTGTACTTACTTTGGGACATCATCTATATGGTTCCTGTCCAGGAACAGCTGGATGAGGCTGTTTGGAACCCCATCAGGCATCTTCTTCAAGACGTTTCGAGCCAGATTGAGCTGCATCAGGCTCGTCAAATCTTTAAAGGTGCTTTTTCCCAGGTCACTGTCACTCAGCTGAAAGTACAGACGACGTTTGTTTCCAGAAAACACAAGTACAGGGTCCAGTACGGCCCACAAAATGAACGTGCTTTTTAAGTATTCTCTTTTTTTGTTTTTATTTGATTGTGTTGTACTATTGTGTTTTAGAAAAGGCCCAATCAGGGACAGGACTTGGAAATTAGCATTAGCTATAAACTTATATCCTCTAACTCAGCAGTCCCCAACCCCCGGGTCTGTGAGTAAATTGGTACTGGGCCGCACAGAAAGAATAAATAACTTACAATATTTTCGCTTGATTCATTATCTGATTCTGCTCAATGCTTTCTTTTGGAAAACAACCAGATTCTCTCCGTTACATCTGTTGTGGTTGAATGCTCTCTCATATTGGGGCCAGCGTGAACTGAACGTTCACGTTGGCCTATACGGCAGCCTATTTCTGTGTGACGAACGTTATGTGAACGCCTTCATTCTGGCGTTTGTGAACATTGCTTTCGCAGTTTAACGTCGTTCAACAGGTGCCAGATTTCTATAGAGCCTTCCAGCAGAAAACCTACCTAAACACGCTTTAGGAAAAAACACCCAATCTGGCAACACCAGTCACTGCAGAGTCGCACCGCTGCATGCACCGCATATTATGAAGCATGGGGGAGAAACCAGCTTAAAAAATGGCCAAAGGCAGCACCCACACGTAACCTCAGCTTAAGCCGGTCCGTGGCACAAAAAAGGTTGGGGACCGCTGTTCTGTCTGACTGCAATGTCCCTGTCAAAAAATGTATACATAAGTATAAATATTTACACTTTAAAGCTACCCTCTGACAAAAATTTGAGTGATCTAAACAATTCTGATTAACCTGGAAATTTGTTAAGCAAAAGTTAATGTTTACGCTTGATACTGGATGTGTGTTGAGCCTTCGCAGATCCACTGAAACTTAGCGGTTATAATGCAGATGTTTAAATGAGCAACTCATACTGTTGACACTGCACTTACACCTTTGCACTAAAACAACAAGAGCATTTTGTCATTTCTAGGTTATTATGTTATTGGTTGATTGGTCTGGCCTGTTTGGGATCACACTGGGCCATCTGTGACCCCTGAGACCCGTGGCATTGGGGTTCACCTGGTTGTGGTACAGATCCAGGAGGGTCAGGTTGCCCATCTTGCTGAAGGCACCAGCAGGGATCTTGGAAATGTGATTCCTTGCCAGGCGAAGTTGTTCAAGGCTCTCAGGGAGGCCTGAAGGGACTTCTTTCAGCTGATTACGCTGCAAATAAAGATAGAGCAGGGACGGGATCTTCCCAAACACCTGCATGAGAGATTAACAAAACACAAATTCAGATGGTGCAACGGAAATTTAAGGTCATGAAAGCACACCAAGGAAAACTCTCCCACCTTTGTGTCTATCCGATGGATGCGGTTGTTGGCCAAGTTGATCCAGCGAACCTCAGTGGCGTTCAGGAAGGGCTCAGCCGTTACCTCTGAGATAAAGTTGTTCTGCAAGTACAGATAGTGAGTTCTAGGCGGGATTACAGGGATGACGCGGATGTTGTGGTTCTCACAGTTGAGCGCGTTGGGGTAGCTTGGGGTGCAGGTGCACTCTTTCGGACAGTCGGGGAAGTAGGAGGACATGCCCAGGATGACAGGGGGGAACTCTGTGGGCTCCTGAGGCTCTGGTTGTCCTGGCGCAGGGGGCTGGGAAGCTGAAGGCTTCCTGGTGGCAGCTGCGCGCCTGGTGTGCTTCCTTGACCGAGGTCTCAGGGCGAACACTGCCCCCATTAGGAGGAACAGAGTCAATGCAGAGAAGAATCCCACACCGGCCTTCATGGTCCTGAAAACAACACAGAACAAGTCAGACCCCAAAGCAGTTGTTATTCTGCATCCTCCAAAGCACTTTTTCACACAACTTTTTCACAACAACAACTCACACACACACACAGTGTTATTCTCAAAATGTAAGAGAATAACATTGAATATAATACAAATAAGTCCAAGACAATCTCAATAAAGTGTTTAGCGGATGTGTCAACAAAAGAGTAAAGGTGGATTTAACCTCATACAGTCCATAATAAAAAACACAATTAACGTATATGGTCGCACTCTACTGTTCCTTCTCTTCCCAACAAGTTCACACAGAAAGAAGTGGCTATATTCACCGCACTGCACTCTCTCTCCTGCAAGTTACTAATCAACAAACACCGGTGTCATATAGTTCCTGTAGATCTGAAAAAGATCTTACCTGTGAGTAGGAGCTAAAAAGGTTTTAAGAACTATGGTCATAGTGTGTAGTTCCTATGTTGTTTGAATGCATGAAAAAAGGTTCTAAGAACTAAAAAGGTTCCTACAGTGGGAACGCGCCTGAGACCTAGTAAAGGACTACAACTTTTGTGCTAATGCTATCCTCCTCCTTAGCTCTAAGTGGTTACAGCAAATGTATCTATTTTTAGTTATTTATTTTCTAATTTGGAGCCTCATGTAACATGACCTCCTGTGCAATAACCTATTGTGTCTGTGCAATACAGTGCATTTGTCTTTACTGCTTTTAACTGCGTGCTTTATTTATATTTATTTCATTTATTTTCCCAATTGCTTCAGTGCCACTCTTTGCCGTTCTTAATTGCCCCTTTGGACATAAATAAATAAAGGGAGATTTTTCTGATTGTGATTATTATGACTCCATATATGTCATGGTCAGCCTAGCCTCTGGTTGAGCCACACCCTTCCCTTCAGGGGACTGGCCATCAATGTGATCTGGAACACCTGGCCGTGCTGCTCAGCTGTGGCTGATCGCTCTGCTTTTTAAGAAGCAGATTGCCCAGCGAGCAGCGGGGTCTTTAGACCCAGATAGACAGACAACAGGGTTTGGTGTTGCTGTTCCCGGGAGGGGGCATATGGAAGGGTCCAGAGCCTCGGACTATCTGTCTGTTTATAAGATGGAGCTGTTGGCTATTTTGAGAGCCTTACAGTGGTCAGCTGAAACCAAATTAACTAATGTTCTTATGTTCTGATTCTGTCTCAGGCTTACAGAGTCTAAAGTCTTCTAACTCAGCAACCCTGCAGGTCCATTCATCGCTCATTCAACAAGGAGTATCGGCCACCTTTATGTGGATCTCTGGCCATGTGGGCTTTTTGGGGAATGAAGCGGCGGATAAATTGGCAAAACAAGCTATTTTAAGAAACAGTGTTGATAAGACTGTAATACTTGGTAAAAATGAGGCAAAATCATTAGTGTGGACAAGGGTTGCAGAGGAATGGCAGGTCAGATGGTGGGCAGAGACACTGTCATGTCTGGGTACGGGAATGCAGATCCTAAAGCGGAGTCGAAGACACAGAAGGTGTAGAGGGAAAAGTGGTATTTATTGACGTATCTGCACAGACAACAAGTGGTGATGATGGGGTTGAAGCTCTATAAGTCCATTGGGTGGGAGGAATGATGGGGCGTAGTGGGGAAGGGTCCGGAGAAGGAGTCCGTTACTTGGTCCACAGGTGGGGGAAACGCAGAGAGGGCGATGAGGGGAATGATCCGGGGTTCTGTGCAAAGAGGCGGGCAGGAACGGGACAAGCTCGAGGCGGAGTAGTGATCAAGAGTCTGTTGGTGAGGTCTTAAGTCAATACACAAGAGAGTTAGTAACGAGACAAAAACGCGAGTCAGTAAGGCCCAAAAGCAACATACAAACTAGCAACAAGAGACAAGAGACCAAGTGTTTAAATACACAAAGGGGTGGGGAGACAACAAGACACGAGTGATGAACATCAGGGCTGATGATGAAAATCATGACAGGTGGAAAGGATGCACAACATACACGTGACAAGAGGAAATCCATCGAAACAAAAGTAGAAAAAGACAAGACAAAACATAAACTTATTGACCAGACGTGACAGACATGGGGAAGGTTCTTATTCGACTAATTCCATACTGGGCACTGTGCAGTCTACAACGCCAAAGTTGGGGAAAACAAGGACAGAGCAGGTCGTCTGTAATAGAATCATTCTGGGTCATTCCAATCTCAATAGCACACTGCATTTAATAGGAAAACATGAAACGAGTTTAAGTGAACATTGCCATGCAGAGGAGACAATTTTTCACGTTTTATTTGATTGCAGCCAATATAGTGCAGAAAGGGCCGTTTTGAAGGAAACATTAAGGAGACAAGGACATCTACCAATTCACATTTGCCAGTATTTTACATAGACAGAGTGCATTAATCCCATACCTTGTACAAACGGGGTTACTAAATAGGCTTTAAGTTTATTGCTCTCTGGTCTTACTCCTGAACAGTAGTAGGCGGTAATGCTCCTGTCATGCTGGTAGCCAGTTAACCGTTAAAACACACTCAGAGAGAGAGCGAGCAGTGGGGCCTCAAAATCGTTTCTCCCTCTCTCATCCTGCAATAACCCGGACATTACCTTTCATGGACTCAGATCTGGACTCTGGTTTCCTGCTTTCTCTCCTTGTGTGCGACCTGGACTTTGGTTTGTTTTCTGTGTACTGAGGTTCTGGTTTTGTGATTCTAAGTTTGCTTTATTTTGTGTGTTGGTTTTGTTTAGTTAATAGATGTTCTATCTTCCCCTTCAATCTCAATCATCTGAGCTTCTCCCCTTTTTCCCCCAACCTTGACAATATAGATTTATTTAATATGAAGGTAGGTTAAGCTATGTCTTGTGTTGTATAAATGAAAAGAGGGAATGGGATAATGTAAGGTTTTCTTCTTCCGACTCCTTTTGTTATTACGATGTACTATGGAAAAAATGTACATAGTAATAACATTGCATTGTATTGATCACCTTTATTTATTAACTTGTGTTCTGCTATTGGTTCCAAAACACAACTCTTTACAGTTGTGTTTTGTTATGTTTCTGCTGTTTGAAATACACAAACAAAAAGCAAAACAAAGAGGCAGTAAGCAAACACACAAAAAAAAATACTGGTGATGGTAACCGATAGGATCAGTACTGCTAATGCTCCTAAATGTTTTATTGGTATATGTCTCAAGTATTGATAATGTTATATGTTCAATAGTTTCTTCGAATGATACTTTTTCTGGAACAAACATTCACTGAAATCTGCCTTCAGTTTATTTGTAACTTGTGAGAACAAAGACACAATCCAATGAGGGGAGGTTTGTTTCATTTGATCACATCTGAAAGTGAAGGAGGAGCAGACACTAATACAGGAAATGAGTCGTTATGAACGAGGGAGGAGCGGGAAAGGTTGGGTGGATAAAGACTCTTTTGTTAGTTCTGGTCCAGAGGGAGCGTTGGACGGAGCAGGTTAAAGCCCTCTGAACCGAGACAGACCCCAAGGAAACTGTACTCAAGTGCCAGTGAGACTGTTGGAGTCTGTGTGCATCTTAAAAACACAGTAAATACAGGGTTAGCGTAAATAATGCAGAAGTAGTTTAACTGCATAGATGCTGATCCCACATTATCTTTTTCCATGGCTCCTTAAATAGGAGGCTCAGGGTCGTAATGTGATGCAATGTGGGCAGGGCATGTACCCCATGGGAACAGGCTTTTTTTTTGTCGCACTATAATAAAGTGTAATGTCACATCCACTACAGTAGGTGTCAGTGGTGCTCTCATTGTCAGAGTGTGTACAGGGAGTATTAGCTCTATGATGCAGGTCAGACTGACACACTCCGAGTGTGTGAAAGAGGTCGTTCCTTCCTGTAGCTGTCAGGTGTCATAACAGAAACTGACAATTGACAATGGTTCTTTCTTGATCTTGTACAATCTCTCCTTTCCTTTTTCTATTTATATTTTTTATATTATTTTAGACTTGTTCATTTTTTTCGAAACTCTTGTGTGTGTGATGTGTATAAACTATTATGCTGCTGTAAACTGAAATTTCTCCAAGTGGGACAAATACAGGTATCTAATGTAATCTAATCTAATCTAAACTAACCTAATCATGAATATCTAACAGATGTGAAAAGAAAGACAGAGAGAGACGGAGATAATGAGACAAACCAAAGTCTTCCTAAAGCTAAGACCAGGAAGCATGATGAAGCTTATGTAGCACTTGACTTCACTGTGACTACGGTGGGAGACCAGGAAAGACTAGTGGGCTTTGGGTCTAAAAACGTTGGACAACAGTGGACAGCATGAAGACAAATAAATGAAGGCGTCACTTAAAGACATTACACCCCAATCACACTGATAAGACACTGTAGACAGTGTATATATTGTTGACAATCATCCCGCTTTGTGAACACTACTAAACCAGCGAACATGTTAGCATCACAAAAAACGAAAACAAACCCACACCATAGCAGAGGACCTACTGAAAAGGCTCTTATTACATACTTATAGACAATTGATACTATCTATAGATAGTTGTATAACTCTAGCACTAACAGCCAATAATTGAGAAGCACTGTGTTATTCCGTCCTCCATCGCTGTTATGGAAGTCATCTGACGTTGTTCCAGAGGCATTTTGGACTAGACCCTTCTATTTATGTAGTGTTTTAGCTTAATGATAACATACAAGCTTTTCCAAAGGCCCCACCCGTCATTTCAACTTCCATAAGGACAGAAATGCGAACGAGTGTGTTTTTACGTGTGAAAACCAATGTCTTCAATATGTCCAACAAATGTGAAGGTTGCTGACGATGCGATAACCTATGTGCCCTCGGAGTGTTGCGGACACTGGTGCCGCCCCCAGGGGTTACATTTATGTTTCGAAGAGGCTGAAAAATATCTGCACAAGAACAACTGGAAATGGAACAAAATCCCTGTATTTGCATGTGTTTGACTGCACTGCGTTACTGTACTCAATCAAAGTGGGTCTGCTGTAAATAATTACAGCTGTCAAAACACACAATGCTTCAGCACAACAGCCCTAACAGTTTCCCATCATTGTCCATTTGACGAAGCAATTGGGCCAATTTGATAAACAATGCGTATGAATCACTGGCTCGGAATGAGCTCGAAGGCCTGAAAAAACAAACCCCATCGCTGACCAACGCTGTTCCCTGACACTGGCCTTCAGTCATCCAGAGCCTCCCGGTCCAAACAGAACCTGCGCTCCCTCCGTCCCTTAGTGCTGCTGTAGTCATAACAACACTCTGGCCAACGACGACAGAGTCAAAGGCTCATCGTGTTGCTGTATAACTTACAAGGCTTCCATCAACCCTGTTGTGTATTTATGGGTGTTAGCTGATACCTTTGTACACACACATGCACACCCCGACTGGTTTACATTTGATATAGGGACCAGGGTTTTGCTCATCAGCTATGGTGAACACTCTTTCTACAGGTTCTGAAGGAGTTAAATCTCTCAGGCACCTTCAGAACGACTCCTGGACTAATTTAAAAGAGTTTTCTTTGAGAGGACCTGCTTTTAGGTCCTCAAACCGTCAGAGGTCCCCAAGCAGTGACTGTGTAAACGGGTCTTCGTCCACAAAAAGTGATCATTACAAGAACAGACACACATAAAGCAAACAGTTTCTACTCCAGAGACTACTTTCAGAACGTGGGAATAGGGTAGAATAGGGTAGAATAGAATACAATACAATAGAATAGAACTTTATTGTCACTGTCACAAGAACAATGAAAATCAGTTCAGCAGCAAACACTTAAATTGCAAGAAGAAACCTTCATATAGAAATACAACTGTAAATGGACTGTAAAACTGAAAAGATCATATATCACCAACATAAGAAGCTAAATACCTAATAATGCTGGTAATTAGTAGATTTTGCATTAAACTGTGTTAAATTCTGTTATAAGTATTGAATTTATTTAATTAAATAAATAGATTCAATACTTTAGGGCTTATACTTTGATAACAGCCCTTTAACTGTTGTAGCAAACTCCCTGACTCTCACCATTTCTCATTCTATCGTTTGCTCAAATTCTCTCTCTTTTTTTTTTCCCTTCCTGGCAGAACTAGGATTATCACCAGACCTTTATTTTACTGCGAGCTCATGGATATGAGTCAGGAGTTTCGTCTGGAACTGAACCAGGTAACAATTAAGCTCATTAGACACAATCAGGACCTGATTCATGTGACTGGAGGCTGTTGTCTGTGGAGTTGAGAGCGTTGGACGTGCGATCGGGTCCGAGCACAGCTTCATTCACTGCTCGTGCTCTGAAACTCTCCTCCAGCAGATACTTTTCAGGGGGACTTTGCCAAAACATTTCCTCATGTGGGTGTGGCAGCAACTTTGCAAATGTCGAATGGATTTTATGTGTCCGTGCGTTTGATATACAGTAGTACTGAAAAGACCTACGTGCTGATCTGTGATAATGATGAAGCAGCAAATACAAACGACAGACGGAGCGGCCCCTTGTGCTCCATCAGACCCAGACGGGCTCTGATGACATCACTGTTCCTTTATCCTGGTCATCAGCCAAGTCATGACTGATCATGCGTCTAAATGTTAGGATGATACATGGTTCACTTATTTATGCGTTTTCGTTTTATTTGTTTTTTGTCTGTTGTCTCTGATCCTGTCATTGTGGGTTGTGAATGTTGTCTTGTAGTGTAGGATTTTAACTATAAAATTGTCTCGTGAAAAATGGAAATAAAATAATTAAATTCATGAACAGAAAAATAAGAATGAACCATGTAGGTCAACCCTGTTACAGTTCATCACAGACTTGTTTGATGAACACATTTTCAGGTTTTATCCGACATTATTTTACAGGGTTGTAAGTTGAAAATGATCCAAACACAAGGTTGATGAAAGTCTGTCTGGATCTCATTTGATCTAAGGTTCATTCACTGCCGGGACCGCCTTCAGCTCCATCTGATGAGTCTCCTGCACCTCTGGTGTGCTTGGACCTCTCCACACTCTCACTCTCCTGCAGCAGTGTCAGGAGGACAGAGTACCACTGTGTATGGCACAGCGTTTCTATAGAAACACAGCAGCATGGCTCAGCTGTGCGTCTGCCAGGCTTCTCTCTGTTGGTCCACACACTTACGCTCACTGCAACCCCCCCCC
>JAPTHA010000023.1:12244984-12271757 GCA_029814585.1 Gymnapogon annona | reverse complement strand
TTTTATGGTTTAATTTTCCATTTACATGGAAAATTTACCAGCACACCACATTAGATCATCTTTATATATCTGAGCGGGGCTTGCTGGACTTAGGAGGTCAAAGGTCAGCATATGTCTTTGTGACTCATGCGGTTCAATTGGTTATGTGGTTTTTTTTGGTCATTATGGGTTGTGAATGTCGTCTTGTATGAATGTAACTGTAACATTGTCTACAAGAAAGTTAAAATAAAAAACACATATGTCAGCGTGAGCACAGGTGGAATAAAGCATACACATTGAAAGCTGGGGCGCTGTTGCAGATATGTACATGAATGATTTTAATTAACCGTGAGTCAAGCCGTACCTCAAAGCACCATTATCGTGGTTCCGCTGAGAGCGCTATCAATATTCAAAGTATACACTAAACGATGCCAGGTATTCTTCTTCATTTCAGTAAATGTCTCCCATGTAGTAAACGCAGTGAACGTGTTCATCAAGACAAAGTAGTTTCAATAGAAACAGCATTAAGAATGTAACTGTCATGTATTATTTATAAAACACAGTCTCTTCAGCTGTCTGCTCCAGTTAGCGGCTCAGTCACACACAGAACACCAATCCAACAGTAGCTGCACTGATCAAAGTGTGGAACTGTGACTACAAAGCCTAGAGCGGAATCATGACCATCACTCAGTATCAGTCACCCACAGCTACATGAGGAGTTCAATATGTCACAAAACTTAGTTTTTAAACGACCAAACTTTTACCAATTTTATTTACATTTTACGATAGACAATATTACAGTTACATTCATACACTACAAGATAACATTCACAGCCCACAATGACAGGATCAGAGACAACAGACAAAAAAAACACAAAGAGCACAAAAAACAACAAAACAGGTAAAATGACAATAAATAAATAAATGAACAATGTCAGTCACACAGAGACATATGTTGACCTCTGACCTCTTAAGTCGTACAATCCCTGCTCGGGTATATAGAGCTGAACCAATGTGGTGTACTGGTACATTTTCCATGTGGTTTATAAATGGTTCCATATCTTGTAGAACATCCTACTTCTTTTTTTCATCCAGTAGGTTATTTTCTCCAGGTTCACACAAGTGTTGACTTCTTCTAATCACATCTGACCAAACTGTCTTTGCTACACCTTTGTAGTTAGTGGTTTGGACATCATTCCTTCTGTAAATCCAGTTGTTATTTTGTTGATCAGTGAGGTTTCAAACAGTATAAATCAAAAAGGAAGGACTGAGAGGAAGAATACTATTCTTATCAACTTTCCCATATTTAATGTCTGATATATGTATATATACCAGATCTTAAATCTAATGTTTTTAACAATAATCCAAGTAAAATCTAATTTTATTATAAAGTCTTGTTTAATTTGGTACCTTTAATGTTTAATGTTCCTGTGCTGCTATTTCTTGAAAATGAATTGATACATCAGTGTATTCTTTTTTATTTGCAGGACTCATACACTGCCTCAGGTACATTTACATCAGTAGCATTACTGAAAAACGTTTAGACAGACTGACAAACTGTTTTAAGGCCTGGAAGTGAGATTGTAAACTTATGCATAGGAATATAGCTACATTATATGTATATACATACACAGAGACAACCATTTAGCATATATGACAGAGATGAGTGCATTTCAGTCTCACACCTTGTTGAAGTCCTCTGCTGTCGCTCTCATCTCCTTCCACGTTTTATTCAGTAACTGGATGCAGACACAGAAGAACTCCTCCCAGGCTCGATCATGTGTGAAGAACATCGGGTGGTAGTCATTGCAGCCCTCGTTAGCTGCAAAAGAGAGAAGATTTTTACAATAAAATCCAACAAACAATATCCAGGGTTCGTACACATGTTTCAAGGTCAAAGTAAAGCATTTTTCAAGCATTTTTAAGGATCCTTTGAGTTTTTCCAGCGCACACCTTAACAAATATGCATATTAATAGCACATAATATAAAACAATTTAGAAATCAAAGCAGAACACATACTTTAATTTACAAAAGAAAAGCTACTTGGCCTTCTTCACTCTCATAGAGCCAAAGAATAAGGTAAAAATGTACCTGGATTCTATTGGAGAGCACCCACTAATTGTCTTTTATGAGATAGTTATATTTTTTCAAATTATAAATGTATTTGGTTATAACTGCATGCACTTTCAAACACTTAGAATAAAATGTAAGCACTTTTGAAAGCCTTGAAAACACAACATTGAAATTCAAATATCGTCAAGAATTTCAAGCGGTACTAATCCTCTGTGTGTTAAAACTCTTGTGACCGACATGTTTTCCTCTTACACAGGTGTCATGTGTTAGTTTTTCTTCTACAAAAAAAAAGTATTAAAATTAATGGCAGTTTCTGTTGCTGATTCAAATTTTACTCACGTAATTCCCCAACCTGGAGTATTTCACACAGCATTCGAGTGAGTTCGATGGCACACCTGCCAAATGGACATTCGTGCTTATCCTCACGGCTGCTGTTCTCCAGGACAATCTGTCGTTAAGTCAAAACCATGTTCGTGTTAGATATGGATGAATTCTCCACCTCTCCAAAGACAAGCCTGAGGGTAAAAACTAACCCTGATGTACGTGTCCTGGTGAACTTTAGCCAGGTATAACATGTTGTCCAGGGCCAGCATCCCTGGAGGCGTCTGAGTAAAGTCCATGGCCGGGTTAACATGGTTCTGCGTTCCAATAAAAAGACAAAGCCATTTAAAGCCTGAAATCCGTCAGTGCTTCATTATGATTTTTTTTTCATTTCTCAAACACCCATTTCAGTTAGTAGGGATTAAAAGGGGAGACTCACAGTAAAACCCAACATCTTGTAATCCTTGGTGTACATGGCCTTCCTCTTTTCTGTACCAGTCGGGTCATTTTCTCCATCGAAGGCGATCCTTCGCAGCTCAAATATAATGTCTCTCTGAGCCTGAGCCACAGGAAGCTTAGATTAGATTCATGGCAACATAAAAAGACCACACTAAACACAGGAGCAGAACACTCAATCTGCAAATCCCATTGCCTTTTTGTCTCCTGTTGCTTTATTAAAATTTCCTGCATACAACCTTTTATTAACCTTATTTGTGTTTTGGGACATTTATGCTCTCTCCACACCGACGTGAATATAGTCCTCCAATTTGAAAAATAGTTCTCTTCACACATTTTAAAAAACATCTTTGTGCATGCAACATTCAAAAAAAGTACAATTCAGTACTAATGTACATACAAATCTGTGTGTTGGACATCATAGACAACACTGGACTCAAGAGGCTTTATTCTGTCATAAAGGTTAAGTTATAATTTTTTAATTAATTTACCAATATAAATTAGCATAAAGTGAACTTGTGTTGGTTCATCCTGTCAAAGTGTATTTTTTTCGTAATTCGAACCTAAAATGGGATAGGACACTCGTTTTATAATTTCCGTTTTCCCGTTAACACTGGAGTTTTAAAAAATCTTCAATTTGGAAACACATGAACAGACTGAATTCTATATTATTATTAAAATGATTGAGCATAATTAATAATGATGCTCATTTAAAAATATAATTTCAATTTCAAGCCACTGTAAAAATCCTCATTAATTAATTAATTACCTGGTCATTGGGATCCATTTTGGTCATCATTCGTTCTTCCAAAAGGTTAAAGGTCAACACCTGCAGCACATACAGCTGGTGCGCCATCTCTGCTTTGATTGGTCGGTTTCCTCTAATAACATGCTGTAAAAAAATACTAAACTTCAATGCAAGTTATAGTTTGTGTTCAAATGCAACAACAAAATAACACGACACAAACTGAGTCCCCATCGAATCAAAGGTTCAGTCCAACAAAGACAACAGACACATGAAAACTATCACTAAATAGATGGTAAACAGCGTTTCGTTAATTCCTTCTCCCTGAGGCAGGACACTAAAGTGTGTGTCTGACATTTGCAGCCGATTCAGTGAGACACTTTGAGCTGAGCTGATGCCAAAAGGAATAATTTTCAGAACCCATTTGGTTCCACTTCATGGATTTAATGCTGTCGTGCATTTGCTGGTTCTATGTCAAAACGCTCCTTGTTGAATAAATCTTTCCCCCTCCTTAACTGCTGGTCCCTGGGATGAAAGTCAAACCACCAACAACCTTAATGTGTGTCAAACTTCACTATTTGAAATTTCAACACATTCCGGTTTCGCAAAAAACAGGACCCCAACCTTTTTTATACCACAGACCAGTTAATGTCTGACAATATTTTCACAGACCGGCCTTTAAGTTGTGGTGGATGAATACAACAAAATAAAATTATAGGACCCACGTAAAAACTGGTATTTAGTAAATATAATAATAAGAGCGAATCCACTGTGTCTATATGTTTTCCAATTTAGCACTAATGCATTGCGTGTACAATGTATTATTAGAACATCCGTTTGAAGAAGGTAGTGGATGCATCAATAGACAGATACGGCCCAGAAAATACAGCAGTAAATAAACCAAACATCTTTCAGAATCAATAATAAATCAAATTGAAATAACGTAAGTTATGTATTCTTTCTGTGCGGCTCAGTACTGATTGACCCACGGATTGGCACCAGTCTGCAGCAGTGACCACTTCACTGCTAACGTTTATGCAAATTTTACCATCTGCGAGAAAACTGAAACTTACATTTTGACTTTGCCTGAGTGTCTTACACTACATTCAACAAGATAATTAGTGTGGGAAGAACAGTTTGCAAAATGTTTTCAATCATCACTTTTTTTTTATGCTGTCACTAAGCACTTATTATCTACTTATGTTTAGGAATGACACCTGTTCCAGCACCAATCGATGATCTCAGTGTTAATGTATCTTATACTGCTGATGGAACTGTTTGAAACCCAAGTTTGTGAAAAGGATTATATTTGCCTTTTTTTTCTAATGATCTTCTGTTTTGGTTGCTTTTAACCACGTATTAAATCATTTTATAATCCACTGAGTCATTTAAACCTTAAAGCTGCAGATAAAATACAGAACATCACTGATTTAAGGATTGTTGTACTCGATGTACTAACAGGTATGACTGATTGGCCCACGGACTGGTACCAGTACATGGCCCGGGGGTTGGGGACCACTAGTCCAATCCAGTGGGAGCAACTGCACAAATCTTGTGTTTGCACTCAGATATTTCCTGTGATGCTCAGATGAAAGCCAGTTAACAGTGGAGGGTCCGACAGTGTTTCACACTCACGTTAAGGATGATGGATCGCAGGTGTTTCTGGGCCAGGGTGCTCGCCATCTCCTGAGGGTAAAGATGAGGAAACAACAGTCCATCATGTTTTACTACACAGCAAAGGAGACATTTTAAATGACTCTGAGGCCACGGGTCTAACAGTGTTCTTGATTCCCAGCTTTATGGGCTTCACACCTACTTCCAAGCAGTCTGTCTGCTGCTGCTGCTGCAACATGCTATGGTTCAATCTGAATTTACAGGACTAACACAGTGGATTTACATGACGCAGAAATAACTGAAGAGGCGAGAAGAGGGCAGGGGAGGGGCTGTGGGGTAGAGAGAATGGAAGGAGATGCTCAGGGAGGCATACTCACAGTGAGGTGCTGCTCCAACGGGTTAGTATACTCCTCCTAAGGGTTGTAGGGAGGGAGGAGGGTGTAACGGTGATGGAAACAAAGAGTACACACACATGGATATATAGAGATACATCACTGACACAGCATGCAGCGAACAACATGACACAACCTTAACGTCACATCATAAAACCAGAGACGTCGCCGTCTTTGAAGCTGACAGGCAGCAACACACCTCGTCTGTTTTCAGGAAAGCCATGAGTGGCTGCAGTGCAAAGGTGACAACAATTTATTGCCAATTTATTGTAGTATAGAAAAAATATATAGATATAATATATATAATATACATATAATATAATTTAAATTGTATAGTGCCAAATTTATTAGTGTAAAAACTAGTGACGCCCATTTAACTGTGCCTGTAATACTCACTGAATAGATCCCACATCAGGTAAAAAAAAAGGGTGCCGAAAAGAGCAAGTTTTAACACTTTGCAAATTTCTAGCCTTATTATTAGATTATACTTAATAATACAGTAGTTATTAGCAGTTATTCATACTCGTATTCATCTTCTTCAATATCACTTCAAACAATTAGTGAGCTTCAACTGTTCATATTTTCCCATTTTAATTCCTAAAACCTCCATTTTCAGTTGTGGTAAGGTGCTGCAGTCTGAACGCATTGACCATTTTTCTACCGAGAAAATCTGATTTTAAAAAAAGTGTGAAGACACGTTAACCAGGCAGCATTAAGGTAGTGTGTGAGCCAGAAGGGCTACATGATGCCAAGTATTTGTAAAAGACGTTTGTTTTAACAATGAAAAATACACAAAGGATGAGCAAAGCAACCTCAAAGAGAAACGACACATTATTTTTTAATGAGGTTTAAAGTGGCATTTACTAGAGCTTCTAATTAGTGGAGGGAATCACCGTACTGTACGTCCCTGGTGTATTTAGCTCTGTTAATGTGACTCAGCTCGCCCTCCAGTGGTCGACACCAGCAGCTGGCGGTGATTGCACACATTCTCCAAGAGTACTTTCAACAATGAGGATTCATTTCCAAGTCAAAAATGGAATAACTGACATATGACATTAGACTTGTACTTAAATTCACTAAGGAACAGAATGAGTCAGTTAGACAAAGCTTCAATACGACGAACACTGACCTGACTGACAGAAAAATTCACTGAAATCAACCATTTTATTCACGTATAAAGAAACTGGAGGTGCTGAAAAGAGTACGTTTTAAGAGGTTGCTCATTTCAAGCCTTTTTGCTAGATTATACTGTATAATACAATATTTGATTCACGCTCGTATTCATATTTTTATTTTGGAATATCACTTCAAACAATTACTGCGTTTCAACCGTTTATATTCCACCGTTTTGATGATGAGTTCTTTCGGCTTTTTCCCTTGCGGGGTCGCCACATTGAATCCAATTTGCATATTTGATTTGGCAGGAGATTTTTAATTTCTAAAATATCACTTTTAAGTACTGGTAAGGCGTCACAGTCAGAACATATTTAGCATTTTTCTACTGAGAAAATCTAGAGAAAAAAAAAAATCACATGTCACATCAGCCACAAATCCAATTTAGGGAAGTGCAACACGGGAAAACAAACCCTACACACACATAGACGAGACAGCGCGTGGATAAAAATGCCAAAACTCTGTCGTGTGTTAGTGAGCATGGAGAGAAGGCGCCACTGCAGATAAACGAGACTCTACGACAGTGATCAGTAAATGCACTAGGACACACAACCAACAAGGTGTTTTCCACATTTGTCTGTGCTATAAAGATACTCAGGATTAATGTAAATGTTTCTATGTCTGTTCAATTAAGACTTTTGTGACACTGACTGTAGAGGCTGCTTCTGTCAGCCTTCATTAACATATATTTAGATTCATCACATTTATTCAGTTAAATCTGCAGTTTAGAACATTTTCATCACAGGCTCTCCCTCTGTCTCTCTCTCACACACATTGTAAAGTCTGTGATATTTGGTTGACTGGAACCAAATCCGATTTGTCTTTTACCGGAGGGAGCTCTTTTTGTCATCATTTGGATAAAAATAAATCTAATACATGTCAGATCTTATTTGTGTCCTGTTTTTTTTTCCCAGTCATCCTTAAGTTGTGCCTGGATCACAGTGCTCCTCTGAAATCAGCGTAACAAATGTGTAAAACTTCAAAAGGAAACCAGGTACTATTTTGAGTGTGTGTGTCATTACAGTAACAAATGTCACACAGAAACCACAGCATGACAGCTGGCAGACAGACGTCTATTCGTGGGATTAGCTTTAGTAACTACCTGCCTGCTGCTTCACACAGACGCAGAAACTTTACCAAACATTCAGCTGCGATGGATAAGTGTCAGTCTACTCAGTTTGGGAGACGCCGTTTAGACTGAACGGGACATTACTAGTTTGATTAAGTTCATACTGCCGTGTTCTTGTATAAATTAGTAGTTGGTTCTCTTTTTCCAGTAAAGTTAGCACCACGTTGTTACCTTTGTTCGCCGACAATTGACTGTACCTGCAGTCTTCCTCAGAGTGTCTGTGACATGGTGGTGCTACGTCCTCAATCAGGTGACTGATCTGTCAAAAACTGTCATGAAGGCTACACCCTCCACCATTTGGTGGTCTCTTGAGGATGGTGTCCCAGGTAAGATTCTATGGACTAGGAGAGGGGGCGATTCATAACAACGGAGAACAACAAATTCAAACGTTGGATTAGGGAGGCGATAGAAATCAGGAAGCGGGAGGAGTACATTGAGAACCAGGACGAGGGGGCATATACCCTCTCGCATACCTGGGATGCCATCCTCAAACGACCACCCAATGGCGGGGGTCGTGGCCTTCTTGACAGATTTTGACAGATCTGTCAGGACGGCCAACTGATAAAGGACGCAGCAGCGCCATGTCACAGACGCTCTGAGGAAGACTGCAGATGAAACCATCAGCGAACAAAGGTAATGACACAGCGCTAACTTTGCCGCAAAAAGAAAGAATAATATGCCAATTGGGACATTATTAGTATTGCATCAGGTCTATTCAAGTGCCGAGTGCTGTTGACTGACCTGCCGTCTGTCCTCTGGTGCCTTCAAGAACAACGCATTGATGAGGGCGATGGCGTAGGTCTGAATTTCTTGGTTTGACCTGGAGAAACAGCAAGTCACACAACAACCAGTTAGAAGCATCATGCTCCACAAACCTCCACACCCACCGCAAAATCTAAGCCATGGGTTTTTTTTGTTAAACCATTCTTATTTCCATGCACAGCTGCAGGGACTTCAAAACCTTGTTGTCATGCCATCGGTTTTGTAGATTGGTCAGCAATATCATTTGTTATTTTGAAATTTTTACAAAACAGTTTAAAACAGGCACATTCAGCCCAGTATCATCTGATCGGACTATTAAAATACTAATCCAATCCTATATAAAGAAACTTTTTATGTCTTGTAGAGTGAAAAAAGTACAAATTCATGATCATTTATATGTGTACATTATAGCAAAATATGGATAAAATTGCACTAAAAAGACATTTCATGTTGTCCATATTCTTTCAAGTCATTCATATTTAAATTTTAATTACATTAAACATTTTAATGCAATTTTATTTTCTTACACTAACACAAAGACAAAACATTGGAGTTTTCATTATTTCTACATTATTATGAGAGTATTTTGCTGATCTGAGCCACCTGAGATTCAAACTAAAATGACTGTTAATATATTAAGCATCATTTTTTGCACTAACAAATTCATCCAGGGGCTGGACTGGACACTTTGGGGGACCACAGGCTGCATCTTTGACACAAAAGAATGACATTACATTGTAATGATCTTTCATTTCGTACATTAACAAATCCCACAAATAAAATGGCATGTACAGTCGGTGTATTTCACTGAGAGTCAACCCAGTAAACATCGCCCTGCAGCTGTAAAAAAAGCAAAATTCAGTTAAAGTGCTGTCGAAAGCACTCCCTGAAAACACCATTCCCCTATGCTGGGTTATAGTCGGAGCAACTACAGTGCTTCTCTCTGATCCGATTTGCATCTTCAATGGAAATAAATTACTGCAAAGAGGGCATCAACTACATTTACATGCACAATAGTTTGGCATAAGTCACAATTCTTCAATTACAATACATCATAATATATAGATCATAGATAATTTATTGGTTAATTACTTTTCTTGCTGATGGAAAACTTGTTGGACTGCATCAACACCGACGTGCAGTTCTGGCAGCATTACCAGCATTACAAGCTGCAGGCCAATTGGTTGGTTTGAATAATGGTCATGTTTTTTTGTGCAAAAAATCCATCAGTGAGTATGCTTAGTGCCTTAGATAGATTTTCTAGAGTTTTTTCATTGCCGTTATTTCTAGTCATAGTCTTGAGAGTGTTTGTTTTTCTTAAGATTTCTAAATTGTACTTTTTTATCGATAGAGTGATTTTTTGTTATAGTTTTGAATTTTTTATTTACCCGTTGTGGGAAATTTAGATTAATATTATTCCCATATATTTGAGCGTTGCTTTTTGTTATAAATATAAACTCATTTGTGAATTGATAATTGTAAGTTCTTGGATAAATCTAAAAATAAAAACCTTTATTTTTGAAACCTACTTTAGTCTGCGTCTGGATCCTTGTCAAGAGAGTTTTGTCTAACAAAAACTTTATTAATCCCTGGAGAAGGTTCCTCTGGGAAATCATTGTTGCAGTAACGTTACAACACTGTACAAATATAAAAAATATAGAATAGAAATATTAGTACTAAGAAAGTACTAAAGAAAAACAGCACACACACACATACAGAGTTGTTGTCCAGACCCAGTGCTAGTGTGCATCTTTTGTCCTTCTGTTCCACCTCATCCTGCCCAATGAGGAGTTGAACAGCATGATGGCATGGAGGACAAAGGAGTTTTTAAGTCCTTCAGTCTGTACTTGGGGGGGGGGAAAGCAACCTATCAGTGAACAGACTCCTCTGGTTGGTGGTAACAGTGTGTGGAGGGTGTCTGGCATTATCCAGGAGAGCCAGCAGTTTGGTGAATCTTCTCTCTGCAACTGTTACCAGAGCGTCCAGCTTCATGCCCACCACAGAGCTTCATACAATTACGATGGCTTTTAATAAAAAAAGGGCATGATGCCAAGATATTTTATTTGGAATATCAAAACGTTACATTTTTACCTAATTTAAATCAGAGGTCAAAATACTACTATCCACGTAAATGTAGCGTGTTGGATTGAATGGATCAATTTTTGCCCAAAATCTGTAAAAGTACAAGCTTCTTCCATAAACATAGTTACATTTGTGTACATTTGGGAGAACAGACCCAAGGAGTGATTATCAAGGCTAAGGAGAGCACACTGCAGTAAGACTCCTGACCGGCATTAGTTAAAGCATCCTGAGCTCGCCCTTAAACAGGAAAAATAAACAGAAAACACATCAACCGCACGGCATTCTCCTTCCTCATCAACCTTGCAGGAATGTGTGTCAGAGTGCACAAAGCCCCTGTGCGTGTGTGTGTGCTCACACTTGCAGGTGCCCGATGAGCTGTCCCACGGTGATCTCCTGCGCCACTCGATGGTACAGGCTGTGGCTGTTGAGCACCATGCTCTCGAGGATGGCCAGAGAGCGCTGCAGGATGGACACGTCCACCATGGGCTGGTTCACATAACCCGCAATCTACACACACAGACGACAGATGGCAGAGAAAGAATGAAGAGAACGCAAATACAATGTCAAAGTCTGGAAAACAATATCACACACAATTCAATCTGACTGAGTTTTAAAGCAGTGGACCCCAACCTTTTTTACTCCATGCACCAGTTTAATGTTTGACATTATTTTCACAGACCATCCTTTAAGTTGTGGTGGATGAATACAACAAAATAAAATGATAGGACCCACATAAAAACTGGTGTTTAGTAAATTTAATAATAAGGGTGAATCCACTGTGTATGTAACTTTATTCGCAGTAACATCACACCAACAACATAACATTGGTAACAGCCTCTCTACAACCACAAAGAAACCAAACAAAGGCATTTGTTTTTTGTTCTTTTTTCCAGCTTAGGGGTTTCAATTTAGCACTAATGTACTACTTGTTACCCGTTACATATAAAGTACAACATGGGCATCTGGTGTAGGTTATGTATGTAAAAATATTTTTCTTTTTAAATTAAGTGGCTGCGGCTTATATTCAGATGTACTCTACAGTCTGCAAAATACGGTAGTATTAAAAACCCTTCAAAATGAAAGACAATCAGACGCTAGACTTGAAAGTATTTTAGTTCCAAGTGTTCTTTAGAAATGAAGAAGTACATCAGAGACAGAGACCTGGTCATGTTACCCATGAGTGACTGCCAAGGGCAAACTCAAATTTTCAGTAGAAAACTAGTCACATACTGTATACACTGAAGGAACTCTAAATAACGAGAGGAGTTGCTAGGCAACATCGCCCACTTATTTCCGGTATGAGGGAAAGGAAGCGAGGAAGGTCAAGTAATTACACAGATGTATATGAAGTAGAAAAGGCTGATATTGAAACCCAAAACATTGGGACTGTTTTCCATAGAGGTTCTGTGAGATGAGTCGGAGGTACCTGTTTGATGAAGGAGAGGGAGATCAGGTCCCAGGACACAATGCCGTGATCCATCAGCTCCAGAAAGGCAGTGAGAGTAAACGCCAGCATTTCTCCAAAGCTGAGCGCAAGCAAGTAACAGTTAGTTTAGCAGGGGGGGGTCAAACTCATTTTCTTTCGGGGGCCACATTCAGCTCAGTTTGATCTCAAAGGCACCGGACCAGTAAAATAACAACATACTCAACCTGGAAAAACTGACAATATTAACAAAAATATTAGCAATACATTGCCTCAAGTAATCATTTATTTATGTGATTGATAGATCGGAGCCACAGAAGTAACAGAAAGAATATTGTTCAAATTGCACTTAATTTTCTTTAGACATAAAGTTGTTCATATTTGTTGAGGTTACACACATTAAAAAAAAAATAAACATTTTTCTCATTAAACCAAAAATAACATTTAGAGTCATAACTTACAGGTTATTATGTTATTTTACTTCTTGTCATTATATTGGTCAGTCACTTGAACTAATACCAGTTGTTGACCGCAACGTCATTTTTCTCTTTCATTTTACATATCATCATGTGGGCTGGATTTGGCCCACGGGCCGCATGTTTGACACTCTGGTGGTAGAGCCTTCATCACACCACTTGAGCCATAGAAATGACGACACAGAGTGAGTATTGAAAGGCAGGTCCTGATTAAAAGCATCTCTGAAGCAGAGCCTCCCTTCCATGTGGTGCCTCTACAGAGAGAATATTCCAGACTGTGATCAATGTTCAAACCCATCTGTCATAGAAACTCAAATGTTGCCTACTGTGTGCCACTCTCGACAAGACGAGCCAATGTTCCGATTCCCTCCATATTGATGAACTCGGTAGCAAAGGTTGGATCCGCAGACAGTTTGGCCAGCTCTTTGAGAGCCTCCAGACGAGCGTCGATGCCATGTGACTGGATTCTCTCCAGGAGCTGACGAGCAGCACGACCCTGTCAGCCATGACACGAGACACAGAGTTCACCTCACACAACCACTCAAGGTAATAGAGCTCTGAAAAAAAGCCTGTTGTGGTTTATTCACCACTGTAAGTTGGACATAATGGATTGTTATTGCCTAAAAGCAAACCAACAAACACAACTGAGAGGTCTCCCAATTTAAAAAAAAAAAAACAGTTCACTGGAGATCTGTTTCCCAGTGTGTAGCATTTTTAAGTTTTTTTTTTCTCTTTTTAGTTTTCGTAAAACAATATTACAATTACATCCATACACTACGAGACGACATTAACAACCCACAATGACAGGATCAGAGACAACAGACAAAAAAACACAAAAAAGGTAGGGTATAAAAAACCAATCATGAAGAGCACAATAAACACAAAACAAGTACAATGACAATAAAATAAATAAACAAATAAGTGAACAGCATGTCACAAAGAGAGTCACAAAGAGACATGTGTTGACCTAGCCCTGCTTGGGTATGTAGAGCTGAACCAATGTGGTGTGCTGGTAAATTTTCCATGTAGTTTTTAATAGAACATCCTACAAAAAAATAGTGTTCAAATGCAAATGTTGTAATCAACAGTGATGAGATACCTATTTTATCTGCAGTAAATGTGATCGCAACTCTTGAAAGCATGCCGATGTGAGCTGGGTGGCATTTTCGATGTGGTGGTGTAAGGAAGCAGAGTGGGATTAGGAAGAATACATTAGCAAAGATTATTAGTGGTTAGAGGTGGAGGCTGCTGATATCAGCCCCCTGGCCACGGACAAGTACTTGTGCGTGGTCAATTGGTCCCAGAAAGAATACATACACAATACACATTTTATTCATTACCAGATTCTGAACAAAGTTTTATTTTGAAAACCTACTGAATTCTGTGGGCTGAATCTGTCTACTAATGCATGTCCAGATCGTCACATGTGTTACCTACATCCACTACGTTCTTCAAACAGCTGTTCTAACACTAACACATCATACATTAGTGCTAAATTATTTCAAAAGAATAGTTGGTACTGAAATACTTTCAAATCAAGGGTCTGATTTTCTTTCATTTTGAAGGGTTTTAATACTACTGTATTTTGCAGACTATAGAGTGCACCTGAATATAAATCGCAGCCACTAAATTTAAAAAGAAAAATAATTTTACATACACAGCATAGTCCACACTGGATGTCCATGTTGTACAGTATATGTATAACTGGTAACACAAAATACATTAGTGCTAGATTGAAACCCCCATGCTGGAAAATGAGAACAAAAGACAAACGTCTTTGGGGTTTTTTTGGTTGTAGAGAGTCTGTTACTCATGTCATGTTGTTGGTGTGATGTTACTGCTAATGAAGTTACATACAAAGGGGATTCACCCGTATTATTATATTTACTAAGTACCAGTTTTTATGTGGATCCTATCATTTTATTTTGTTGTATTCATCCATCACAACTTAAAGGCTTGTCCATGAAAATATTGTCAGACATTAAACCAGTCCGTAGAGTAAAAAGTGTTGGCGTCTGCTGAGTTAAATCACATTAACACCTCCGAAAAGCAGAGCTCCCCAATGACGAGCATATACAAGTGACATCACAGTCCAAGCATGAGGCCAGTGCATTTAGTTTGAGGATTTATTTTATTCATGCTGTCGCTTTTTTGTAATGATTAACAATTCTTTTTTAAAACAAACTTAGCAAGGATGAGTTTTTTTTACCTTTATGACATATTTCAAACTCATTTATACTTTGTCGCAAAAATTATTGCTAATCAAATGAATTTAGCTTGCATTTTTGTGATGTTCATGGACCAAGATGCAGGTATAAAAAAGATGAAGGGGTTCATATTAGGATTGTGTGATAAAGTGGTTCACTACAAAATAAATTAGAACTGATGGAGACTCACATTTACACATCAAGTGTATGTCAGTGAATCATTACAGAGAACACTCGGTAAGTAGTGTATATGTCTAAATTCTCTAAATAAAACAAATAGGACTCACGGGAGAAATTGCGAGACGAAGAATAGTCCCATTCTTGATTTCCCCACGACTCTAAAACATGACAAAGAAAGGTAGTTGCCACAAGTTCCAAACCACTCTGACGTGACTAAACACTAAACTAAGCGTGACTAGATTAGATAAGATTAGACTAAACACGGTAAATCTCACCTGCTCAGTGATGTAGAGCTGAGGCCCGTCAGCATAACGCAGGGCAAACTGCTCTGAGCCAGACAAAGACCAGCTGAGGACAGAGGCACAATTAATTACATTTCTGAAAAGTTAATCATGGCAGAGCATAAGATAAACGTGTACTATAACAGGATCTGGAAAATTGATTGAATGTAAAATGCAGAACACTGTGGTACGCATATCAGAATATTTCATTAATCCTGAGGGAAATGGGTTTCTTACAGGTGTTCCATGTCAGTATAAAGATATAATATAAAATACAGAATAAAAATTAAGGAAAAAAGTAAAACAGCAATAGCAATACTTACAAAAACACACACACACACACACACACACATATATATATATACACCATATACTGTACATATGTATGGTTAAGCAGGTGAGCGATCAATAGATAGATAGATACATACATACAAGCATATATACATATACATACATATATATGTAAATATATATACATGCATACACACATACATACAAACATATATATATATATATATTTACAGACGTACATACATACATATATGCATATAAAATTGAAGAAAAGGTTGCTGAAAGTCAGACTGCAGTAATATTTACACCAGTGGCAAAGTGAGAGATTGTGGAGGAGAATTCTGTGGGTGTTAACAGTAAAGTGCAAACAATTTTCAGTTTTAAGTGGGAAAATGGAGCCAGCAGATAGAAACAGCAGAACTAAGAGACAAGGGTGCATTGGAATTTGCAATGTAAAAAAAGACACTAACCACAACAATGAAGCTCAGATTATAACAAAAAGAAAATTGAAAAAAACTCAAAGGACGAACGATTTTATACGGTATCGACCATCTGATGCCCACCCACAGCGTGAACTTTCACTTGTTTCTCTGGAAAAAAAAAACCTGTTCCACATACGCAGAAAATGTACAGTGCAACAACTGTTATTATTATTCTATTCTATTTATTATTTTTTATTCGTATATACGTATGTTTTCCTGTATTCCTTAATTTTTATAGTAATTTTTTATACATTTTTATAGTATACCTATACTGACATGGAGCACCTGTATGAAAACAATTTCCCCCAGGATTGATAAATATAAATAATATAATAAATATTCCAATTCTGATTCGGATCATTCCGTTGTTCATTATTTTCCTTCCCATTAACATCAGTGTAAGCGATTGGCATTGTACCTCATGTATAGTCATGCACACTATGCCCTTCTCAATTTTATTGTACATATGAACAATGACTATAAAGGCATTCTATTCTACTTTACTCTACTGTATTCTATGGTGGTACTGTTTCACTACAGAGCCCATGTACTTCTGTTTGTTTATGTAAACTAGCATAGGTGAAAAACTGAACACGCTAAAATGACAATATCTCTAATAAGGAAATACAAATAACATATATCCTCAGTGTCTAGCCCCGGTCAAACTGTGCTGTATATATATTAATCCCTGTTTCTTGGTTTCTTGACTGGTTGACATACTTGTTTTTTATTCTGTATATTTCTTATTATTTATTATCTCTATTAAACCATTTTCTACACACCATGAGACTTGCCGCTCTTAATTTCATCATACATATCTATAATGATAATAAAGATATTCTATTCTATTCTATTCTACGCCGACACTGCTTCATTACAGAGCCCAAGCACTGCTGTTTGTGTATATAAAAAATGTCTGCAATGAATGTTTCTGCTTAAAACACAACCCAAACCCATGGACATTAATATTTGGAAATTTCCCAGAGCAGGACAAATAAAGGAATCTAATCTAATCAATTACTGTGATACAATTTCATTAAACGTTATGTTTATAACAACACTCGTCTTCTGGGTTTATTTCGTTTACCCCTTTCAAGTGGAACACTGTATCTCATTTTTTGTTGTTTTTCTTTATTTTATTCATGCACATTTCAAGATTGAATAAATATTAAATTGAATATTTTACTGCTTAAGACGTGTTCCGAATGTAAAGTTTAAACGGCACACAAGCACCTTTACATCACATTTATCTCTTTGAATAAGTGTTCAAATATCTGATTCAATGAGGTGAAAGCAAGCGTTAAATCCCAAAAGCAGGGCTACAGACGTGCTTTTGTCTGGCTTTCTTTTTACATTATTTCTCTCTTTCTGCATCTTTCATGTCATTAGGGCTGGCACCTTAGACTTGTTTTCACTGTGAATCACCCCGCTATTTTCTTGATTATAAATAAAGATTCTACAAAGTATTTCCCAAAACCCCCTAATGTCCACCGGTGGAAGCGATGGCCGAGGTTCAACCCATATACAGTCATACACACTAGTCACAAAAACACAGCACATTGTTCATATGGAAGATAAATCTAATCATTATCCTTACGATAAACACAAAATAACTAATCACAGTTGCAGATGTATAAGTCGAACACATGATGAGTGTAGGAGTACTGCTTACCCATCACATACTTCACGGATAATTGAGGACAAAGGTCTCTTCTGTAAAAAAAAAGAAAAAGAAACCAAAACATTATAATCTAGTGTGAGTGCATGAACAACACAAACACTTATAATGAACATCAAGACTGACATTAAGGCATTTTCCCACTGAAGGAATACTTTGTAGTTCTTAGAACCTTTTTAGCTCCTACTCGCAGGCAGGGTCTTTTTTAGTTCTACAGGAACAACATGACGTGGGTGTTTGCTGATTGGTAGACCTCGGGCCATGCCTGTTTCTGCATTCTTGTAGCGAGGCTGTGATCAGATCGTAGACATAAGTCCTGATGCTTTAATGCAACAGAATACATCAGTTTATACAACAGATCTACAAACAACATGTATTAGTTAACAATAATAAACACTTCATGTGGTCTTTTCGTCTTTCCCATTGGTTTGTTATATTATTTGTAACGTTTCCGCCCCCTCGTATCCACCTCTCTGTGAGAAGAGAAGGAACACACGTCTGGTCCATGAACCGATGAAGAGAAGACAGTAGAGTGTGGACACGATCATTCTGTTGTTCATCAGTGATTATGGGATGTATGATGTTAAATCCACACTCGTTCGGTTGTTGAAATGGGCAGCCCGGAGACTAAACACTTTACGGAGATCGTCTTGGACTCCATGGCATTTGTATTACTTTCTATATTATTCTGTGTCAAATGTGGACTTACATTTTGAATATAAATATAGACAATTTTCCATCCCTGTGTGTGTGTGAGTTGTATGATGTGTAAAAGTGCTTTGGAGGATGCAGAGTAAGATTACATCACACCACTCCGTACCATGGTTCTACTGCCTGTGTGAATGCACAACCAAAAAGTTCCCCTGGGGAGAATAGTCCCTACAACTCAATTACAGGTACAGGATAGTTCTTAGAGCAACTCTGTGGGAAAGCATCTATAGATGACATCAATAAACAACTGCTATCACAACATTTGACGATGCCCTTCTGCCTCTTTATGATATACAGATAAAACAGATAAATGAATACAAAGTGATGAAGAATGACATGTATAAGGTATGTGAGTGGAGCCTCAGACAGTTGAGTCCAAAGACACACACACCACAGAACACACACCTCAACACGACAAACATGACAGACACAGTGAACAGATGACACTACTATCTCTTCTTTCAAGTGAGCTGAGATACAACCGTCCAAATACATTGTATGTTCTGTTCCTATGTGTAATGTACTACATCCCATTTTTGATAGAAATTAATCTTTAAAAATCCCTCAAAATCCAATTGGTGGTATTTGGACCGCTGTTGTTTCCACTCTACATTTATGTGCATCCCGAAAATTCTCTTAAAATGGTTGATGGGAACACATTTACTTTAACAAGAACAGACATTTATTTTCTGTGAAGGCTTTATTTACGACCTTTATATTAATTCCATCCTACATTCATAATAGACTTAAGCCGTGAGTCATTCTGTCCTTTGGCGCCCTAAACAAATGCTTAGGGGACAAATGGAAATACACTTAATGAGACATCTGTACATATTTGGTCCATTTCTTTTTAAAAAAATATTTTATTTCAATTTTTCATTAGACAATATTACAGTTACATTCATACACTGCAAGACGACATTCACAAACCACAATGACAGGATCAGAGACAACAGACAAAAAAACATGTGAAGAACACAAAAAAGGCTAAACAGGTATAGTGACAAAAAAAAAACATACATAACCACATGAACTGCATGAGTCACAGAGAGACAGACCTGGTCCATTTCTATCAGCTGAGCGTTAGCACCAGGCCATTCAATAGCCACCTTCACAATGTCAGCTGGAGGTGGCATGGCTGTCTGATTGTAGCACCTGTGGGAGAAATTTGTTTAAAAGGCTTCATCTCTTATGAATAGTGAAAGCATTTGTACAAAGCTTTTACAGTGTTAATCTGGGACGTTGGTTCAGATTCATGCATTACCTAATGGAGAAGTATTGAAGGGGTCAATCAGTCTCACAGCTCTGCGGTACAAACCAATGCGTCAGCTCCCCTGTCGACACACAAACACATACACACACACACTTTGGTCACATCAGTCAAAAACTTTGCTTTCATTCAAACTCAGTACTTGGCACCCCTGCATTTCCTCCACCCTGAACCGAATCTGTCAGCGAACTGATCGATAAACTTGGCAAAAACACCCACACAAGTCCACACACACCTCCTCCCTGCTGGACTTGACGCAGCTGTGTGTTTTTATCTCAAAAGTTTTCACACTCTTGTTAGCATGTATGCACCACAGTCCACTTGTGCCACAAAACCCTCCTAAGAGTCAGTCTGTAAACCTCAACTGATTTAAATGTGGAAGAAAAAACACACAGTTTAATAGTGTGATTTGTCTCTTTTCAAGTGGTGCTCGATTGATAAAGTCTTTCATGATTGTCACTAGTGTTTGTTTATTTTGAGGATCAGTAGAAAACAAAAAAAAAACATTCCTTATGTAGAGTATTGAACAAGCTAATAAACAAAGGTGATCAATAAAGTGCAATAGTTGCCATCTGCATATTAATAACACATTAATCATTTGTGTAGCTCAAAAACAAATGGGAAGAAGAAAACCTTACATAATCCATCCATCATCCACCCATCATCCATCCATCCACCCATCATCCATCCATCCATTATTCATCCATTCATCCATCATCCAACCCTCATTCATCTGTCTATCCATCCATTGTCCATGATGCATCCATCCATCATCCATCTATCCATAATCCATCCATCACTTATCTGTCCATCATCCATCTATATATTATTCATCCATTCATCCATCCACACATCATCCTTTCATCCAACCATCATTCATCCATCCATCATCCATCTGTCCATTCTCTGAATCACTTTGTCCTCCTGAGTGTCACAGGCGTAAGAGTAACGTTTGAGTAAAATAAGTTTGGGTAATGAATGGAAACACTATAGCTGTGACGAGGACATGTTTGGTCTCTAGTTAGACAACAACAAAACTCAATTGCATTTTTATGTCTGTCTGACACCGCCGCACCTTTTGAAACACAAAAAAGGGATTTTTCCACAAATCTTTCACAATATTTGAGATTATGCAAAATTGAGAGCGTGTCTAAAAACTTTTTTTCCCACTGGTGTACTTTGCATTATCTGCAAAAAGTGCTTTGAAATGCAACAGCACAAAGTCCACAGCAGGGAACAAAGAGTGGTCGGTGTCGACTCCGACTAGAAGGGAATGAAAAAGCTGTCTGACAGACATCAAAGACTTCATCTTTGGATGAAGGTGGAAGAAAAGGAGTCAGGCACCACTGTTCTGCAAAGGACTCTTTCAGGACAAAAAAACACTCACAGCTCATTGGTTAACAAATCTTAATCATAAGCTAACACAGGATACGTACACTTTTTTCAAGGTGAGATTCAAGCACTTGTACTTTTAAGGGCTTTCCAGTGCAGCGCCTCATTACCAGGGTGAAATACACAACTACATAATACTACACTACAATACTATACTACAAATATATATCCTCAATATTATGCTATAAGTGTCTATAATTGTGCTGCATAATAGCACAAACATTAGAAGTTATTAAGCGCAAATGTTTATGCCCCCGCCAACCACCAAAAAGGAAGCCATTTGGAGTGCTGCATCAAGATAAAGTTTGATTTTTCAAAAAGTGTCACCTCTCTATAAATAGCTTTGGTTTGTCATCTAACCTGGCAGAGTTAAGATTTTTTTTTTCGAACTAAGACAAGTCCAACCCTCCTCATGGTCGACTTGAAACTGCGTGTCAGAGGTCAGTGCTCAGAGCTTCTTCGGAGGTCAGAGTGTTGACTTCATGTAGATTTCTTTTTTACTGACGAAGCTTCTGAGATAAAAAGCGAAACGTCCTGAAACCTTTTCTACAAGAGTACAGAGGACTACGATACAATTTCTTCCTGCTATAGAAATAAATTGACTTTTGCCTGATTTTGCAAATGATAAGTGAGATGAGCAAAAACTGCCATTTGAATTCAGAATTCAGCCCACATCTCTCCCATCTCATAGTTAGTTGGGCTGCACCGCCTCCATATCTCCAAGTACACTGTGATCTGTCACCCTTCACTGTTGAAAAGTTTGTTCTTGTACAAAAAAAAGGACGAATCATTTCCACAGAGGCCTTAGGCATTCTGCATTCGCCAATACTGAGAATTAATCACTGACTATACAGTAAATGTTCTACAGTGGTTATTGCCGTTTCCCACACGGACATAGGTGAAAAACTGAACACACTAAAATGACAAATACCTCGAATAAGGACATACACATAACATACATATATCCTCGGTGTCCTCAGTCAAACACACACACATATATATATAATATATCCTCAGTCAAAGTGAAATATAAATTAATCTCTACTCTTTCTTGGTAATATTGTTTTTGTTTTATTCTGTATATTTATAATTCCCTGCGATGAACTGTTGACTTGACTGGAATAGGCTCCCGTTACCCCCACTCCACCCCCGACAAGGATAACACAGGTTCAGAAAATGAATGAATGAATTTAATATTAATCTATTCATTCTTTAAAACTATTTGCTACACACCACCGGAGTTCCCTGTCTCAATTTCATTGTACACACGTATAATGATAATAAAGGCATTCTATTCTATTCTATGTCGGCATTGGTTTAGTACGTAGCCCAAGTACTTCTGTTTGTGTATATAAAAATGCCAAAATGTATTTGCTTAAAACACAACCCAAACCCATGGGCTTTAATCAATTCCAGTGATACGTTGTCATGAAATGTTAATTATGTTTCGAACAACACTCTTGTCTTCAGGGTTTATCTTGTTTACCCCTTTCAAGTGAAAAACTTCCCTGTGTTGTTTGTTGTTATTTTTCTTCATTTTTATTCATGCACATTTGAAAGGTGAACAAATATTTTATTGAATGTTTTACTGCTTAAGACATGTTCATGCTTAATACATGTGAATGTTACGTTTTAAACTGCACACGAGCCCCTGTACATCATATTTATCTTGTTGAATAAGTGCTGACATATCTGATTCAATGATGTGAAAGTGTTAAATCCCAAAAGCAGGGCCACAGACATGATCTTGTCTTGCTTTCCTTTTACATTATTTCACTCTTTCTGCATCTTTCTATCTTGCCTTAGATTTGTTTTCAGTGTGGATCACAAAGTTATTTTCTTGATTAAAAATGAAGATTCTACAAAGTATTCTCCAAAGCCCCCTAATGTCTTATTTGCTCCGCAGCCACATTGTCAATACACAGATAAACTGCAAAGCTGCAGTAGATCCACCACAGCATCTTCATGTGGCAAAGTCTCTTTCTGTAAAACATCTTTTGTTCTGACATCAGCGTCTGTGAAAGGAGCTCAAACTGGAGCTCACTGCTTCGTGACGTGGATTCTGCTACGAACGTCACCACATTCAAGAGCCACTAAATCCAGGTTTATTTAGCAACAAACCTGTGCCCATGTCTAATTTTAAATGCAAACGCCATTCTAGGGACAAGTTTTACCAATTACAATCCACTGTATAATACTATGATTGTCGTTCTCAGTTTATCTGTTAACTATGTCCCAACCAAATAAACCACTTTAATTTGACTTTTTAAAATTTCACTAGGATAAATGACTCATTGAGATTAAAAATCTCTTTTCCAACGCTGTCCTGGCCAAGAAAGCAGCGCCAAAGGGTTATGCAAGACAGTGATCCATCTACACTACAACTCACAAATATGCACATTTAACAAGATAAAATGAGGGAAATGAGACTTTCAAAATGATTACTGTATAAGATTTTTTTCATTATCAGATTTCATTTTCTGATGTTCTTAAGGTATTTTACAAAACAATTTCAAGTCTGATTTTTCCAGCTTTAACTCTGGACAACATAACCAGTCTTTCATCTGCACTGACATAATGTTTTGACATCCATTGTAATAACCACTGATATCCACAGATGGGGAATATTGATTGTGGTGATATTTATTAGATTAGATCCCTTTATTATTTTAAGGCCGCGATCACACAGTTGCACTTGGCAGAGGTTAATAAAGATGTCCTGATGATAAACTTCATTTGTTTCACAGATATCAGATATCATCCTGCACATCTGGAATTTTTTTTGCACATTCAAGCTTTCTGCGGCTGTGAAGGGGAAACTATGGAACATGTGTTTGTTGATTGTTTTCATGTTACATCCTTTTGGTTAAATTTACTAAAGTTTATTTTCCATAAGATAAAGAAAGATATCCTACTTAGCAAATTTTAAATTATTCAAATAGTCAGCAATCCAAATCTATTGATCAATGAAAAATATCAAAATAATATTTACACAAAATGATTTGGGGAAAAATACCCTCCTTTTGCAATTTTAAAATTACTGATCTTAAAGTATATTGGAATAGTATTGAAACTCTTTTTAAAAAGTAAACCTTCATCATATTCATCAAAACAATTATGCCATGATTTTAACTTCAGTGTGTAGCAGAGTCCTAAGTGTTGCTCATTTATCGCTCACTATTGTTTTTTTGTTTGTCGTTTGTCTGTTCTGGTTATTTGTATTTATTTCTGATTGACTGTATTATTCTCCAGTAATCACGTCAAGTGGACTGACTTTTGTCTTGAAGACCAAGTGGCTTCATCAGTTCAAGCAGAACTAGGCTGCATATCAGACTATCTGACTAGTCTTGACTAGTCAGCCTAGTTCTGCATGAACTATTTATCGTGTTTCCCTCTTTCAGGTGAAACAATTCCATGTTTCATCTTTTGTTGTTTTACTTCATTTTATTCATGCACATTTGAATGGTGAATAAATATGTTTAGAATAATGTTACTGAATATCTTACAGCTTAAGACATGTTCCAAATGTTATGTTTTAAACTTCGCACAAGCACCTTTACATCATAGTCTGACTAGTCAGCCTAGTCCTGCATGAACTGATGAAGCCACTTGGATAAGGGGGCAAAAATGTCTTCAAGACAAAAGATTCACATTCAGATTTATCAATTGTCATTCAAATAAAAACATCCTAGACGCTGTTACAGAATGAAATTTCTAAGAATGCACAACATGAAAAAGAAGACATTTCTTTAAAAACAATACCAGCTGAAAAAAAACCCAATCATGTTAGCAGCGCTAAAAAGGACCGCATTAAAACGAACAAATAAGTAGTAGAATTAAAAAAGATTAAAAAAAGAGAATTATATTTTACTATGGAGGGGGTCAATATTGCACTATTGAGTGGTCAGTATTGCACTCATAAAACTCAGTCCAGTTGATCTGATTCAATTGATCAACTGGACTTCAATTGAATGAGCATTTACACAGACTGTATTACTGTATATTTTATTATTTACAGATCTTTTTTGTTAATTAATCTGCACTGGTGTTGTCTGATGTATATCCCGACGTGTGTTGATCCATGCACCAGGGACACCGCTCGGCGTCTTTTGTGCGCATGTATTTAATTTGGGGGGGGGGGTCGGGGGTCTTTGGCTGCACGCGCTGTGGCGGTAACGTAGCAACAACTGCTAAGGAGCTACAGCCTCAAAGAAACGCCAGTGTGTGCTTTCATGTGACACGTTATCAAAGCCACTCCATGCTTTTCCAAAACGTACTTCTTAATCGTTCTCTCACGGCCCGTTTCTGTCTTAGGACCAAGTTCGCCGCCGTGCTTTACACTCACCGGAATAAAAGACGCACTTTTCGCTGTCAAAGCCGTAAACTTTTGGTCATGGCTAACGCTAGTTTTGGCTAGTTGACTGCGGAGTGGCGCCGCCTCTGGATGAAAGATACTTCATAAAAGATGACTGTTGCATTTGGAGAAAATAACTCATCTCCCTAACCTTCTACATAGAAAAAAAAACAACAAAAAAGATTAATTTACCTAACATTATAAGCTGTTAGCATGACGGTGATAAATACACTTGCATCTTTTGGCGTGATATGACTTGAGCCGCTCTCTTCGTCATCAATAAACATTATCAATCCGTCATTACTAGTTCAACACGACTAGACTTTCTAAACCAACCCTAGTTTAAGTTACCAGCGGCTTTAAGGCCCGATCCCGGACTCCATCATCCGGTTGATGGAGTCGCTCGTGCAGCATCGGCTCCGTGTTCAACCTTGTGCTCGACATCAATCACAGCTCGGGAGAAACGTCGGTAAACGGTAATAACCGGGGGGGCTGACACACCAGCTCCACCGGTCCTCCCTTTTCCGGTTAACGGTACACTCACTCGTTGTTCTGCTCGGTATTCTTCAAAAGGTGGCTAACGTCGTCCGTGTGTGTGTTCCACCATTGCGGTCATGATGCAGCCTCTACGAGTGTGTGTGTGTGTGTGTGTCCTCCTGATGCTCCACGGCTTCATGATTCAAACACTGATCGTGCCGGTTTAGTGTTAGTTACTCACCGCGTAGCTGGGCCATCGATGATGCTGTCGGTATCTCACCCCTCTGTCTGTCTCTCTTTCTGTCTCTGTCTCTGTCTCTCTCTCTCTCTCTCTCTCTCTCTCTCTCTCTCTCTCTCTCTCTCCACAGTACTTTTGGAAGGAGACTCTTCCACGCCTAGTGGGCGGGTCACAATGGAAATGTCACGGTCTGTAAATGGTTCACTCTCCTCACTGACATCTTCATAAAAAGCTCTCGTGCAGCTGACGAGGTGCTTCTGTAAATATATGTCATTATTTACTCATTTGCCGAATCTGTGATTTTGTCGGTGTCACGGCTTTATAACGTCACTATATGTGTTTAATGTATTTACTTCTAGAATGTCACTTTGTGCACTCACTCTATGATGTCCCCCAATGTATTTTTACTCTGATGTCACTAAATGCGCTTACTCTATAATATCACTTAATACATTTACTTCCATAATGTCACTTCATGTATTCACTCTCTGTGGGCTAAGAAACTGACCGAAATCCTGCTTATAGTCGCCAAGAAATGTATAGCTAGAAAATGGAAGTTAGACGCCCCCCTTCCAATCAAGATGTG
>JAPTHA010000023.1:12138148-12148407 GCA_029814585.1 Gymnapogon annona | reverse complement strand
ATTTGTGCTGGTTTTTAAGGCTTTGAATCTGTTCTCCTGTTTATTTACACTTTACTGTCGTATTGTACAGGAAACCGCATTCAAACCTACACCACAGGAGTTAAAAGTAAACAATTAAATGAAAAAAAAGGTTAAGGTTTAACACAGCGTCTGCAGATGATAATTGTGGATTATTTAGGTGTAGCTGGAACCTGACTGTGTGTTTTTGGGATTATTTCTGTAGTCTTAGATTGAAACCATGGATTATTATTTGGAAAAAAAAAAGAAGTGGTTTGGTACTTAGAGACTCACAGTTAAGTCGTGTCACTTTTCTCAGTTTACTTTAAAGTTTCATCAGGGGGAAAAACCGATATAAACAACATGTAGGCGTTTACAAAAAAGAAAAAACCTCTCATGGTGCTTGATGCAGCAGCTCACACGACTTATTTGACCCTGCTTTAATTAGTTCAAACGCATCCAAGTTTCACGGAACACGTTAAGGACAGTTGATTTTTGTACTCGGAGTCACCAAGTGTTAGTGAGGTAGCTCGCTGTGCATCATTTACATGTGGATTGGTAACCTCCTCCGTTTATTATGTTGAAAAGCAGATTATTTATTTTGTTACATCTCAATAAACGTTATTTTATTGCTTAAAGCAGCAGCGTGTTGTGTCGTATTCCAACCAGGATGAGTTTTTTTTTGTTTTGTTTTTGGCAGCTCTCATGTGTGGAAGAGGCTGAGGGAGCTGCGTCACATAGTAAGCAACACCTCTGCTGTCCTCGTGTTTATTGCGCTGATGCTGATCCACACAGGCCTTCAGCGCCGGCATGACTCACCTGGACCAGTGATGTAACTGGCACTCAGCCTTGTTTTAGAGATAGACATCAGGGAATATGAAGTTATACCACTCCAAAAGTCAGCCTGTTTGTTTATGAAGCTGAGGACAACTTAGTGTGTTTGAACATTGAAGTTGCTCTTTTTTTTTAAAGATTATTTTATTTGATTTTTCAGACAATATTATTGTTACATTCATACAGTAAAAGACAAGATTCACAACCTACAGTGACAGGATCAGAGACAACAGCCAAAAAAAAATACACATAAAGCTTAAAAAACACCAAACTGGTACAGTGGAATTAATTAGATTAATAAAAAAAAATAGACATTAAGAGCACAAAAAACAACCAAACAGGTACAATGACAAAAAGTGAAAATAAGAAAAAATACACACAAAGACCACAAAAACACCAAACAGGTACAACAAAAAAAATTACATAAATAAAAAAACACTCGAAGAACAGAAAAAACAACCAAACATATGCGATGACCAAAAATTAAGAAAAGGAAATAAAACTGAAAAATATATATGAAGAGCACAAAAAACACCAAACAGATACAATGACAAGAGAAAATAAAAATGAACTACTCTGTGGTTTTACCATTAAGTCGAATCTTCATCATGAGGCCTTTCCCCCCCAAAAAAAACACCTCCTGGAGAGTTTTTGGAGACACAACAGCAATCATCTCAAATTTGCTTTTCTGTTCCGCGCTGTGATTGTTGGAGCGGCAGTCGTGTGGTAACAGATGATGGAGCCGCCATCGTCAATCAGCTGTCAGCAACGCTAATTAGGGAGTTAAATCTTATAGGCTATTCTTAGCTGCTGTTATTTCCTGAGTAACACAGAGCTGAAACGCAGACAGCTGAACGTGTTATGCCTGCCGGAAAAAAAAAAAAAAGAGCCCAACCATTATATATTAAGCTATTAAGACAAACCTTCTGCATTCCCTAAACAACAAGTCTATTTTTAAAATCATAAAAATGAGCTCTAACAATAACACAATTCGCCCACACAGTCTGCAAGTGAAACTGAATTTGAGTAAATAACAATACACTGAAAACAGATATTCAATACATTAACACTGATTAAGCTACAATAGTTTTGTTTCAGACATATTCATTTTAATTTGTGCTCATACAAATTTGTAGTGACCTTTGACCTAGTATACTGACTACATTCATACATTATACTTCATCTGTCGACAACAGGTCACATTGTCAAAATAATTTCAGGTCAAATATTTAACTCCATCTTCATGAACCAGTGTGTTTTACAGCCTAAAACTCAATCAAAACATAAACCAGTGTATTTTACGTCACACTTAAAATGAAAATCCAACAATCAAAGCGTAGTATTTAATTATCACTGACCATTAAACCCATTGCATACATCACATTCCATTCCAACAGCGGGCCGATAACGTGAAGTAATGAGCATAACGCGTTGTGTCGCTACAGTCCTGACGCGACGTGTACAGTTACTCATTTCAGAGTTCACAGTTATCCTTTTAAAACACAGCCACTACAGCTTATTAACACAACACTGTGTCATCCTGCGTGTAACTGTTACTACAGACAATCAAACTAAAGCCCTGGGAGTGTTTACTGAAGGCTGAATCAGAGAGTAAATCACCCCAACAATTAACATTAAAAAAAGAAAACAAATGTACTTAAGGCTAATTCTTCACATTTGTTTCCATATATCTATACATGTCTATACCATTACTTTACAGACACTGTTATCAAGTGCTGTGTAACATTTGATCTTCGACAGCAGAGACGTGATTGTCAGAATCCTTTTGTGGTTTGTCTGTCAACTGTGTTACATTAACACACACACACACTATAGACACACAATGCCACTAGGTGGAAGGGAAGGACACAGACCATGATGAACCTGAGAAATTTTGGAGCACGTCCATGGAATCGTTGATTCCACTGACTCATGGAACATTTTGGTTCCAGGTCCCTGTTAGTTTATATTCTGGCAAATCTAGTCTGTTTTAATCAATATTGTATCATTAAATTGTACTTGGAATCAAATTTTACATCATTTTCCCTTGATAAATTGGTTAATTATACGTAAAGAGAATGAGGTTATTACATATGAAATCAGACAGTATGCTAAATATCTGGCACTGCTGTGTGTGTTTTGTCTCTTCAGTCACCAATAATATGTTCAATAATAGTTCACTCTCACTTTAAGGACTGAATTTCACTATTAAAACCTTTTTTTTTTTTTTTACAGATTTAGTTCAAGCTACGTGGAAGCCACTCTGCTGTCCACAAACTTTATTAATCTCTTATTTTTTATTCTTTTTTTTTTTTTTTGGCACATACACCTGTTGGCGAAACTTGCACTAAAATAAAACTAAACCTATTGCATGGCTGTGTGGAAGAAATGCAGTGGGGAAAGAGAAAGCATACTTAAAGGCAGTGGTCCCCAGCCCTGATCCACGGACCAGTACCGGTCTGTGGATCAGTTTGTACCAGGCTGTACAGAAAGAAATATACTTACATTATTTATGTTTAATTATTAGATTCTGAACAATGTTTTATTTTGAAAAACTGGATACTGGATTCTCTGGGCCGCATCTGTCTATTGATGCATGTCCAGATGGTCACATGTGTTATCTACATCCACTACCTTCTTCACATAACACATTAGTGCTAAATTGAAACCCCTAAGCTGGAAAAATGAACAAAAAACAAATGTCTTTGTTTGGTTTCTTTGGTTGTAGAGAGGCTGTTACTCATGTTATGTTGTTGGTGTGATGTTACTGCTAATAAAGTTACATACCAGTGGATTCACCCTTATTCGCAAACCTTCACGTGGCGCCCCTGTTAATCTTCAGAGACCAATTGCTACACCACACACAGAACTGTGACCAGTACCAGAAGTGATAAAAGGACAAACCCTCGGCCCGTGGACATCAGGCATTCCTCAGCCCGAATGCTGAAGGAATGTCTGCAACAAAATCAGAACTCATAGCCAGCCTTGACGCTGACATGTTTTCCCTCCAAGAGACACACAAGGACTGTGCACTGCCAAAAATACCTGGCATGCACCTAATTATCCACCATCCAAGTCCAGTCCATGGAAGTGCAATCTTTGCACGGGACAAGTCAGTCATCAAGACCAGTACTGACATCTCTGAAGGAGGTTTAGAGATACTCCAGGTGGACACTGAGCACCTTAACATCATCTCAGTGTACAAATCACCTGCAACCCCATTTACATGGCCGCACACATGCCCTTATGCCAACAAAGTGAGCCTCTATGTTGGCGACTTTAATAATCACAGCACAAATATGTTGATACAATGAGACTAATAGTGATGGAAAAGCAGTTGAGGCATAGGCTGCTGCTAAAGATCTTAAACTCCTCCGTGATGCAAAAGACGCTGCATCCTTCCAAAGTGCCCGCTGGAGGCACGGCTACAACCTTGACCTGGCTTTCATCTCATCAGGGCATTACCTTAACACAGACAAAACTATAGGAAATCCTGTCCCAAAAACCCAACATCAACTTGTACTTCTTGATTTATGACCCATCATTAGGCCACAAGGATCACAACAGAGACCACGGTTCAACTTCCAGAAGGCTAACTGGAAGGACCTCTGAAGAAGACAGAAGTACAACATCGAAACATGTCAGGTAAAACAAACTTACCTTTGTGTCTAATATAAAAGAACCTAAAAAACTCTATGAAAAAGTAAAGACACAATGAATATTGGCAGACTATTACACAAATGTTTTTGACAAGAATGTGTAAAAAAGCTACGCCTCCTGGAACGTCTTGAGGAGAAACGGGCGCGCCAGAAAAACCAGCTACATTTCAATGACCTCTGAAGAAGACGGAAGTACAGTCAGGTAAAACAAACTTACCTTTGTGTCTGATATAAAATAACCTAAAAAACTCTATGGGAGGGCTATACTTCTGACATTGAAAATGCCATTGGTACAATCAATCCCATACCAGAGGAATACAACAAATTCCAAAAACTAGCCTGGAAAGCAGCAAGGAAAAACCTACCAAGAGGATGCAGAAAATCATATATCCCTGGCCTCACTGGTCCTAATCGAGTACAGTACGAAGAATACATCTAGGCATTCAATGAAGATCCCTTTGCTGAAAACACACAAGAACTTGGGGAGAACTTGCTTGCTGCCATCAGCAGTGAGCAGAGAGATCGCTGGCAAGAAGTCATAAACAATATCGACATGACCCATAACAGCAAGAAAGTCTGGATGACAATCAAAAAACTTAATTCAGAACAAGCACCCCAGTCCCAAATTGCAGCAGTGACACGTAACCAGGTAGCCCACCAGCTGGTACTAAATGGCAAATCTGTTAACAAAGAAAGGGGACCGAAAAAGAAAATAAAGAAGGACTTAAGCTATGTCATGCAGAACAGCAGCACACACATAGAACCTTTCACTTTCCTATCATTTTATTTAGTTGTATTCATCCACCATAACTTAAAGACCAGTCCGTGAAAATATTGCAAGATATTAAACTGGTCTGTGCAAGAAAAAAGGTTGGGATATGCTGATTTAAAGGAAGTGTCCATTTACGATCAGCACCCACGATCTCAACAGCTTTACATGAAGTCTATTTCCAACATGTGCTTTACATGTCAGACATGCTGGCATCAGTGTTGGCCGAGTTTCATCCATCAAACAGCTGAACAGATCGGTTTCAACTCTGCTTATATGAAATAAATCAAACTAGCTCCATCAGACGTTACCATATAAATGAAAGATAAAACCCCGTAACATCAAGCATCTGAGAGGGTGGTTTCTCCTTCAGATTATGTGGGTGTAGAGATGCTTGAAGAATTCTCCTCTGGTGGTTGTGTCTCCGGGAAAAACTGCTTGGCAGAACTCACAAACATGAGACTGTAGCACCACGTCTGACATCAACAAGGCGTCCGACGGGCCCAGGAGATCAGCGTGTGGGGACGGACCACCTGCCAAAGGCGTCTGATGTGAACACAAAGACGAGACATGTGTTTGTGAGGAGGAATACAGATTCAAGACAGGCATTTGGTCATTAGACGTAAAGCGCTTTCCCACTGTTGGAACCTATTTTAGTTCCTAGAACTATTTTTCATGTATTCCCACAGCATAGGAACTACAAACAATAGCTATAGTTCAATAGAAACTATGTGATGGTGTTTTTTTCTTTCACACATGCACAGGGATGGAAAATTATCTATATTTATGTTCAAAATGTAAGTTAATAATATAGAATAGAATCCAAATGAGTCCAAGACAATCTCCATAAAGTGTTTAGTCAACAGCAGAGTGAAGTTGGATTGAGCCTAATACTGTACATCCTAGAATCAGCAACGCAAAGAATATATGTGTCCACGCTCTACTGTCTTCTCTTCATCTGTTCATGGACCAGACGTGCGTTCCTTCTCATCTCACAAGTTCACGCAGATGTGGACACGAGAACTGAAACGTTACTGATGATGCTCCATCAGGGAAGGTCAAAAAGTCACATGAAGTGTTTATTATTGTTAACTAATAAATGCTGTTTATAGATCTGTTGTATAAACTGTTATATAGTGTTGTATTAAAGCAACAGGACTTATGTCTACAACCTGATCACAGCCAGGATATATTCAATGTAACACAGTCTCTCTTCTGCAAGATGCTGAAATGGGCGCGGCCTGAGGTCTACCAATCAGCAAACACTGACATTATATAGTTCCTGTAGAACTAAAAAAGGTTTTAGGGACTTTGGTTGTAGTTTGTAGTTGCTATGTTGTGGGAAAAAAAGGTTCTAGGAACTAAAAAGGTTTGTGCAGTGGAAAAGCACCTTTTGATACCCTTGGTTTAGAAGATCATCATTAATTAGTTTGGAGTATTTCATGGGAGGATGGTGGGACAGTTGTACCTACCCCTAGTGTGTGAGAATGATCCGTAGGTTTGGGAGGTTTCGAGACATTCTGAGAAGTTCCCTGAATCATTGGAGCATCTTGGACAAACACAGATGAGGGGAACGGGAGTAAGTTTCGATCGTCTTTTCCACACGAGTCCACACGGAGCTCCAACATGTCGTGAACCAGGGGATTGAAGAAAGTTCCCCCATTTTCAGATGGGTATTGAACGCCACATGGTGCTGCGGGGTTGTGTTGAGTGGCTGCCGACGGTAAAGGCTTTTCCAGGAGACAGCTGCGGAAGACTGGAGTGCACTGGAGAGAGATGGACGTGTTGTCGCTCAGATCTCCATTTGGAGCAGATGCACCTGAGGGGAAATGGCTTCAGAGTCAATAATGACCAAGGTCAAGGTCTCAGTGACCATTGATTGTGATGGCGGAGGAGTTTGTCAGTGGACCTTGTTGCTTCTGCAGGGCTGTAGTGAGTTGGTGTAAAAGAGATGCCTGCTTCAAGCAAAGTGACCTGAGACGAAGGAACTCCTGGTACAGCTGAGTGTACGCCTCCTCCATCCCAGCAGCTGGAGAACATCAAAGACCACAAGACCACAGAAGACTCACCAAACAGACATTCACTGCTTCAAAGTGTTTCTGTAAAATGCATCCAATGACAAATCAAATACTACTTTACGTGCACAGAACATTCGAGGTCAAATATTTCTTAGAAGAAAAGATGTGACATGAACATCAATACTAGCTGGATTTGTCAACCTTTAAGTGATTACTGACATGCAAACTGAAATATACAAAAATGTTTTACAAGATATAAACTACATGGAAAATGTACCAGTACACCACACTGGTTCAGCCCTATATACCTGAGCAGGGCTTATAGGACTTAGGAGGTCAGAGTTCAACATATGTCTCTTTGTGACTCATGCAGTTCACTTATTTCTGTTTTGTGTGTATGTGTGTGTTTTTTTTTTTGGTGTTTTGTTTGTTGTCTCTGATCCTGTCATTGTGGGTTGTCAATGCAACTGTAATATTGTCAAATGAAAATCTAAATAAAATAACAAAAACTAAATAAATAACTACTGGAATAAAATAGTGCTTCTCCATATCCATATCAATAAAAGATGCTTGGACGTTTATTTTTTGATGTTGAAATTGTTTAATTTAAATTTGCCAATTCTAACTAACATACCTCAACAATGGCTAAAAAAATGCACATGCACAAAATCAAGATGACGTGACGCCAGTGTCATCAGCTTGATCTACATGTGTTTAGTTCCTCTACATCCAATTAACTGCACAAAATCAAGTCTTCCTCTTTAACAAAATCACTTTGACCAAACACTCTTACACTGAGCTTTTATGTGCAAAAAGTTTATTAACACTACCACTGAGTTGTACTCACCCCATGGATATATCCATGTTTACCTGCCTATCACTCATTATCATCACAGGTAAGAACCTATCATTACGTTTTACAGTTTAAGCAGGTTAGTTTTCTTTTTTTACATTATTGTTTTATTTCGATTTTTCATTAGACAACATTACAGATATATTCATACACTACAAGACAACATTCCCAGTCTACAATGACAGGATCTGAGACAACAGACAAAAGCATTCTGAAGAACACAAAAAACACAAAACAGGTACAGTGACAAAAAAAAAAAAAAAAGTGAACAGCATGAGTCAGTAAGCGTTATCGATTTCCCTATTTATGTAACAGAGAAACCTTACATCCACCACATTGGTTGTATTCATTACGTTTGCCACTGAATATAGGCTAAAAATATATGCTAAAAAAATACACCAAAAAACTCCACACACACGAACAGCACAAAAAAACATAAAACAGGTACAATGACAAAAAAAAACATAAAGAAGTGAAGCGCAAGTGAATCACATAGAGACATATGTTGACCTCTGACCTCTGTCCTAGAAGCCCTGCTCAGCTGTATAGACCTTAAAGATGCTAAAATGTAGAATTTAAATCTGACACGTATAATTAACATACTTCACCAATGGCCAAAAATGCAGGCACAAAATGTAGAGGACAATATGCCAGTGTCCTCAGCTTTATCTACACCAGTTTAGTTTCTCTACGTCAAACTCACTGCACAAAAATCAAGGCTTCCTCTTTAAGAAAATTACTTTGACCAAAACACTGTTACACTGATGTTGTATGTTCGAAAAGTTTAGTAACTCTGTCGTCGGTCTGGCTTTACTCACCTCGCGCAGACTTCTCCTCTATTTAGCAAAACAAACTGCACTGAGAGCTGTGTTCTCCGGATTGGTCACCATCTTACATCACTTTCACACCACTGAAACCCTGCAGATGAGGTTGAATTCACCGATAAAGCAGAGTTAATACACACATCAAAGGCGAACATGTCATGGAACAACGCGTCATGTATAAGACAGTGCAATCATGAGGAACTGGCTCATAAACAGGGAAGTGAAAGAGCTTTGACACAAAAAGGAACCTCTCAGTTGAAGCCTGAAACATGAGAGTGTGTGACATTCTTTTATAGAATGATAAACGGAAAGAGCATTTTCATTTTTCTTTTCAGATTCAGATATTTTTGTTGATCGACTTGACCACGAACATCCCATGTACATGTATTATCAACATGGAAGTGTAGTCTGATTTCCAATGTTGATTTAAAAAAAAAAACATTTATTTATCAGGGACAATGTGGTGAAACGAAACGGAAATACAGAAATAATAATAATAAGTGGATCAGATTTAAACAACACTTTTATATTAACACATCCTCAAAGCGCATTCATACATAATGGATGCATTATTCATTGACTCTACCATTCACCCTCTGGTGGTGGAAACCTACATTTTGTAGCCACAGCTGTCCTGGGGTCAGTCTCTTTTTATATAAATATTTACTATTTTATTTTATTTTTCATTGACAATATTACAGTTACATTCATACGCTACAAGACGACATTCACATCCCACCATGACAGGATCAGAGACAACAGACAAAAACAAGCAAACTGCATAAATAAGTGAACCACGTGAGTCAGACAGAGACATACGTTGACCTCTGACCTCCTACAAGCCCTGCTCGGGTATAGAGAGGTTAATAATGGATTAGGTTTATACTGCTTTTTTCTATTAACACATACTCAAAGCACTAACATTATTGACCATTGTTCAACTATGTTTTGTATCCACAGCTGACTTGTGCACAATCCACACCAAACACCTCTCCCACCGCCAAACATTCAGGCACATTCATACATGCGGGAGCGGGATTTGAACCACCAACCGTTTGCTTATTGTATGCTCAACCTCCTGAACCACCTCTGTATGTTCTGCACGAGAACATACTGTGGTATTTGGCTGATTTGATGGTTGGGACTTTCCACAAAGAAATGCATTTACAATATAAACAGAAAAATCTGCAATTATTATTTGACATTTAGCCCATAGCATCATCTAAGACAGGGGTGTCAAACTCATTTCACTTCAGGGCCACATTCAGGTAAATTTAATCTGAAGTGGGCTGAACCAGTATAATA
>JAPTHA010000023.1:12075328-12099394 GCA_029814585.1 Gymnapogon annona | reverse complement strand
ATACTAGGTATAGACTGATCCACAGATGGAGTCACCTCTACTATAAATACTAGGTATAGACTGATCCACAGATGGACTCACCTCTACTGTAAATACTAGGTATAAACTGATACACAGATGGAGTCATCTCTACTGTAAATACTAGGTATAGACTGATACACAGATGGAGTCATCTCTACTGTAAATACTAGGTATAGACTGATAGAAAGATGGAGTCACCTTTATGACAAATACTAGGCATAGACTGGTCCACAGATGGAGTCACCTCTACATTAAATACTAGGTCTAGTATTGATTTATTTATAGAATGATCCAGTTCACTTCCTCCATCGGCTGTATATTACGAACATAAATTACATTAATATATCTCAAATGTATCACCTGTGTGCTTTAGATATGGTACAGAGAAAGGAAGAAGAAGAAGAAGAAAAAGAAGAAGAAGAAGAAGAACAACAACAACAACAACAGTGGGGAAATTGGCATTCACACATTCCTTCATTTTGTGAATCTGGACAAAATAACCTAGTGGATGAAAAAAGAAATAGGATGTTCTACAAGATATGGAACCATTTATAAACTATACATGGAAAATGTACCAGTACACCATAGTGGTTCAGCTCTATATACCTGGGCAGGACTTGTAGGACCCAGGAGGTCAAAGGTCAACATACTGTATGTCTCTATGTGACTCATACACTTCACCCATTTATTTATTTATTTATTGTCATTGTACCGGTTTTGTGTTTTTTGTGCTCTTTGCTGGGGTTTTTTGTGTATTGTCTATGATGAATGTCATCTCATAGTGTATGAATGTAACTGTAATACTGATTGATGACTTCTTTTGGCTTTTTTCCCTTCCGGGATCGCCAGAGCGAATCTAATTCACATATTCGAATGGATGTCTGGATGGATATCTCAGTTGGTAAGGCACCAGGCTGGTGCATAAGGGACCTGAGTTCAATTCCCGGGGTGAGCATCCATTGGGTTGTGTCAGGAAGGGCATCTGACATAAAATCTCCTGCCAAATCAAATATGTGTAATATTGACTAATGAAGAAAAAAAAAACAGCCAGATGATCCCATTTTCATTCATCAACGCAATCTGTTTTTCAACATGCAAATCCCTCATTCCAATGCTATAATGATCTGTCAGACTGTAACTCGAGGCGTGTCTAGACAAGACTTAAGCTGCTGTTCCACATGAACGTTCACCGTTGACGCTCCTGACGCCAGAAGAGCCCAGCCTGGAATGACTGCAGGGAGAATGATGTTATCGATGAGTGAACGATTCAGTGTGCACCACACCCTTCTACACAGCAGCTGCACAAGTCACGGACCATTCCGGATTTATGGGGTTTTGAATGAATATTGAGGTGGCAGACGCACATCCGATCAAATGTCCCTAGAGCTTGCAGACATCTCTATCCCTCACCAAAATCTGAGGAAACATTTACCGCTTATTTCTTGTACGAAGTCAGAGTGGATGGGTGCGTTTTGGCCGGTGGCTCTGCACAGCGGATGGATCCATTTCTATGCTTGTGCCAAATTAGGACGTTTAACAGATGTACAAAGCAGACCGAGCCATCTGTAATCTGCACTTAAAAAACACTGAATGGGCTGCACTTAGTGACTAATGCACTGAAATGTTCCCTGTTGGTAATGAATTTGCTGCCACGTAGTTAGAACTGAGGTAAATATATTCTACAAGAAGCATGAGCCACATATAGAATTATGACTCTGAAGTAACAGGCACAACTCACGCACCTTACTTTTTAATTTGTTGTACATATTCCCTGTATCTGTATAGAGAGATGACATTTTAAAAATATATAATTTAGTATTTCCTTGTAGTTTTGTATGATGTAAATATTTCTTGGTATAATCGTGTGTGATAGTTTGTACAGCGTTAACCATCCTTTTACAGTTACATCTTTATGTACAGTTTTCTTCTTGCACTTTAGGTGTTAGCTGCTCAAGAAACAGTTTCTAGTTTCTATTCAATTCTTAGTAGTCAGTAAAAATAAAATAATTATGAGTGCTTCAAAAAGATCTTTGACCGACAAAAATGTTATTTACATTCACAAACAGACACATTGACATGTCATTGTGAATGGTTTTGGTGGTGGTGAATGCTTCCTGGAACATAACTTCCTCCTGTTGCTGATAGATTAAAATACTAGCACAGCTATGGAGGAAACTGTACTAGGTACAGACTGATCCACAGATGCAGTCACCTCTACTTTAAATACTAGGTACAGTATTTTTTTTGTCTTATTTTTGTTTGGGTTTTTTTTTGTCTGTTGTCTCTGATCCTGTTGTGAATGTTGTCTTGTAGTGTATGAATGTAACTGTAATATTGTCTAATGAAAAATCAAAATAAACTACTTTTTAAAAAATACAACATTTAACAGAATCTGAGAAAGAAGAAAAAAAAGTGTGTGGAAAATTGAAAGAAGAACATTGTGTCCCTTACACCAATTTCCTTTTTGGTTTTGACAAAGGTGCGAGCGCAGGGTTCAGGGTTCTTGTTGGCACACTGATTGTGGACGGTGTACTTGCAACCTGAGAAGAGTTCAATCAACCAGTGTTAACATGAATTATGAATATGGAACATTCATACACATGTACTTGTACAGAGGCTAAATACCACACACATCAGACTTCATAAGGTTTTTGGGTCATCTTTACCTTCACAAATCCCTAATGACATATTCTTTCAGTAAATACAGCGTTGATAATTAGTCATTGTTTAAGGTGTTAATTACAGGTCAAAAATGTAGCCAGGGGCCAAATTCAACATTAATCCACTTATTTAAAATAAATTATTACTGAACTCTTTACTCCAAGTCAAAAAAGACATGTCAAACATTTGACCCCAGGGCCAAATGCGATTCATCAAAGGTTCTGATCCAGATAGTCATATCATAGTCATGGACAAGGAGAGAGCGGGAATCAAACCTCCAACCCTGTGGGCCACCCCACATACTGATCAGTATAATATTATCATAATAACCTCACAACTCCAATTTTTTCTCTTTGTAAAAGCAATATTTTCATGTAATTTTCTTACATTTACACTAAAAATAAAACAATAACTTAAATATCTTGCACAAATATGAACAACCTGAAATGTTGTGTAAGTGTAATTTTAACCATATTCTTAAACGTTTGGTGTATTTGTAGGATGATAAACTAATGCATAATATTGTTAAAATTTTACTTTTATTTCATTTTCTTAAAACATTTTAGGCCATTAATGTCATTCACATTGTTTTAAAGGACAGTTTGCAGATGTAAATACAGTATTTTCATCATATAAGACAAGTTTGGAGTTTGTTATTAATATAGAGTTAAGCTATTATTGTACTAGTCCGGGCCATTCCAGACACCCCTGGTATACTCTATACTTCTATTAAGACAGGGGTGTCAAACTTATTTCAGCCAAATTCAGCCAGATTTGGTCTGCAGTGAGCCAACCCATTTCAATAATAACAGAATTACGTGTCAATAATGTCAACTCCAAACTTTCCTTATATGATGAAAATGTTTACATCTACAAACTGTCCTTTAAAACAATGTGAATAACATTAACAACCTCAAACCTCTGAAGAAAAACAAGTGTATAATTTTAACAATATTATACTTCAGTTTATAATTCATTCACGTACATTACAATTTACAGATCACAGTGGATCTACAAATACATAAAACATTTTGTAACGGGTAGAATATTGATAAGATTACACTTACTTCGCCACAGGCATTTCAGGTTGTTTATATTTGTTCAGGTTATTTATGTTTTTTTGTGAAATTATATTATGTTTTAATCTAAATATAGGAAATTGAACATATTTGAACATATGAACATATTTATATTTCCACAGAGAATATTTTTAAGTTTCAAGTATTTAAAGGTTATTATGATCATAGTTCTTCCAGTCTGCGCATGGAACCGGAACTATGATTTTTATAAACATCTTTGGGGTAATTTTTGCATTTCACAAGTTCATCTCACAGGCCGGATTGGAACCTTTGGTGGCCGGTATGTTTGACACCCCTAGATTTGGACATAAGAGTTGGATAGTTGCAGACTACAGTTGCAGTTACAGCAGCCCTGGCTGGTCTGAGCATGTGCGACGTGCACGGCTGCCCCCTGCTGGGCGCTCTGAGCTCTTACAGGTGCAGCTGAGTCCCTGCTTCCCGAGGCCTAGCAGCATGCTCTGACACACACTGCAGTACGTTGGCTTATTGAAATGCTTCATCCTCCAGATGTGCTGCCCATCCTTCTCTTTCATCTGTGGGGACATTGACAGTTGGGGGGAACATCAGAGAAGACCAGAGGGCATACAGAAGAACGCATCATCTACATACACGTCTTTATATAGAACTGTGTGCATATATGTGTATATGTGTACATATGATCATCTCCCTTCTCCTTCATCTTCATTTGCACAACTGTAAATAGTATTTGTATTTATAAAAGTTAGATCATTTAAAATCTGTATTTATATACTGTTTTTGCTTTTTTGCTCCTGTGTGCTTTAAATTGTGGTGGATGAATATGACAAAATCTCTCTCTCTCTGTGACTCATGCGGTTCATTTATTTCTGGGTTTGTTTTTTGTCATTGTACCTGTTTTGTATTTTTGTGCTCTTTGGGTTTTTTGGGGGGGGTTGTGTTTGTTGTGTTCGATCCTGTCATTGTGGTGGTGAATGTCATCTTGTAGTGTATTGAATGTAACTGTAAGATTGTCGAATGAAAAATCTAAATGAAAATAATTTTTAAAAAGAATTCAAAAAATAAAATGATAGAATCTGCAAAAAAATGGTATTTAGTAAATATAATAATAATGTTGAATCCACTGTGTATTTAACTTTAGCAGTGACATCACGCCAACAACATAACATGAGTAACAGCCTCTCTACAACCAAAGAAACCAAACAAAGACATTTATTTTCTGTTAATTTTTCCAGCTTGGGGGTTTCAATTTAGCACTAATGTATTATGTGTTAGTGTTAGAACAGCCGTTTGAAGAAGGTAAAGGATGTAGGCAACACATGTGACCATCTGGACATGCATCAACAGACAGATGTGGCCCAGAGAATACACTAGTTTTTCTAAATAAAACATTGTTCAGAATCCGACAATAAATAAAATGGAATAATGCAAGTTATGTATTCTTTCTGTGCGGCCCGGTACCAATTGAATCAAGACTGGTACTGGTCCGCGGCCCGGGATTGGTGACCACTGATCTATATATTATTTATATTATGCCTATGATGATATATGAATTTGTATTAATCCCTATGTATACATATTCATTTAATTCTGTACATGTATGTTTTAACCTCTTCTAAGTATTCAATTTTAACTGCTTGTTTTAACTATCTACTATACACCACAAGAGAGTGGCCCCTCTCAATTTAGATTAGATTAGATTAGATTAGTACTATGCATAATGATAATGATAATAAAGGCATTGAATTCAATTTGGTTCAATTCAATCGAAATATAATGCTTTTCTCCTCAACAAATCCACTCAAATGTGTCATGACCTTCAGTCCCAGTAGAACAAGTAGAGGCACGTTGGTCATGCCTCCTTTCAGCCACTCCTCCAGGGTGACGGTGCCGCTGTCGTCCACATCAATTGCTGTCATCATGTCCTTAAGTACCTGTTACAATCAAAACAGCAACAGATAAGTCAGGTTATGTTCATTAGTCATCCAGCACCTGTTTTATCTATAACATCACGGAAGTGCTGTAGCTATTACACTTTTACAGGGTTACACCACTGCTGTGATTTAGCTGTTTTTTTCCCCATGCATCAGGAAAATACAACCTCTTCTGAGTAGAGATAATATATAGTATATATAATAAGTACATTTAAGTGCTTCAAATATGCAAGGATAATTACAATGTACACGAAGCACAGTAACACCTATATTCATTTAACTGTCCACTCAAGCACTGCTGCAATGACTTATTGACTGAGTGTAAGGTCTAGTGCTCTTCATTTATTTATTTGTTTGTTTGTTTATTTAATTATTTATTTATTATGCCCTCAACCATCTTCCTACATAAACCTATTAGAAAATAACAAATAATTAGTGGAATTATTTCTGATTTTAAACAAATACTTGAATAAAAAAGACAGTATTTCATTTCATTGTATGAACAGCAATGAAGGGAGGCAGTTATTACACAAAAAAAAATTAAAAAAGAGGTTCCTACTGGTCTGAGTTCAGAAACGTCCCAGCCCAGGTAGTCAGCAGCTCGCATCATCTGGGTGATAATACGATCCACTTCCTGAAGAGACACAACAGAGCAGCTATGTTCAGTGTGCACATTAGTAGCTGGGAGAAAATTTGACTTTTTTCTGATTAACTGTAGGGATATAAAGGCAAACAATTTAGCAATATAAATGTGCGGTAACAAAACTTACTGAACTGTCCAGGAGTCCATTTCCATCTCTGTCGTAAAGTTTGAAAGTAACTAGAGACACAACACAGTTAGTCAACGTTCTTATTTTGAATGTGTGTTTATGTGTCACTAAACCAGTGCTTCTCAATTATTTTCTGTTATGCCCGCTAAGAAGAACAAACCATTCCATTGCACCCACTATTTGAGAAGCACTACACTAAAGAGTCCCCTGGAGGATGTGAGTGGACTGACATTCAAGTTTCTCCCGTGGCTGTCCTTCTTCCAACACAGAGAAGTAACAGGAGACATCACGAAGAAAGACGCCACCTTAGAGGGAGGGAGGGAGAGAGAGAAAGAGAGGAAGGGAGAGAGAAACAACCCTTCAGTATTTTATGATACAGAACACACACACAGGGTCTGAATTTAAAAACCAAAAGCTCTGTATTGTTTATGCCCAGTGTGCTGCTGCTCCAGAAAACAACACTTGCTTATATGAGCAGGTGCACTAATCTCCAGAACTACGCCCACGGATTCATCCCTGTGATGCAGCACTACAAAATGAAAAACAAAAAAAATAAACAACAAGTGGGGGACGGACAGAAATAACCTTAGGGCTGCTTTTTGTTATTTTTAATTTCGCCCTATTCCAGGCCATCCTGTTCACTGCAGTTTCTACAGGTGCGAGATTGCACCCTGGTCATTTACCTCCCTTGGGCAGAGTGCTCTTTGAAGACCCATCCTGATCTACATGTTGAAAATAGCGAAAAAGATGTTGGCAGAAGTCTGCAGGGAAGTCATCCACCTCTAGGTAGGTCTTGAGGAAGAGACAGAAACCCACTGCATCGACGCTCTGACAGCAGAGAAAAGAAAACCCACAGTTTGAGGCAAGGAAGAAAAATATTCCCAGTATTAAAAAAAAAACGTCAGTGTTTCATTTTTCAGGAAAATTGGCGTTTTTTAGTTTTCCATAAGTGATTCTTTGGAATTGAGATAACTTCAAAATCACTCTGACAGAAATTCTGTTTACAATCGCTAAGAAAATATATTGCTAGAAGAATTGGCTCAAATCGTTTCTAATTTCAATCAGTTAAGATAGGAAATAAAGGATAAAAAGAGGAAATGTATTGCTTGAAAATGGAAATTAGACCCCGTCCCCCTTCTAATCTAGATGTGGTTGAAGAAGTCAAGGATTGTGTGAACCTGGAGAAAATAACCTACTGGATGAAAAATAGAAGTAGGATGTTCTACAAGATATGGAACCATTTATAAACTACATGGAAAATGTACCAGTACACCATTGGTTCAGCTCTATATACCCGAACAGGACTTGTAGGACTTAAGGGGTCAACATATGTTTCTATGTGACTCATGCACTTCACTTCACTTACTTGTATTTTGTTTAGTCATTGTAGCGGTTTTCTGTTTTTTGTGTTGCAATGGATACATTTAGCAGTCTGAACAATTAAAGATAACACCACACACTCTGAGTTGAAGTTCAGAAGTAACTATTTGTATCGATACAAAGAGACGGACCAACAAGAGGATTTCTTGGCTTCTGGTCAATCTGAAGTGCTTACAAACTCACAGGCCTATTTATTAAGTTAACTACTTAAAAATAGATGGTTACCAACCTTCAGCTACAGGGCAAAACCTACGAAACACGCATTCCTTGTCATGACTTGTGAAACCCTTCTATCCTTATGAGAAAGACAGACAAGCTGACAAGTCGGGTTCTAACTCAAGCCTGTGCACAGTCAAAGACCTTAACTTGGACATGTGTTAGTAAATGTTAAGACCAGAAATGGAAGTTTTCCATAACAGTGTTCTGTGTCTGTTTTTGTTTTTTTTGGTCTGTTGTCTCTGATCCTGTCATTGTGGGTTGTCAATGTCGTCTTGTAGTGTATGAATGTAACTGTAATATTGTCTAATGAAGAATCAAAATGAAAGAAAACTTTTTTAAAAAACACAAGGGTTAATTCTTTTTTATGCACTCATTCTCCCAATGACACTGGTGAACCACATGGGACAGACTGACAGAAGTGCAGCTATTCACATGCATTCATACACCAGTGTGAGGGCAACGACATAACAATACATGACTAAGACAAAGAGGGATTCAAACTGGCAACCCTTCAGTTATTGGATGACCCAGTCTTCCTCCTGAGCCGCAGCCGCCCCCAAAACGACCCTGCCTGCTGAGGTCAAGTCTGAGGCTGTGTTGTGTGTTGCATGTATCTGTGAGCTTCACTCACTTCTCCAAAGCTGTGTTGAGCCAAACGACCTCCGGGGTGAAACTCCTTAATCACATCCTTTACCCTCAGAGTGCTGTCTGCAACAGGAACATCAGAGACGTGAGGTCCATGTAAATAAAACAGGTTTATGAAGACTTTGGAATACGTCTGCTGGAGCTAGTGTTGAAAACATGACACACACTCTATGTATGCTAAGAAACTGACAGAAATCATGTTGATAATCTCTAAGAAATGTATTGATAGAAAATGGAAATTAGACCCCGCCCCCCTTCCAATCAAGATGTGGTTGAAGAAGTCGACAGTTGTGTGAACCTGGAGAAAATAACCTACTGGATAAAAAAATAAGATATGGAACTATTTATAAACTACATAGAAAATGTACCAGTACACCACATTGGTTCAGCTCTATATACCCGAGCAGGACTTGTAGGGCTTAGGAGCTTAGAGGTCAACATATGTCTCTATGTGACTCGTGTCCTTCACTTATTTATGGCATTTTTTGCAGTCTTTTATTGTCATTTATTTGTTATTGTTTATTTATTTATTGTATTGTACCTCTTTTGTGTTTTTTGTTCTCTTTGAATGAGTGGGGGGGGTTTTGTCTGTTGTCTCTGATCCTGTCATTGTGGGTTGTGAATGTCGTCTTCTAGTGTATGAATGTAACTGTAATTTTGTCTAGTGAAAAATCCAAATGTAACAATTTAAAAAAAACAAAGACATGATGACACACTGTGGGGATCCTACATTAAACCTGATTCAGGTCTGACACACGGTGCTGCTTTTCTCTGCTCCAGCTGCAATTATCCATTCATCCATTATCCAACAGTGCATTAAAGGCCTACAGACCCATCTCATTTCTTTCAAAGCTTTTGAGTATTTTATCCCAGCCCCATTTTTTTTTATCAACAGGTTTATCAAATTCTGCATTAGCTTTAACCCCGGAGCACAGGCACATAAACTCAGCACTTACTTTTGTGTTTTTCAGCGCAGATGTAGATATGTAGGTCACAGCGAATACAAGAGCACAGTGAATCAATCAGAACCTTTTTAATTGGTGTAATAGTAATAGTCTGATGCCCCTAATGCACAGGGGTCAAACATGCGGCCCAGGGTCCAAATCTGGCCTACCAAAGGGTCCGATCTGCTCCACGAGATCAATCTGTGCAATATTAAAATTAGACTGAAGATATTAAGAATAATATTAGTTCAGGTTCCACATTCAGACCAATTCAATATTAAGTGGGTCAGAGCAGTAAAGTACATACCATAATAACCTATAAATACTCCCAAATATTATTATGTATTTACAGTAAAACAAAGTATAATTTTGCAAAAAAATGGAATAACCTGAACCAATATGAACAATCTGTAATTACTTTAGAAAAGTTTTGCACAACTAGAACAATATTTTGCCTGTTACTAAAAGTTATCTGTCAGTTTAATGTACATGTGTCAATGATAAAGTGAATATGTTCAGATTACACTTATGGTTTCAGTTTGTTCATGTTTATTCACATTGCTTTAGAGGATAGTTTTTCGATGTAAACATTTTCATTATGTAATTTGACTTTTTTCACTTGAACATAGAGAAAAGTTCAGAGTTTATGTTATTTATGTATTATTATGTTATCATTTTACCAGTTTGGCCCACTTCAGATGAAATGGACCTGATTCTGGCCCCTGAACTGAAATGAGTTCAACACCCTGGCTCTAATATGTCCAGTCTTAACTTGCTTAAATCAAACTTCCACTTAAGTACATTTTGGATAAAACTCTAACATTTTCTTTCATCTCTGCTTTCAATTTTGCCACTTTATCTGCCCTTTATTAACTTCTTTGCTTTGAAGTCAAGTCAGCAGTGCCTTAGGTCCAGGTTTTCTAAACATGGTCTGGTCTAAACATGAAACCCTCTGAGTGATTAAGATCCTCATAGAGATCGTTTTCACACTCATAACCCTGTCATTTCTATGATGACAACAAGAGTAAACTTACATTCCATGTATTCCTGAAGCTGGATGAAATCCACTGGGGTGAGAGAGCCTTCGTTATCGTCGGACGAGGCCATACCTGTGGTCTGAAGAAGCCAAGCCGAAATAATGACTGTACTAACACAGACAGAAAGAAAAACACACCAGAAGAAACACTAACCCCGAGAGAAGCTGCTTTAACATCTGAAAAATCTAAGGTCTTACGCCATGTTCAGTAATTCGTGTAGTAGTTCATGTCCTGTAAACAGGTTTACCCTCATTCCTTTGATTGTCAATAGCAGTAACAGGGAAACACACCCTCACAGTGGAAACTGGATCACAGTCAATAGATCCAGATCAGATTCATATTCTCACAGGGGAATCGCCAGTAAAATTCCCTCTGATAGTAAACTTCTAATACCCTACTATTATATGGCTCTATTAACTGACTGGTTGATCCTTTGATTTTTTTCCCCTATTCATTCTTGATTTTAAAAATTCTTCATTAATCAATCCGGTTTTAGTTCAACAAATGGGGGCAAAGACATTGAAAAATGCCAAAGATCACATCTATAAATGCCGTGTTTGGTTAGTAATTTGAAAATATTCTATTTATTGCTAAAAAAATTCACCTTTGCAAAGCTATAATCACAGAATTTTACTTTTTATTTGGTTACTCAATGTAATGAATCAATTACAAATATAGTTTTACCACTATGTTTGTATCCACGGCTCTGAATATTATTAATCATATTCAATATTCACTAGTCTTAATTTAACAGAATCTCTTTGTGTACATTTACACCTGATTACATGCATATTACAGAGTAAGCTTATAACACATAACATTTAACACATTTGATATAACCAGGAGTTTTTTCAGTGAGATCTGACAATACATCAGACTGGCCAAATGTGTGGCCAGTCTGACCCCAAAGGGTGTCAGTATCATGTCAGCTCAGGGACCACATGCACTCCAATGTTCAGGTTCAGGTTCAGGTTCAGCTCATTTTCCATTTGCATGAATACATAAAAATGAAATTTGTACTCAGGACCATCAGTGCACAACCCCTAAATAATACTCTAAAAACAGTGATCTCATAATGAATAAATAACAATAAAACCGAATACTTCAATAAATAAAACAACTTCAGTGCTGGATTAAAAACCTTCAATACAGGATTTAAGAACAGTATGTATTGTGTGACCTCAAGTACCATGACAGAATAACCTATAAACAATGACAAGAACATGTTTTCTTCTGGGCGTAAATGTGGAAAAAAGTAAAATTACACAATATTTACATTTAAAAACTGCCCTTCCACAGAAAAATATGAATAACTCAAACAAATATGTAGTGCAACCTTAATGCCTGTTATTAAATGTCTTGTGCCGTTATTGATCCACTATGATATGCAAGTTGTGTTATTAATAATGTTGAAATATTTTTCTTAATAATTTTCCAGGTAGTTGGTTGTTTAGGTAATGTACATTTACACAATGCAATTTTATTTTTCAGACTAAAACAAAGTCGAACATTTGGATTTTCTTGTTATTATATCCATTATTTGACCAACTGAGATCACACTGTGCTGCATGTGGTCCCTGAACTAGTTTAACTAGTTTAACTTCCCTGCAATAAATGATGGATGATGGACTGACTCCGGCCTCAATAGATGGACAATCAACTGTGACCAGCAACAGCAGGAAAATGAATGAAAGCCTGGTCTGCAGAGATGCTTCCTGTGATAAATGTGTCCAATTATATTACTTAGAGTCTCCAAACCCATTAAAAAAACTCTGTAATAACCCGGCGGCTTAATCAACAATCTGCTGTTCCAGAGTCTAAGCAAAGCCATTAAGAAATCAACAATTAAGACCAACCTTTAAAAGGGGCATCCATCAAACCGGATTATACTCTAAAAACACCGTGCCCATCCGACTGACAGCAGGGACTATTTTTTTTTTTAATATTCATTGCGTTCTATGTCGGTGAACAGGTGGTCAATAACACAGCGGAAGACCGCAGCACAACCCTCCCGTGCCCTCTTACCTGGGTTCAGTGTGTCGGTCTCCGGTCGAAGTGAATAAAAAACAGTCCCGGACACGAAAGTACCTGGACTCGGAACTTTGTGAAGCCGGTTGGTAGCAGCTGTGCAGCAACTTTGTGGGTAAACGTCCGAGGCGGTATTTAGCGGATATAAGGGATTAAGAATGAGCGGAGGAGGAGCTTTTACTGACATAATTACAGCGAGTGGCACCGCCTCGCGCGTCCACACACACACGCGCGCGCGCACTATCAATACTCTAAAGCACGCGCACGCACTCTAAAAACAAACTCATCAGATGTGTGTATGTGTGGGGGGGGGGGGTAGTAAGAGGTCAGATGTGAATGACATACAATTGGAATTTCGAGACTTGTGTGTGAAAATCCTTTTGCGACAGAACTGTTTCAGTGTCGAGTAACTTTTAGTTAGTTTGTTTGTTTGTTTGTTTGTGCAAATATAACCTGAAGACCAGAAAGCAGTTACAGGAGCCCTATGTAGTTTGGTGGCCAAAAGTGATACTGATACTGTCACTACCACTGACACACACACACACACACACACACACACCACTTGTCCTTTGCTTTTTACTTCTGTGACTGTTGACAAACGTTCACAGCTCATTTGTCATTCAGTTTATTTCTACTGTGTGGACATCGGGACCATTTTTCTTGAGTCCCAATGTATTTTATACATGCAAATCTTTACGCATGAGGTTTTCTCCAAACTTGCCACAACCGCTGTTTCTCCACAAATGCCACTGTCGCCTTATAAATGTTCTACTGGCATTAATTCAACGTGAAGCCTTGTTTTGTATGATTTTTTCCCGTCTCAGTAAATAATATTAAACTCAGGGGTATTAAACTCATGTTATGTCCCCAGTTGACCAGACAAGCAAAGTAATAACATAATAACAGAGGGAATTGTCATCTCCAAACTATTCCCTCTATGTTTCAGATCAGGGGTGTCAAAAGTCATTGTAGTTCAGGGTCAAATTCAGCCAAATTTGGTGTGAAGGCGACGGGGCCAATAAAATAATAACAGAATTACATATCAATAATGTCAAAGCCAAACTTTCCCCCATGAAGAAAATGTTTAAACCTACAAACTGTACTTTAAAACCATGTGAATAATTTTAACAAATTCAAAATTTTTAAGAAAAATAAGTGCAATGTTAAGAATATTTATCTTTTATACGTGTCCATTACATCTCACAGATCACAATGGATCTACAATGCAAACCTGTGGTTTGGAATAGAATGGACAGTACTAAGACTGAATGACACTCATTTATGGTGAAATTGTGCTGGAATTAAGCAGAATGAGAGTGATGTTGGCGTGAAGAACATTGCCACATTGTACTAATAGCTAAGAGTATAATGCATAATTCCTAATATTAGCAATAACTTGTCACCATTTTTTTTCTCAAACACTCTATTAGCTGGTCAATTTAATGGCACACCTGCATACAGGGTAACTTTCTATTAATGAACGTAGATGGCATTATTAAAACTATATCTGAAATGCTGAAATGTCATGTTATTAAACTATATTGTATCTGAAATGGCATCGGTCTTTAAACTCCTCTTTAAGTTGTGCCCATCTTCCAAAAGCATCTCCTATACATATTAAAGTCTTTGTTTTGCAAATCACACCAAGCGTTTTTTGGTTTACTAATGTCAGACATTTGTAGTCTGAAATGTTCGTAGCTGTATCTCAATGGGAACTGGCAACCTGGACATGGTGAGGCTGTTGACTTTGTGATTGGGTGACAGGTAATGGGCTGGGTATCATCAGGCCAAAAGAGAAAATGACAGCATAAGCAATACTACAGTGGAGTGCCACGTACCTTCTCAAATGCAAATATTCTGATTGAACTACTACTGTCAGTGGTGTTAGTATTTGAAATTAACATGATTCCTATATGTCTGGCCATATATCAGTGCCATTTTATCATGACTCAAAATACACTTGTTACATACAGTTCCTTTAAGATTACATAAGATGAACCAAACACAAAATTTGCACCATGGTTTTGGTAATGTATGAGAGCAGCCAGGTTATTGCAGGTAATACTGTGTAAACAAAATGGAACAAAAATATATGCCCGCCCTAAAAACCAATCATAGAAGGGGTCAGAGTGTACAAATGTGTCCCATGAAGTATGAATAATTTTTGAAATATTTACCTCTTTTTATGTCTGTACAAATCAGTGATTACATTTAACCACCGGGAAATGACTAAATGCTGAATTGAGCTACACTTTATCAGGAATAAATCCCAGTGTCACAGTTGTGTGAAGAAGTAAAATATGTACCAAAAATGAAGTTCTTATATTTATATCCGATATACTCTGCATATGACATAAAGAGGCAAGACAAAGCATGTGAACCCTTTGAGAATTGGCTTTTCTACATGAATTTGTCATGAAATAGGGTCTGAAGGGCATCTAATCAGTATAATTTTTCATTAATATTAGAATTGTGGGGGCGGCACATGGCTCGGGTGGTAGAGCAGGTCGTCTGGTAACTGAAGGGTTGGCGGTTCAATTCCTGATCATGTGCCATTGCGTCCTTGGGCAAGACACTTCACCCACCTTGCCCATCCCTGTATGAATGTGTGTGACTTGTCCAGGATCCCCCCCCCCGCCTTTGCCCTGAGTAGCTGGGATAGGCTCCAGTGAACCCCGCGACCCTGCAAAGGATGCAGCGGGTTTGGAAGATGAATGAATATTACAGTTACATTCATACACTACAAGATGATATTCACAACACACAATGACAGGATCAGAGACAACAGACAAAAAAAAAGCAAACAAAAAGAACAGCCACATAAATATGTGAACCGCATGAGTCACATAAAGACTTTTGCTGACCTCTGACCTATATCCTACAAGCCCTGCTCGGCTGAACCAATGTGGTGTACTGGTAAATTTTCCATGTAGTTTATAAATGGTTCTATATGTTTCTATATGTTGTAGAACATTCTACCTGTTTTTTTCATCCAGTAGGTTATTTTTTTTCCAGGTTCACACAACTGTTGACTTCTTCAAACACATCTTGATTGGAAGGGGGAGCGTGGTGTAATTTCCATTTTCTATCAATACATTTCTTAGTGATTGAATTTCTGTCAATGTCTTCACATACTTTTACAGTTTGAGTTTAATTAGATTCAGTAGTAGAGAGACGTCAGAGTGCAAATGAGGACATTGCCGGGTAGGATGAAGGAACTTTCCTTCCTCTGTACCATATCTAAAGAACAAAGGTGATACATTTGAGTTGTTTTTATATGATTTATGTTCATAATGTACAACTGATGGAGGAAGTTAAACTGGATTACTCTATGCCTGGTATTTAAAATAGAGGTGACTGCATCTGTGGATCAGTCTACAGTATACCTGGTATAGTAGAGGTGACTCCATCTCTATGCAGATACTTCAATAACAATGTTCACAAACGATGTTATTGTCGACGTCCAATCAGAGACTGCTAAAAGTTGGACTGCCCTCAGACTGTACAGGACAACATCTGAGCCTCCTTGAGGCGCTGCTACGGAGGTTTCTGCTTCGTCTGACCACCCCAAGGCCAGAGGAAGATCCCCTCTCCCGAAGCCAATACAGCTGAGACAGACTTTTGTGACATTTGACTTCATTGTGCATACATTCACACACTATAACAATGTTGCCCACTCGACGTCCATTGCAGCCTGGTGGTCCTGGAAGGGGGACCCCCCCCTCCTGTGATCCCTTCTCAAGGTTTCTTTTTTCCCCCATTTGGGTTTTTTGAGTTTTTCCTTGCCCAGGTAGGGGGTTCACACCAGGGGATGTCGTCATTTACTGTCATCTGTGGGCTTGTGAAGCCCTTTGAGACCTATCGTGTGAATAAGGGCTCCCAGCTGGATAGCTCAGTTGGTAAGGCACCGGGCTAGTGCATAGGGGATACCGGGTTTGATCCCCGGTAAGAGTGCCCAGTGGGTTGTGTCAGGAAGGGCATCCAGCATAAAAACTCCTGCCAAAATCAAATAAGTCTATTGGATTCGCTGTGGGGACCCTGGAAGGGAAAAAGCTGAAAGAAATCATCATGTGTGAATAAGGGCTATACAAATAAATTTGATTTAATTAAGAATCTTTATTTGTTAATATATTATACATGCAGAAATGCAACACATTGAAATAGAGCACCTGTATTTAACCTATTTATCCTATTAACTGAGCATGTCACACACTGCAGATAAAGTAGTGCAAAAATATTTTAGGTTTTCATCACTGCAAAACTGAGTTCCAGTATTTTTGTCAAATATACCCCTACCAGTAGGGGGCGAAGATGCTCTTCAATTCAGAAGTGCTACATTTAATGAGTAGTAGTAGAAGAAGCATTTTTACGCAGGTGTTTACGTTTCACCACTTCCGTAGCTACCATCATCGAAATAACGTTGTCAGTTAAACGTTAAATCTATTACTTAAGATACGCTTTTCGTCATGTTTGTCATTTCAACCCAAGTATTAGAGATGTTTGACGGATAGGCATTAATAGACTCGTTTTCTGTCCGTCATAACGGCTTCTTTGCGATTTTTCTTCATCATTCCTCGCAGTCAAAGCTAACGCTAGCTAGCGCGGTGTTAGCAGCGGCTCAGCTGCAGCGGACGGGCATAATTTAATAAACCGTCGCCTGATACGCACGTTTCTTTACCCGGCGTTTACTTATTAATCTTGGCAGTCATGGCCACTAGGCGTCTGACCGATGCCTTCTTGTTAATGCGGAACAATGCAATCCAAAACCGGCAGATATTGGCTGAGCAAGTGAGTACATACGACCCCCGTCTGAGTACACGTAGCAATGCTGCGGTGAGTGGTCTGCATCGTTTTGACATTTTACTGTGTGTGTTTCATTTAGCCAGTCACTCAGATATTCTAGCTAGAATCACAAATGTAGTTGTACCTGTGAAGTATTATCAGTTGTGTTTGTGTGGCCCGTAGTTTCACCTCTGTATTGATTATTGTGACGTATAATGAGGAGCTCGGCGCAGGATTTGTAGTCAAGCTTGATCATAAATTAGACTAAATATTGCCTTAATTTATATTTCATCTATGCTCTAAGTGTATCCCTCATTAGAAAACTTGGTAGGAAAGGAAATTTAAGTAGACAATGTTATATTAGATTAATAATTAGATCAGATTAGATTAGTACTTTTCTTAATTGTTCAGAAATACATTATATTCTGTTAAGTTCACCCATTCTCAGTGTTTCCCAATGTAAACTTTACTATAAACTTTCTTTACTCCACTTATTTCATATTCTTCAAGTGAATCTCTGTTCTCGTTTCCATGGAGTGTCTCTTTCATTTAAAAGGTTTCTCATATTATTGTAAACTATTAGGTATTCAGAAATCCAATTTATTTGGAGCCTTTACTGATTTTCAACCCTTTCATCTAAAAATGGTGCATACACAATATCAGTATGTTCTATTTGCATTAAAACTGTAAATACTCTACAAGTATTAAAGGTCAAATAGAATAGTTAGTCTGGCTTGACTTTTGTTGTATTAGGTTTTTAAAATCTGTTGTTTATTTGATGAAGTTCTTATGGAGACAGGTTGTGGTCCAAACTTAATTCTACGGTGTTGTCTGTGTAAATTCTCATTCGTCCAGGATGAAGGCATCTCTAGGAAATTGAATCAGGTCAACTGGACTGAGTTCTACGGTGTTATGTAACATTATGTAGAACTTACCAAACACATCCCAGAATATCCTCTACATTTACCTACTGGCTCCTTTTTCTCAACTAAATGTGAGCAGTTTGTGTTGGAGGCCAAGTGGAGGATGTGCATGACCATTCACGTTAATCTGTGAACATTTCTACAATTTTTTTCCTCACTGAGGTATTAATTTGTAGTAGCCTGAATACTCAAGGCCGAGGACATGTAGCAAATGGCACGCAGCACTTTGTCATCTGGAAAGTTTCCAAAATGTATTAACACAGCGAAAGTTCAGCTGCTAAAAGTACATTTCTTTAAAAGCTGTACTTTTAACCTTTTGTGGTCTGCAGTTTCCATTAACAGCTTTATCCAATGTCAGGTTTACATAACGAGGACACTGCTGCAATTGCATTAGGTGGGAGATCCATTGTATCAAAGCATGAATGATGGCTGCTACAAAAAATATTGCAATCAGTGTCTTTGGTGTGTCATTTCATGTTAAGACTATAATTGTTTTGTTTATGTTGTCATTGGGCGGAGTTTATTCAACTCCCCGTAACACCTGTAAGGAAAAAAATTCTACAATTAGAAAGTATTCTTCTGAAAGGTAAACTCACAAATGGGCCAGGTTGATCATTCAGTTAGTCGCAATGCCAGAGACAGATCAGCACATTGAAATGTGCATAAGTGCAGGCTTTTACGTGGTCTTTCCTTGAGGCAGTCAGGAGTCCTCACATCTAAAGATACTGGAGCACTCCTGATGCTTCAGAGCTCATTAGTTTAAATCTTTTCTTATTCTGTCCTTATTCCTATGGCATAAACGTGGTTTCACCCATCATCTTGCATTACTTTAGGAATATATTTTTTGTTTTAACAGGCCTAAAGTTAAGCTATTGTAATTTACAACGAGTCACCAGCTCTTCATATTTTGTGAAACTGTCTCCTGCAGAAGTGTTTTTCATCTCTAGGTAGCAGTAATCATATTACTTGGATCTCACATGTGTATGTGTAGTTTGATATTTTTGGTCATGTTTATGTTGTGTCCTTGTTCACATTCCAGCTCTATTTAATGTACAATATTAGACATGTCAACAATCTTAACTGTCTCAATGGTATATGACAATCCCATGACGCTGAATAGGGAATTATTCCTTACGCACATCATGTATTCTTGATGTGCTTGCAAATCCTCAAAGTCTGAATTCAATTTGCATTGTTAAAAATGCGGCACCATTTAAATTCTCATCTTATGAGGAGGAAGTAGGATCACATAAGACCCACAGAATCTGAAACAAGTCTTGGTTGTAAATCTTAGAGAAGAATAAATGACCAAAGATAATAATTAGTGAATAGCATCTAGACATATTATTAGTTAATCGTCTCTTGCAGATTCTCCTCTCAGGCATTTAAAACTCTTTTTACTTCAGCTCTTAAGGTAAACCTCGGCTCTTACTTAACTCTTGGAATTCTTACACTTACTGGTTTCTTTTAATCAATTAGTCTGAACCTTTTTCTCCACATTTCTAAGCAAAATTGGCAGTGGCATGTCTCCTTAGACTTCTGAAATTGCTGGGAGTGAATGCTGATTTTTCCGGGGCTCACACACTGTCACTTCTGTGTCTGTTTCTTCTTTTCCCTGTTCTCTGTGGATCGGATCACTCTTGACACTTCCATGACATTAGGAGCTTGATGAGGTACTGTTGTTTCCTTTCATGACTGAAACACTTCAGACACACAACATGCATCAGGTCACATGCAATGCACTGCTCTGAGTAAATAACTGATGTTGTCTTTTAAAGCTGGCGGATGATCGAATGGCCTTGGTGTCTGGAATTAGCCTGGACCCAGAAGCTGCCATTGGAGTCACCAAGAAGCTGCCCCCAAAGTGGGTGGAGGGGGTCGACGAGGTAAAATACAACTGTAATTAGGACCAGAGTTCTGTAGGCTGAGTTACTTTTTCTATTATTTATTTATTTTCTTTGTCAGTGTACCTGTTTTGTGTTTATTGTGCTTCTCTTTGTTTTTTCTGTCGTCTCTGATCCTGTCATTGTGGGTTGTGAGTGTAGTGTATGAATGGAACTGTAATATTGTCAAATGAAAAATCAAAATAAAATAATAATTTTTTTTTTCAAAAGAAAGTCTAAGCATTAATCATTGTCTTTCAGATACAATATGAAATCACACGGGTTCGGCAGAAGATGAAGGAACTGGCAGCTCTTCATGACAAGCACATGAATCGTCCTACACTCGATGACAGTAGTGAGGAAGAGCACGCCATAGAAATCACTACTCAAGAGATCACACAGGTACAGTCATTCAGCGTTATTCAGCCTCCCCCTTTATATACACACCCTACACACTGACACGCACCCCCCCATATACACACACACACACACACACACAAATAAAGGAGAATGGAAATTGAGAGTAAATTTCAGCTCATGCACACACAAATAAGAATGGAATCTGATAGTACATTTACTTCTTGAGCCAGAAGGTAACCACAGTCAGCTCCAACATGTAATGAAACACATCCCTGTGTATGGTTTGCTGTGTTGCAGATGTTCCATCGATGCCAGCGAGCAGTGACGGGTTTGCAGACCCGCTGTGGCCACTGCACCGAGCAGGAGGAGCGGCTGCTAAGGAACGTGGTGTCGTCTCTGGCACAGAGCCTGCAGGAGCTGTCCACCAGCTTCAGGCACACACAGTCCAGCTACTTGAAACGTAAGACCCACAGCGCAGCCGCACTGGTGGCGTTCTCCTTTGTTTACATTATTCCTCGCATATTTCAACCCAGATCTCAGGATCTGTCTCAGTCTCAGCTTGTATGTTTGTCAGGTATGAAGAACCGCGAAGAGAGATCAAAGCACTTTTTTGACTCGGGACCCCTCATGGAAGAGGACGAGGACTTGGCGTTGTACGACAAGGTGATTGACTGTAGATAAGACACCTTTATACGCTGGGTTCAGACTCATTCAGTCTCTGAAGCACGTACCGGACAATCAAAACTGAAGCACCTCAGTCCAAACAACATCAGATGCAAACATGAGAGCCTGTCTAAAGTACTATTATTTATTTAAAAACAGCATGTGTTCTGTAGTTATGTGAAAAGTCACAGTCCCTTCAAAGTCATGGTTTCCAGTAAGTGACCTCTTCCTTTGTTTGCTTTCAGGGGTTCACAGATGACCAGCTCATGTTAGTGGAGCAGAACACAGTGATGGTTGAAGAGCGAGAGAGGGAGATCCGTCAAATAGTGCAGTCCATCTCAGATCTGAATGAGATTTTCAGAGATTTGGCTTCAATGGTGGTGGAACAGGTAATGAAGTGGTTCTGAGACACACACATCTCCACGAGACTCATCGGTGCGGTGTTGAGTAATGTGCGGCTATTTTTCTTCTGTTCATAAAATGTTTAATTTACAGGGGACTGTTCTCGACCGAATTGACTTCAATGTGGAGCAGGCTTGTGTCAAAACAGATGATGGACTGAAACAGTTACAAAAGGTAATGTCAGGATGATGCATGAACATTGTACATTCTGCTGTGGTGCTCAGACGTAGACATGTAGATTTGATAAATTCACCATAACTGAACTGGAAGTGACGGTTGATTCAACACATCAGGCCTTGTTAATATGAGGACACACAATCCTATAGTGAATGTTTTATGCTGTTTGTCAAAGATGTGGATGCTGTCTAAGCAAACCTGCACTCATTAGAGCTGAATGTGTATGGATGCATATGATGACTGTTTTTATGTGTATCAGTGTAAGAGTGTATATGTGTGTATTAGATTCCTTTACGTACGTGTGTATATGTATGGGTCTGTAATGACTCTAATGGTCTCTTCTCTCATATACCAGCTTACTCTATAATTGCCTTAAATCAAAGTTTGTTTATATCGCGCCAAGTCACAACAACAGTTATCTCAGCACTTTACATATCGAGTTGATCTAATCAGACTCTTGCATTATTGGTAATTATTTCTAATAGAAACCCAACAGAATCCTATTTATCCTAGTTATACAACATCAGTGTGTCCAGGGACTACAGGTGAAAATGAGCTTTAACTATAACCCGGCACCAGCATCTGTCCTTTAGACACAGTCTTTAAGTTAATGTACTGCTTTGGCCCACACCATACACAGGTTTTGTCCAAAAGAAATTAATCTGAATACTATTTTTATTTCCTTTACAGGCGGAACAGTATCAGAAGAAAAACAGGAAGATGTTGGTTATTTTGATTCTCTTTGTCATAGTCATTGTTCTAATTATTATTCTTTTCGGAACAAAGTTTTAATTATGCATTCCTGTGCTTTTGTTGTGTGTGTGGGTTTTGGTTGTGCATCTGTGTGGACTTTGTCACAGTTGGCCTCGACAGAGCCGACCCGCCGTTCATACTTTAACGAGGGAGCGTCTCTTGAGCTGCAGCACCATCTGCCCACACACTTTCTAGTTTGATTTTTGAAAAGAAACAAACAAACGTCTACTAGAGCTGTGGTCCTATAATGAAAGAGACTGGCGCCCCAAAACGCTCCGACTGTGACAGAGGTTTGGTCCGACCTGACAGTGTTGACATATGTCTTAAAAAAACAAACACTTGTACACTTCTGTGTCTGAAAACGGATTACCAATGTGAAATCACTAAAGCAGAGCGTTTGCTGCTGGAGCTCGAAGCATGTGGCTTTTTGCGTGAAATGCATCATTTCCCTTTGTTACCGTAGCAGCCGTTTGTTTCTTTGAGGGGGAAGGTGTGACAGGAATGAATGTTTGGCAAAAGGGAATTGTGTCTTTACTGTAAATCAGGGGTGTCCAACTCAGTTTAGTTCAGGGGCCACATTCATATAAGTTTGATCACAAATGGGCCAGACGCGTTCATTTTTAATTTGATTTTTATTGTTCATTCCAAGCTGTAGAAATAAACAAATATAAATCAAAATACAGCCAGACAGGTAAAATAATAATACTGTTAAAATAAAATATAAAAATTGAATGCCGTTGACCTCTGACCTAAGTCCTACAAGCCCTGCTTGGGTATGTAGAGCTGAACCAATGTGGTGTACTGGTACATTTTCCATGTAATTTTAAATGGTTCCATATCTTATAGAACGTCCTACTTCTTTTTTTCATCTTGTAGAGGGCGGGGACTAATTTCCATTTTCTGTCAAATTTCTTAGCGATTGCCAACACTGTCAACTTAGTGTAATTTTTGCATTTCAAAAATTCCTCCCATCGGCCAGAGTGAAGCCTTTGGCAGGCTGGATTTGTCCCGCCAGCCGCATGTTTGACACCCCTGCTGTAAGCACATAGTCATCCCAGTATTTTCCCTTTAAATGCTACTTATTTAAATAATTCCATCAGTCATTCAGAAGCTATTCCTCTGGTTTATAAGGACCACTGCTTGTATTTAGTCCCGCCCCCCCTCTACGCAGAGCTCCTTGTTCGTCCCCGCTGGCCTGATGAGGGAACAGAAACCAACCCACAAGCGTCCTCACTTGTCATCTCTAATCACAACCTGCTGCACTCCGGATCAAGTGCTCTCTTTAAAACACTTGATTGCTTTGTTTGTTTGTTTTTTTCGTGGTCCTTGCATAAAGTGCTACCTTATTTGAAACTCTTGCAGTTTGCACACATTGAGGCCTGATTTGGAGTGCGTAGGGTGGGGGTGGAGTGCGTGTATGTGTGTGTGT
>JAPTHA010000023.1:12061631-12072003 GCA_029814585.1 Gymnapogon annona | reverse complement strand
GCCTCCCTGCTTAGACTGCTGCCCCCGCGACCCGGCCCCGGATAAGCGGTTGATGATGGATGGATGGATGGATGGATCTTGTAGAACCTCCTACTTCTTTTTTTCATCCAGTAGGTTATTTTCTCCAGGTTCACACAACTGTTGTTGTTGGTGTACTGTTGTTGTTCAACCACATCTTGATTGGAAGGGGGGCGGGGTCTAATTTCCATTTTCTATCAATACATTTCTAAGTGATTGCATTTCTGTCAGTTTCTTCCCATACTTTGACAGTTTGAGTTTAGCTAGGTTCACTAGTAGACAGACTTCAGGGTCCAGTGGAAACGTGACCCCATGGATATTCCATAGAGTTTCACACCCCCCCTCTGAACAATCCCCTGCAATTTAGAACACTGACAGGTGGAATGAAGGAATGTCCCTTCCTTCGTAACACATCTAAAGCACAACAGTGATACAGTTTTTATGATGTTTTAGTGGTTGAGATCACATTAGTCTGTATGTGACCCGTGGACAGAAAGGAGTTTGACCCCTGTAATTGTTAATATCTTCGGTGTCATTTTTGTATTTCACAGATCCATCTCACAGGCATAAATCCTAGCCTTTGGTGGACCGTATGTCTGATGTCCATGCTCTAATACCTGTGTACAGCGTGTTGTAATTGTATTTCCTGTGATCAGTTTGCTTTTGTTTTAGGTGCAACTGTGACCCTGACTGACCTCCCTTTGGCTCTACCACAACTCCAGGCCAACACCTCTGCAAACATGCCCCCCAGTGGCTGGCCCTGTGCCCCCCCCACCGTCCTGCCTCTGTCCTGGGGTGAAGACCACGGCAACTTCCCCTCTGACTGGGATCTGGTGCTTTGTGCAGACATAATTTACCTCCGAGAGACATACCCGCTGTTGGTGGAGACGCTTGCTCACTTGTGCCACCGTGGATCTGTGGTGTATCTCTCGTCCAAGATGCGAAGAGAACACGAGACTCAGACTTTTTATGAAGAATGTCTCCCCAGCAGGTTCACAGTGAAGCTTTTACAACAAGATCAAAAGCAAAACATTAATATCTACCAGGCATCACTGAGGACGGACCAGTGAGTGCACGCCAGAGGGTCCGATATGTACTGTACTTTTAAACATAGAAATGATCAAACTGAAATAATATAAAACAAGATAAAAACAAAAGTTAAAAACAAGATAAAACTGTCCTCTCTCATTTAATGTCAAGTTAATTTATTTATACGGTATAGCGCAAATTTAAAAACAGAAGTTGCCCCAAAGTGCTTTACAGACAGAGATGGTTACATTTAAAAAATAAACAAACAAAATAAAATAAAATAGAATAATGATAAAGTGAGTAAATAAATAAAATCAGGTTAGAACAGGGACTCTAGTTTTTGTTTTTGTTTTTGTTTTTTAAAAAAAGAAAACCAAGGCCACGGTTCTCGACCGGGGAGAGGTGGTGTGTCCTCTCCAAGTCGGTGGGGAGTCCTTGCCCCAAGTGGAGGAGTTTAAGTATCTCGGGGTCTTGTTCACAAGTGGCGGGAAAATGGAGCGTGAGATCGACAGACGGATCGGTGCAGCGTCTGCAGTGATGCGGTCGCTGTATCGGTCCGTCGTGGTGAAGAGGGAGCTGAGCCGAAAGGCGAGGCTCTCAATTTACCGGTCGATCTACGTTCCTACCCTCACAGCAACTTATTAGTCACATTCACATTAACAAGGAAAGCTCCTCAGCAGGTTTATTTATAATGTGATTCAATTCATGACTTATGCAGCTTTTCATTATATTGTCGCATGGATGGATGTGTGCAACTCATTATTCCCAGTGAAATGACTATTACTATTAAAAGACTATTACTTTAAAGACTTTTACCTCTTTGGTCTTAATGTCATCTTTTATCTTTTTTACTGGTGATGTGTTCTTTTTCTTATTTTATTTAGATTTTTCATTAGATAATATTACAGTTACATTCTCACACTATAAGATGACATTCATAACCCACAATGACAGGATCAGAGACAACAGACAAAACACACACACACAAAGAGCACACAAACAAAATGGGTACAATGACAAAAAAAAAACATAAGTGAACTGCATGAGTCACATGAATGTGGTGTACTGGTACATTTTCCATGTAGTTTATAAATGGTTTCATATCTTGTAGAACATCCTACTTCTTTTTTTTTCATCCAGTAGGTTATTTTCTCCAGGTTCACACAACTGTTGACTTCTTCAACCACATCTTGATTGGAAGCGGGGCAGGGTCTAATTTCCATTTTCTATCAATATTTCTTAGTGATTGAATTTCTGTGAGTTTCTTCACCTACTCTCAGTGGAGCCTGGCACCACCTTGCATTGCAGCAGCTGCCCACATGGGGGTAAATGGTTGAATTGGGCAGTGTGAAGCACTTTGGGCACTATAAATGTGTTGAAAAGCGCTAAGTGAAATCCATTTACTTTGACAGTTTGAGTTAAGTTCGATTCACTAGTAGACAGACTCCAGGAGCCAGTGGAAATGTGACCCCAAGGATATTTCCTAGAATTTCACACACACACCCTTTCCCCCCTAAAAATCCCTGCAAATTATAACACTGACAGATGTTGAAGGAATGAAGAAATGTTCCTTCCTGATAATATTTTAAAAGAGCTGCACATGTATGGATGTACAATTGTATGTGAATATTGTGCACCTTTGTGGTTGCACTTATTGTTTTCCTATGCAAATCAAGTTCCTAATGAATAAGTAAAGTTGTTGGATTGGATCAAAACAGATCATCTCATCCCTAACTATTGAGTCAACATCCACCGATCGCCCTCCCTGTCTGTACACACTTCATCCCCTCCCTCCCGCGCTCTGCTGATGTACAGACTTTCTGTTCAGAAAAGGAAAGCCTGTTTGTTACGCTAGAGAGTTTCAAAGAAAGGACACCAACGTGTCCGCTGTCCGTCTCTCTCTCTACTACAATCCAGCCGACAAAACAACAGATCCGTATCTCCGTGCACAGTCTGCTCCCCGTCACACGAACACACGTCATACAAAGTACATCATCAGTTTAGCTTTTTAAAATTATTTTATGAGGAAAAAAATTGATGAAATCTGTCACAGACAGGTGGTGATAATTACAATGGTCTATTAATTAATTAATTAATTAATTATTTGACAGGAAACAATGCAGTCACATAGTAGTTATGGGCTCGTATCTGATGTGATGCATATAAGTTTATAATTAATGCTAATGCTAATTCTCAACTCCTAACCCTGGTAGGGCCTTTTTCTAAAACACCATACGTACGAGAAAAAGAGAGAATTTAAAAAACTAAAGAAAAAACAATTCAAGATCTGTTGTGGTGGTCACCAGATAAAAGTAAAAAAAAGACATCAGCATCTTAATTAAAGATATATATTTGTTGTTTATCTAATATAATATTTTGGTAAAATGCAGTCACATCAACAGTGGCTCAGTTAATATTTCGGTAACAATAAATGTATTCTAGAAACCACAACTCCAGCATGAGAGGTGTGGCTCATCACATGCAACGTGTCCTTGTCTTTTTCTCCATGTTATGACACTGTTCTGTGCGCGCTGGCATTTTGTATTTCCGTGTTTTTATTTATCTGTAATACCTGATTAAAGATTCTATCATGGTAAATTAACTCGGCATGTTGGACAGATTAGAGGTGGATGGCCCGTGACGGGGGGGTGGGTTGTGTGTGTGTGGGCAGGGCGTATTGTGTGTGTGGAAGTCGTAAAGTGGGAGGGGAACTGTCCTATTAAAACAACTTGTCCTGTTTGGACTTCATTAGACCTCATGCCGCTTCAATAGCAGGACGACCAACACTTAAAAACAGCCATTAAGCGTAAGTTCTTTTGTTTCTGTGTAAATGCAGTCAGATGGAGCAATACTGTTATATCATCTAAATGACTGTTGTTTCAATTTCTTAAATATCAAGTGTAAAATTGACCCTGTTCCTGTTTTTCTATAGATCTATAGATTCTATAGATTTTTTTATTTCATTTAGATTTTTCATATGACAATATTACAGTTACATTCATACACTACAAGACCACACCTTATTTCTTGTTATTATATCTTTAATCTGTTTTTTTAACTCATGTCTCTATGTGTGTTTGTTTTATTAGTACAAATGATGGATTTATGGCCTGAGAATCAGGGGCATTTGCCTCAGTACATCAAATATGGTACACTCCCCAGAAGAAACTGTACACAGAAGTAAGTTAAAAGAAGAAAGTGTTTCTTTTTGTCGATTGATCTCATTGAACTTGTCTGGTGTTTTGGTGCTGATTCTCAGAGACCTATTAGCTGAATATCCTCACTACATCTGTACACAAACATAACTAACGCCAACTCAATCAGTCATGGATGAAATCAAGACAAAAGTAAGAAGTAAGATGATTAACACACGCAAATGTGAGTCGCACAAAACAAACACAATATACTACAGGGTGTCTGTCAAAACAGTTAGCTTTGGAAAACCTAACTCCATAGATGCTGTTAGGTTTTTTGAGACTTGCATAGATTTTAGCCGCAACAATTTATTTGGTTTAATACACTTGTTCACTCAGGAGAGTTTGTCCGTGATGCTGCCCGTTTCCTTAAATTTCGTAATCACCTTCACCACCATTGATAAACCACTTGGATTTCTCCTTGAATGACGTACATTAAATTAAATTCAATCCCTTTGACAAAGCCATTCTTAATATATGGAGGAAAAAATAACAATAATTAATTTACAGTTGGATTAAATGAAAAACATCCAATTATCCTATCTGTTCAGACTTTACAGACACCCTCTATTTTAGATTTGTGTCAGAAAAGTACAGTAAATGTCAAAAATGGGCATTTTGACAAAGTGTTACTGTGAACGTGACTGGTTTTTAATGGTTTTATGAATTAATATTCCTTAGGCACATGTTGACTCTATTGCCTTTTTCTGTTGCCTTTGTAAACTCTCCTAATGTAATGAAATACTCAAATGTTTAACTCTGTCTGCATCAAGTGTGCAAAGTTCACAGTGAACAGAAGTGATGCAGTGAGTTTGTTACAACCCACAGCTTATTCACCTGTGATTCACCTAAATATACAATTACCAACACCCTGAATGTTATTCAAAGTGAACTGTGGATTGTTCCCTGAAAATTCATGTTGCTGTTGGATTAATAATCATTTCTATCTGTTTACCACCAGCTACACCGACAGATACCAAGGAATACAGCATCCTTTATACTACAGTGAGCAGCAGGATCAAGGCAGAGAGTCCAGTTACTGGACTACACCAGGATCAAGACCAGCGAGATCTCTACAGGACTACACAAACTGGAACGACCCCGAGCTGGCTTCAGTAACGACCTCCCACTTCCCTTTTATTCTGGACCGTCACAGTCGGCAGCACCAGGAGCTGAGAGAGTATCAGCATCAAGAGGCCAGAGACAGAGAGTGGACGGCAATTCAACGAGCAGGGAGGGACTATGACCGAGGAATGACGAGGGAGGGGTGGCAGAGGAGGTGGGAGCCTGTGAGTCCAGTCCACTACAACAGGGACGTGTCCAAGAGGAATGACAACAGTTATCGAGAGCTGGAGGCCTGGGCTGCTCGCTACAGTCACTCGCTTCCTAGAAGGCGGAGAATCGAGGCCGAGCTGAGAGGCGCTTCCCAGGGTTTATCCGACAAGAGCAGGGCTGACCCTCGGGTGGCAGAGCTGCCCCAAATCAGACCACCTACCAATATCAGAGAGCCCGGACTATGGGACAGGGGGAGCAGGCCGCAGGTTCCAAACTATAACCTGCCATCAGCATCTGCTCCTGAAACAAGTCGCTCCTTGGACGTCAAGGAAAAGATGAGTTACCAGAGAAAGATGTTCAGTCATCCCCCTGGTTATATCGCCCCGCCTCCTTACTACACCTCACGCAGTTCACAGACAACACACCACTATGACACTAGCTGGGAGCAGGAACTCAAGAGGCAAATCTACCAGTTTCAACCTCAAATGCAGGACTTCTCCAAAGATCTGCGTAACACAAGGAAGACCGAGATAGATGCCTTCACAAAACCAGATCTTGAAGGTTACAAGCAAAGAAAGGACGTGGACATTTCAAGCAGCGCAGTTCGTCCTGAGTGTGTGTTATCTCTGCAGCAAACCCCCGATGCAAAGACGAATGAGGAAACATACTCGAAAATCATCGAAGGAAGGAAATTCAGACTGAATAAAAAAACAGGTGGGATGACCATATTCTGCCTTGTGTCCCGAATAGCCAGAGCAGAAACTGATACACCATGTTTGCCACTTTGCACGACCCAGACAAATAGTCACAGCACAGAGGCAGAAGAGGTTTCTCAAAGACGAGATGGTACTGACATCAGCCAAACACTGAAGTTGCCAGATGAAGTGGACTTCAGATCACAAGAACAAACCTCCGTGCAGCAAAGTCCTCAAGCCAAACAGAAGGAGTTTCCTGTCTGCGATCAGAGTTTAGTGGGGGACGTTTTAAACCGAGCAGATGCACATGTCGTCAAACGACAAAAAAGTCATGAAACCAATTCCATGGTTGGGAGACAAGCTGATCATTCATTACCATCAGCGCCAGTTAAATATCCCTTATGGAGGGAGCCAAATTTCACAAGCAGGGCTGAAACTGACTCCAGCATCCTGAACACAGACTCTGATTGTTCAGTCAAACAAGAAAATCCAAGTGACGCTGACGAAGGACAACGAGATGCAGAGACAGAATCCAAGGATGGGAACCCGAAGCTGCTCATTGACACCACCTGTGTTGTGGTCAAAATGGAACTGATTCCGTCACCAAAGAAAGAGCATGTCCACTACGTGAGCTCTGATGAACACAATCCATTTAATGTTCAGACAGACGTGTCTCCAGAGTCAGTCCAGTTGAACCAGGACCTCACACAAAATGTGGATACAGCAACTGAGGCCAATCCATTGGAAGTACACCAAGATAAAAAGTATGAAAGTGGCATGTCTTTCCTTTCCAGTCTCTTATCTTCACCTTCTGAAAAGGAGACTTTGGAGGAGCGTGCTCAGAGAATCCTAGGAATTGCTTTAGATAAAGACCTCACAGACTCAAGTGAAAAGAGCCATGAAAAAGCTGTAGCTCCTTCAACTGAAAACCTTGATATGAACAAAGACACTCAGCAATTCTCCCAAGAGGCATCTGACAATGAAGTGTCACATAAACAGTTGGATGATGGATTCTATTCAAGAGAACGTAACGACGCCAAAGATCAGGTGACATATGAAGGTGAGGGCGGTTCTGCTGGATCTCAGGATCAGGTAACCGGCTTCTCCCTACAGAGTACCACTGAATTCCATCAAGACTTCCAAAACACACACCAAAGCCAAACGGCAGATGATCCTGTGAGTGAATCCAGCGGTGAAGAAACAAGTGAAGATTTGCTCGATGACAACGAACGTCTACATCCACTCACAGACATCACTCATCCTTTCTCACCTTTCACTGACTGCAAGGACGCAGACTCTGCACTTCCATCTTCGGATCTTCCATCTTCATCAGACACTTCAGAATCAAACATACAGGAACGTCCTGATCCTGACCTTCAATCTCGTCACTCTGAAGCTCAACTTCTTCCTACGACACCATCCCCCGTGCCCTCTGAATCCGCGGAACATTTCAAGAGCTTGGATCCCGATGCCGATGAGCCTTTGAGACCCCCTCTCAGTTTAACAGTTCCAACGACAGAAGACCATTCGTACTTGGAGGGCCAAGACACTCAAGATAGACAAATAACACAAGTAGTAAACAACGGGCTCCTCGATACAGAGCCTATGACAGAAGATGTGACACAGCAGTTGCACTCACCACAACAAACTGAATCTGCTCATGAGGAGGAAGATGTCACTGAGCACCAGATGAAAGAAGACAATGAGGTTCCTACCAGCCCCTTGGAGCCAATAATGGAAAACGCTACTGAGATCAATGACATGATGGAGAATGGTTTAACAAACCATGTATCTTGTGTAAAAGAGTGTCTAATGGCAGAAGATGAATCAAAAGAGTGGGACCAAACACCTGCACTGGATGAAGAAGACCTTCCAGACTGTCAAAGAGAGGCTGAAATATTGGAGCGACAAGTTGATAAGAGTGAGGAAAGCACATGTATGGATGAGACTCGTTCGGCTGATGGCTTCCATGAAGAAGCTGAGGAGGATCCTTCAGACATTATAGAAGAGCCAGAGTTGAAAGACAAGGAAAAGCTGCATCATCCACCTGAATTTGACCACAGTGAGCAAGATGCATTTGTGAATGACGCTCGTGAGAGTTTGAAAGAAGATACAGATGAGGATCTTTCAGGCACAGAACAAACAGTGAACCAGTGTCAAACTGAAACGGAGACTGATACGTCATCAGAACAAAATGAATTTGAGGCTGCATTTGTAAATGAAACTCATTCGTGTGAAGGAGCTGATGAGGTTCTTTTAGAACACACAGATCTCACAGAAAACACCCATCACACTGAAACAGAGGCTACACCTGCTCATCCTTCCTCTCCGTTACCTACAAACTCCAACCACCTGGCGCATCAATCCCCTTCAGATATTCTCCCACCATCTCAGGTGACTTTTCCAACACCAGTGACTCACAGTACAGATCCAAAGTTTGATGTAGAAGATGATTCAGCTGGTTCCTCTGCACTACATCTCATACCAGAAACATTTCCACCACATCTTCATCTGGACTCCTGTCAACAACCACGTCAGTGTCCATCTCCCTTTGCCTCCGACTCTCCACCTGCTCTGGAGGTACATGAAAGTGCTACTTTCAACCCTCCATCTGCAGAGCAAAAAGAAATGCCACGGTATCCAAAATCTCTGTGGGACGCTGTAAACCGCATCAGGAAACATACAGCACCAGACTCTGAGAACGAGGAGGAAGAAGTGGCCGACACGTGGGATCCAGATGTGAACTCTTTAGATGGTCTGTCTTATTACAATGGAGGAGATCAGGAGGGAAAGAATCCAACATGTGAAGAAGAAGAGCAGCAGGTTCTTCTACATGTTGAGGACGTGCAGAATGAGAAGCATCCAGTTCACGAGGAGCCATGTGGACATGTTGAAGACACACCATCCTGCAATAGCAACAGCAGCCACGACTTCGACAACACCATTAAAGTAGGTGAAGAAGGCCAGGATGTTGAAGCGGAGACAGTAAGTAAGATGAACATTGATAAGGAAACTGACAAGAAGTATGAAGCAGGACGTGAGCCTACGGAGGATAAGGACGGAGGCAGGAGAAGTAAAAGTGAGTCTCATCTGACAGAGGAACCTGTGGAAGTGATGGAAACAGCGCAAAGAGGAGAAGATGAGGGCTGAGGCTGCAGATGAGATAGAATGCACATTGGGCAGGGGTGTCAAACATATGGTCCAGTGGCCAAACATGGCCCGCCAAAGCCACCAATCCAGCCTGTGGGATAAATTTGTGAAATGCAAAAATTACACCTAAGATATTTACAAAAATTGTAGTTGAGGTTCCACACATAGACTGGGAAATATATTATCACAATAACATTTAAATACTCACTACTTCAAATTATTTCTCTATGGAAATGAAAATATTTTCTGATATATGTATATATTTTTTTCTTCTATCTATATAATTTTTTTTTATCACAACCCACAATGACAGGATCAGAGACAACAGACAAAAGCACACCAACACAAATCATTTATTTTCAAATATTTTCATGTGATTTTCCTGTATTTACACTAAAACAAAGTATCATTTCACAAAAACATAAACTGAACAAAGAGAAGTATAATTTTATCAATATTCTACCTGTTAATAAATGTTTTGTGTATTTGTAGATCCACTGTGATCCGTAGGTTGTAATGTACAAGTATAAATTATAAACTCAGGTACAATATTGTTAAAATTACTCAGTTTTTGAATTTTTAACATTTAGTTAATTTTATTCACACTACATTACAGGACACTTTGTAAATATAAATATTTTCATCGTATAAGGAAAATTTGGAGTTGACATTATTGATATGTAATTCTGTTGTTATTGTCCTGGCCCCGCCCACTTCACACCAAACCTCGCTGAATTTGGCCCCTGAACTAAAATGAGTTTGACACCCCTGACAGAACTGTTTCAGCATGTTTAAACCTAATGTTCTGCGTGTAATATTAGAACTTATGTTATAAGTTAGAGCAGTGGTTTTCAAAGTGGGGGCCACCAGGGAGCACTAGGGTGGCCGCAGAAAATACTCACACACATGCACAAACACAAGCGCATACACAGCCAAAAGAGCAAACTTTGATTTATTTTGTCCTGTTCTTATACATTGAAAATATGTTGAAAATTTGTTGAAAAGTTATTA
>JAPTHA010000023.1:12040192-12061121 GCA_029814585.1 Gymnapogon annona | reverse complement strand
ACTCCTGTCTACTCTCTGCAGTCCTCTCAGTATCCCACTTCTTCCTAGCTAACCTCTTTCTCTGTATATACTCCTGCACCTCCTCATCCCACCACCAACTCTCCTCATCTACTTTCCTTCCAGATGACACACCGAGTACTCTGTCTCCCTGATCGCATTAGCTGTAGTTGTCCAGTCATCTGGAAGCCCCTCCTGACTGCCCAGTGTCTGTCTCAACTCCTTCCTAAAGTCTTGCTACACTCTTCCTTTTTTAGCTTATAAGATAGAGGGAAAGAAACTTGTTGGTTTCATCACATTTTTGTTTGTACAAGTAGTTTTGGGAAAAACTTGTCAATAGAGGATGCAAATGGCATGATAATACATGCCATGTGTTATGAGTTCATTGGCAAATGGTTACAGCTTTTACCAATCATCATTTTTAACATTTTCAATGTTGTAAACAGTATTTAAGAATGGACCTCTTGAAGTCTCTTATCCGTCAATGACCCTTGTACATAAGACTGATAGAAAACTCAACTGTGCAAAGGCATGGGGATAAATCTAGCCTCTAGATATAATCTTCAACAAATACGAAAAATCGGGGAAATAACCAGTTTTAATCACGTAGAGGGGGAAAAACCTCGTTTCCAGCACGTTTTTGTTTGCGTAAGTAGTTTTAGTAAAAAATACGGTCAATAGAGGATGCAAATGGAGGCAAATACAAAGTAGTGCTGCTAATAATGCTTTTAATGACATATTTTACATCTTATTAGTTCATTGCCCACTAGTTACAGTTTTTCCGATAACAGTTGTGCAACGACTATTTAAAATTGGACATCTTGAAAAGTCACAAATCCACAGACACAAACCTCCACATCTGATGTCCTGTGCTTGTCTGGCCGCCTGGCTGGAGCTCAGCAGGACACACACAAGCACACACGATGTCAGTACAAGAGCCGCTTCCCTCATCTTGCATCTGAATGGACACATTTATTATTGATTCATTGGCGAGTAACTTATCGGCGTGTTGTTGTTGTTACTGGTAGCGCTAACGTTTGACCCAAAGAAAGATGGCAACACAAAAATCAAATAGTTCGTGTAACTTTTCGGTTAACTTACGAGTTTTTGCCAGTGTGTTCCTCCGGGGACCCGTGCCTACGTTGTTCCACGCTGTTCCATCACATTCGGTGAAATTTGGTGACGTAGCAACCGAGTCACTGACAACAAGATGGAAAAGGAGCTCAAGTAGCGACCCCACGTGGCCCGGAAGATGATGGCAACGCCAGCTGCTCGGCCGTTACCATGGCAACAACCCGGAAGAGTAGCCTCGGGTCTATGGTCATCTTCCGGGTCAGGAAACTGTTAGCTTAAAATGTTAACGACAGAGCTATAGCACAACAGGTTTACGAGTTTTAATCATAGGACTCAAAACACTGCTTTTAGTATAAAGAGGGCGATAGTTAAATAAACACCCCCTAATGTATGAAGAGCTAATGGTAACAGGGTTTTACTTTGAAAAACATTTTACCTCCGGGTGAGAAAACGGGGTTTCAAAATTGTATTTCAATCTTGTTTTTTAAATTTATTTAATAATTCATTCATCTACCAAACCCGCTTTTCAATTCAAACAAAAATACATTACAGTAAATAAAGTAAATCAGAAATAAGGACCAGAACAGACCAACAAAAAATGAACAATGGGAAATGATAAATCAACAACACTGAGGACTGTACGACACACTGAAGTTAAAACCATGGTATGATTTAGTTAATTTTTTTTTTTTCAAATTTTCAATACTATTCCAATATACTTTAAGATCAGTCATTTTGAAATGCTACTCTTCTGTGGCTGAGAAGGGGAAAAGTATCGAACGTGTTTGTTGATCGTTGTCACGTTCCATCCTTTTAGTTTCATTTATAAAAGTTTATTTCCCATAAGACGAAGAAAGACTACTTAGAAAATGTTAAATTCTTCTAATAGCATTCTAAATGTGTATTTGTTTAATTTATTCTAGAAAAATATTTAGGCAAAATTGGAAAAACATACCTTCCTTTTACAATTTCTTCAGCTATGTTGGATTAGCATTGAAAATTTGAAAAAAAAAAAAAGGAAATATGAAATCAATCAAAACAAATCATACCATGATTTTAACTTCAGTGTATAGCAGACTCCTGAGTGTTGATTCATCATTTCCTATTGTTCTTTTGTTTGGTCGGATTCTTTTTATTTAACTATGATTTACTTTATTTACTGTGTTATTTTATTCCTGGTTACTAAATGTTTTGTTTATTTGTAGATTCACTGTGATTTTTAAGTTGTAATGTACATGTATAAAGTCTAAACAGAGGTATAACATATACTCTACTGTCTATATCTGCACACATGCAGGAGTCACAACACACACTTGAACTGGGACTAACTTTGATCAACATGTTTTATTAAACAAGAGCAACATACTTAATGTAAAACAGACAGGATACACATGGTAAAAACACATTATCACCAAAAACACAATATACATGCGTCACTCAGGTTTGTTTCATATTGGACAGATGCATCATTCAGACACAACACCAGATTTTGTTTTCTGACAATGAAAGCCAAATTAGCAAGCAATGATCCCATATCTTCCTTGTAATGTTAAAATACACAATTCAATAATCGGTAAAAAATACAGCTTCATGAATTATTTTGAATGGATTTCACCTAAAGCATGTTTATGACCCCTCTCCAACCCATAGAAAAAAAACATTTTTTTGCTACGATCTAGTTAATGCTCCTCTGTAATAAACGACTGCATCACACAGAACACTCAACTCTGTTCAATTTATACCTTTATCAATTTAGTTTACCATTAAGTGCTGTTTTCATTTGCAAAACCTTGTGTTAATTTTGAATTAAAATTGGAAATATTTATTTAAATTAGCACAAAATATTTAATAATACACATCATGTATTTCCCAAAGGAATGAACATAAGCTTTATACTGTATGTATTGTTGGATATGCGGTACATTTCCAGTGCGCTACTTCAGCCAGTTATTTCAACTGATATTCTTAAAACTAGAGGGAATAAATCACAGGTGTCGAACATGCGGCCCTGGGGCCAAATCCAGTCCGCCAAAGGGTCCTGTTTGGCCCTTGGGATTAATTTGTGTATGAATGAATGTTAAAATTACACTGGAGTTATTAATCATTTTAATTCAGGTTCCACATTCAGACCAATATCAGGTGGGTCAGACCAGTAAAATACTATCATATTAACCTATAAATAGTCACAACTCCAAATATTAGCATTTATTCACAGTAAAACAAGGTGAATGTGCAAAAAATGTGAATAACCTGAACAAATATGAACAACGTGAAATGACAGTAGAGAAGTTATATACAATTATAACAATATTCTGCCTGTCACTAAATGTCACCTGCAAGTTATAATTACATGATTGATAAACTGGAGCATAATATTGTTAAAATTACACTTATCTTTTAAGTTTGTTCATATTTATTCACATTTAAAGGATAGTTTTTACATGAGAACATTTGAACATTTTCGCCATGTAATGTGACTTTCTTCACTGTAAAATGCAGAGAAAAGTTTAGAGTTGGCATTATTTATATATTAGGTTATTTTCCTGGTTCAGCCCACTTCAGATCAAATGTACCTCAACATGGCTGATAAACTGAAATGAGTTAGACACCCAAGGAATAGATAAGCTAATACTTTTTGATATGACTGTGTTTACACACACTAATATCCTGGTGTTCACCAGTGCAAACATGAAGATCAAGTAGTTCTGTAAATCTTCCAGGACACGGATGAACATGTAAACACAGTTTGAATTTGTGCTAGTGTTCCCCTCTAAAGGCACGTAGTGAACACACAAGGCACTGTGGACATACACACAAATAAAACATATGTGCACTTTGATTATATTCATGTTAAAACCCTACAACACTTGTGAACTCTCATACCCACAAACTACATGATGGTTGTATTGTACAGTTTTCATGCATATTGTGAAATTGTTGCCATTCTGTCATCTCCTGGTATAGGCATCTGTTTTATTCATAACATCTTGCAACCCTTTTTCACACATCCCCAGTATAGGAACTATGAACTGCGACCATAGTTCTAAGAACCTTTTTAGCTCCTACTCACAGGCAGGATCTTTTTTTTTAATTTTACAGGAACTATACAACATGTCCACACTTTTCATTCTGATGTTCATCAGTGATTATGGGATGTATGGCGCTAAATCCTCGTTAGCTCTGTTGTTGACATTGACAGTGTAGAGACGGCATTAACAACTATTTGTAGATTTTCTTGGACACTGTGTGGCATTTGTATTACATATTATTCTGTGACAAATGTGGCCTTAAATTTTAAACAACTATCGTTCGCTGTGGTGACCCCAGAAGGGAAAAAGCCGGAAGAAATCATCATCATCATAGATCATTTTCCATTCCTGTGTGCGTGTGTTAGTTGTAGTGTGTGTAAAAGTGCTTTGGCGGATGCAGACTAAGATTACGTCACACCGCTCTGTACCATGGTTCTACTGCCTGTGTGAATGCACAACCAAAAAGTTCCCCTGGGCAGAGTAGTTCCTACAACTCAATTACAGGTACAGGATAGGAACTAAAACTAAGAGGAAAAACTACTATGTGGGAAAGAGCCGAGAGATACAGTGGACATGTTCTGTGTTGTTCATCAACTCCTATATGCATTCATACAATAAAGCCAGGAACCCTACACATGTGCACACACCATAGCTCTACAAAGTTTGGCTGATCAAAAATAACTCATAAATCTGAGGTCTCTATATCCAATAGACGCAGAAGCAAAAAAATAAATTAAACTATGCAAAAAACAAATACTGAACTAACCTGAGCTCATCACAAAATAAAGTTAAGCAAAGTCATAAAGCAGGGTCCCCCAACCCTTGGATAGTCCCATTCCGTGGGTCAATTGGTACTGGGCCACACAGAAAGAATACATAAGTTATTTTATTTGTGTTTTATGTATTATTATCAAATTTTGGACGATGTTTTATTTATAATATCGCTGTGGCAACCCCGGAAGAGAAAAAGCCAAAAGAAATCATCATCAGTGTATTCACCTGTATATTGATGCATGTTCAGATGATCACATCTGGGGTCTGCTCACATAAAGCACCAGTTTTTGAAACATAACAGCCAGAAACACTGTGGGATGACGAAGCTGATCAGCCCCACAGCCAATCAATTCAAATGACTGCAAATCCAAACTCCTACATAACTCTGCACATATACTGTGCAGAGTTATGTAGCTTTTATATCTAAAGCTCAGTGGGAATGTATACTGAGGAAGTATACAAGGTCAAAGCTTATACACTGTCAGCTTTAATAGCAATAGTTTATATCAGGGGTGTCAAACTCCTTTTAGTTCAGGGGTCAAATTCAGCCACATTTAGTGTGAAGTGGGCGGGGCCAGTGAAATAATACGAGAATTACATATCAATGTCAAATTAAAATTTTCCATATGTGATGAAAATGTTTACATCTACAGGATGTCCCTTATAACAATGTGAATAACATTAACAACAATTAACAACAACTTTTAAAGAAAAATAAGTGTAATTTTAACAATATTATACCTCAGTTTAATATATACATGTACATTACAACTTACAGATCACGGTGGATCTACAAACACAAAACATTTAGTAACAGGTACAATATTGATAAAATTACACTTCTCTTTAGACATTTCAGTTTGTTCAGGTTATTGATTTTTTTGTGAAATGATAGTTTGATTTAGTGTAAATACAGGAAAACCACATGAAAATACTTATTTTTGCATTTTACAAATTCATCCCATGGGCCAGATTGGAACCTTTGGTGGACCGGATTTGGCACCCGGACCGCATATTTGACACCCCTGGTTTTGAGACATCTAAAATAACTTTAGGACAAATCTTTAGAATATGTCACAGGCAATGATGCACCTTTTCTCAAAGTTTCAATATTAAAATAAATTGCATATTTATCCACAGACGATGACAATAAAACTCATCTTCATTCATAGTATAAAAAACATGGAAAAGAATAACTAATCACATATACAAATATTCTATATAGTACTTATATATATATAAAGTATTAATACACCTTTAATACCTAGAGGGATGTTTGAAATGTGTTTTCTTACAAATACAAACAGTTGGAAATTCTCTAGACCCAGTAGTCATTGGATTTTTAAAATATATTTTTTGGTCTACTTACAACAAATTTTAGGGATTTGTATTAAAATCATGAAATGTCATTAACAGTTCATTTTCCATAGGTAATGTGTGTTCATTTTGGAAGTAAGCAGGTGATTTAGTGCAACATTGACTAAAAACAGCCAACATTCTCAAGTACCATCGTCAATTTTATAAATAAAGTTGTTTGTTGGCGGCCAAACTGTCGCACATAAATATTTGAAAGATTGATCTCTTTAGAACCTAAATATGCAACACAAATACCATTAGATACCAATAGATGCATACAAGATTTAATCCAGCAAAGTCACGCTATGTGACATCACTAAGACACTAGGGGCCAGATCCTCAAAAGGATTGCACTGCTTTTGCAATGGCTAAACCTGTGCAAATGAGAGAAAAGAATTGCATGCAATCAACAAACATACGCAAAGGGTGAAATGCACGCAAACTGAACACAAACAGTACTGCCATTCCTAGCTGCGCTGGTCCAATTCTCATGCATGTAAATTAGGGAACATTCAAAAATTCAGCACAAAATTGCCCCCTTCCTATGCAAATAAGCCTCATTGCAAATACCACCTAATCCACAAAGATTAGTGCTAATTGTAACAGTCAGTAAGGCGATGCTATTTAACACCAGTGAGATCCGTGTATTAAATCTGCACAATTTCTTTTTCTCTCTCTCGTGCAAAGTGATGGGTACAGTCGTTGCAGCCAGGCGAAGGCACCATAATGACACAAGAAAGGATTTATCAGAGGAGAGTATCACTTTTTGATTTAAGTGACAATGAAATCACTGGCAGATACCGGTTGGCAGGCCCCATGATCCTTGGTCTACTAGAGGCTTCACTAAAAAAAGGGGATAAATCAGTAATACCAAAACAATCCCCAGAAATAAATGAAACTGAACCTCTCACAATGACAATAGTAATTCAGCGATATGTCACAGTGAGCTTTATGTTGACCACGGACTGCTCTGGTCTAAGGTCCATAGTACAGTGCTTTCTCTGGCTTGGAACAAAGCCACCTTTTGCCACGTGGTTTATTGCAATCCGAAGCACAAATTGCGCTGAGCTGCCAAACTTTGTGGGCCTGTTAGCCTATGATTAGAGCAAATTCTTTTAAGTTTAAGGCGCTAAACCAGGGCAGATTGAGAGAGCTAATTCTGCACAAATAATGGTGATATTAGCAGGAGCAATCCATTCTTTGTGGATCTGGCCCTATGATGGGAAATGTCCATTTAGGTTGTTAAGGGGATTATGAGGTCTGCGACACATCCATGTACTGTAAGGTCACGGTAAAGTGCGTTAGGCACAAAGATAGGCACAAATACAGCATATACTGGCCGCGCTTCAGTGGTCCCACGCCTCCATCTGATCACAACGTGCACTATCTCTCAGCCAAAGTGTAAGAGTCCATGTCATTCAGCAAGTAAATGTCTGTGTGGCGAGAAAACATGACTGGCATCTGAAAGAGATGAGAGAGAAGGTGCGTTATTGGGGGGGGGCACATTACCATCACGCATAAAGACTAAAACAATTAGCAATGTCACAGCATTTCCATCAAATGTTTCTGGTCAGAGTTTTACCTACAGTTCATTCTTATTACATTTACTTAATGTATATGAAACTGGAGTAGATAAACATTCATAATGTTTATTGTACTAGTACTATGATGAATAAACAATAATAAATACTCTGATTTACAGGAATGATAATGCATCTTAATCTGTGATAAGTAGTATTTAATCAGCTCTCATAGATTATTTTTTTTAATCATTATGTATTGATTAAGTGCAGTTGCTCACCTTGGGTCAAAGTGTTATTTTCCAAACTTTCCCTCATTTAATCCTGGAAATTCCTGGAAAAAAGAGACATGCACTCCCTATGCTGATCTACCCTCATTAAAAAAAAAATCTACAGTAGGTAATGTTTATCCTTTGACCCGTTAATATAATGGGAACATTCAATTCAATTGTTGTATATCTGTCTACTCTGTTTTTCTACTCTTTGTATTCTGCTGCTGTATCTGAAATTTCCCCTAGAGGGACAATTAAAGGTATACCTAATTTAAAAGTTCTGGACCAAAACCCAGGTCAACTGTTAGGGAACTTAGAAAGTTGAATAAATACTAAATAAAAATAAATAAATAAAAAATAAAAACCTGTTTTCATATACATTAAGTAACATCAGCAATTATCATGGGACATTCTCCATGTGGTTCTTTCTCAGATTCTTTTTAGCTTTCTAACATAATATCACTTAATATTCAGTGTCTGTCGTGTCTTGTTTAAAACACAGTACACAGCCAAAAAAATTAAAAACACAATCATAAGTCATTCAGAGACAAGACACTGAAAACATCCACAGACCCTTTGAGGTCCGATTTATTTTGTGTGTGCTTCATCCAGTAGCAAAAAGACAGACACATCATTTAAACACATTGAGCAGAAATGAGTCACATCTGAACGTTCAACAACACTACATGAGTTTCACCTGTAACAGCTGAGGTATATGTAATTCACCCCAGAGGTCTTCATATGACACTGCATAGACAACAGGCGCTTTCCCACTCTAGGAACCTTTTGAAGTTCTTATAACCTTTTTAGTCCCTAGAACAATTTTTCATGCATTCCCACAGCATAGTAAATACCACCATAGTTCCTAGAACCTTTTGAGCTTCTATTCACAGGCAGGGTCTTTTTTAGTTCTACAGGAACAGTACAACGTGGGTGTTTGCTGATTGGTAGACCTCAGGCCACGCCCATTTCCACATCTTGCACAACAGAGAGTGCCTTACAGTGAATATAGCGCATGTGATCAGGTCCCAGACATAAGTCCTGTTGCTTTAATACAACAGTATGCATCAGTTTCTACAACAGATCTGCAAACGACATTTAATACTTAACAATAATAAAGACTTCATGACGTCTTTTCGCCTTTCCTGGAGGAGCGCCATATGTAACTTTTCAGCTCTCATATCACAGGCAGCGCGGAGATGCCACTAAACCCCTTATGGAGATTTTCTCATTTGTTATAAGTTCTATATTATCCACTTACACTTTGAACATAAACATAGATAATTTTCCATCCCTGTGTGTGTGTGTGTGTGTGTTAGTTGTATCGTGTGTAAAAGTGTTTTGGAGGATGCAGAACAAGATTATGTCACACCGCTCCGTACCATGGTTCTACTGCCTGTGTGAATGCACAACCAAAAAGTTCCCCTGGGGAGAGTAGTTCCTACAACTCAATTACAGGTACAGGACAGGAACTAAAACTAAGAGAAAAATGACTACTCTGTGGGAAAGCGCCTTTAATAAAAGCCCTCATAACAGCCTGGAAGTTCTATTTCCATCACGTCTATGTTAGACCTGCAGCTGTCACACGTATGTACATGTTACAGTCATAAAACCTGAAATCACAGCTCAGCAGTGATTCAGTACCAGGACAGTCTGCTTTCCACATAACACCCATGACGACCACCGACTGTAAAAAAAAAAACGGCGACTCTCGAGTATATGTAGACCTGAATGTGACCCACGTCTGTTCTCATGGTTAATCCATTTGTGTAACTGACACTGTGCTCGGACTTCATGATTACAAACAAGGAAGAGTCATATAAAGCGAGAAAAGTTCAATCAAATGGTTAAAATAACGGCCTTTCCATTGTGATTTGAGGCGTGAGGCCTTGTCAGTTGCTCCCTAATTATTTATGTCAGCATGTTAGTAGAATAAATGTACAACACAAAACCTGTTTCCCTGATAATTGGTGGAAGAACAAAACAAAAGAGCTGTAAATCGGAGTGTGATCTAATCAAACCAAGAGTTAAAAACTGAAAACACTATGGAAATAACAAGCACTTCTCTGGGTTATGCAACTGGTCTGGACAGACTTCATTTGAGTAAATGTGACTCTGATACTCTCCTTTAGTGCATTTTTAGACATATAGTTACAAAATGACTGCTTTTTGGTGTCTAATTTTAGAGCATGGTATGTGCTCTCTAGACTGTATCATCCTCACAGACAAACATGTGGCTTTCAGTTTCCCTGGAAAAAAAATCCTTTTACTTTCTCTGTGCTCTCTTTCTCCTTCCTTTTCTTTTAACAAATCTTTTTCATGATAATTTAAACCAGGGGTGTCAAACGTGTGGCCTGCCAAAGGTTTTGTGAAACCTTTGTGAAAAGCAAAAATTACCCCAGTCATCACAATCAAACAGGAATAAATTCACAAACTAAATCCCTGTCACCAAACATTCAATACAATCAGGGCTGGATAGCATTTGAAGATTTTTGGGTAACAATTAAAATCTTTAAGAAACATTATTTAACAAAACAGTGCAGAAAACCACTGCAGGAAACAGGAAACTGAGGTGAGACTAAAGAGGAGGTAGACGATGTGTAACTGTGAGGCCTAACGTTACAAAAATAGTCACGTTTTGCAAAATATGAAGTTTAAAAACCACAACATACAACGTAGTCATCAACTTGTAATTGGTACTCTCCATACTTAATCCCTGAAGCATTCTTGGTTTATTCGGGACCAGGGGTGTCAAACATGCAACCCTAGGGCCAAAAGCGGCCTGCCAAAGGTTCCAATACGACCTGTGGGATTAATTTGGGAATCGTAAAAAGTACACCTATGATATTTTCAAAAATTATAGTTCAGATTCTACATACAGACAGGGAAAAATATTATCAGTTGTAATATATATATATATACACACACATATATATATATGCAGTATATATAAATGATAAACTAAGAACTTTGAGGTTGTTCATATTACCCACATTGTTTTAAAGGACAGTTTGTAGACGTAATCATTTTCACCGTACAAGGGCAATTTGGAGTTCATTTCACACCAAATCTGGCTTGACTTTGGCCCCTGAACTAAATTGAGTTTGACACCCCTCACTTAAGCAGTTGGCACAATTGCAATACTTCCTATGAAACAAACATATCACTCCTAACCGAATAGCAGCAGAGGTAGAAATAGTTTTCTGTCACAAACCATAACCCTCTGCTGATTATTTCGGTTCATTTCTTTGTAAAAGCTGTGTGATTGAGCAGACTAATGACAGTGATTTAATACAGTAGCGTTCACCAGGCAAATAATTTTTTTTAAAAGGAGTCTGTTCATTTTTATGGAAGCCAAATCCAGCTCTGATCCCAGAATATCACCCCCCTTCCTTCCCTTGTCTGGATATAGATGAGGAGTTCAATCAGTCTTGTGTCTGTCTATAGTCATCAAAGTTTCACGATACGAAACACATGGAAGACGGACAACTATTCATTTTAAAATTCAAGGGTTGTCATCTGAGGCGTACCTTATTCAGAGACCTGCTGACAAGGTAGTCATTCTAGGGGGACAGTCTCAATGATGTCAAATTAAGTACATGCACAAACTCTGTACAATACTGACGCCGACACACCACTTCAGCGTCAGCACAATCAAACAGGATTAAATTCACAAACTCAATCGCTGTAACCAAACATTCAATATAATCAGGGCTGGATATCATTTGGAGGTTTTTGGGTAACAATTAAAATCTTTAAGAAACATGATTTAAAGAAACAGTGCAGAACTGAAACTGCTGCAGAGGAAACTGAGGTGAGACCAATCCGACCCGCCGGATGAATGTGTGTATTGTAAAAATTACAGCTATGATATTTACAAAAATTATAGGTCAGGTTCCACGTACAGACAGGGACAAATATCTTAATAACCTAGAAATACTCATTTCACATTTTCTCTGTGGAAATGCAATTTTTGTGCGTTTACACTAAGACAAAGTATTGTTTCATTAAGAAAACGTAAATAGCCTGAACAAACATAAACAACCTGAAATGTCTGAGGAGAAGTGCAATTTTAACAATACTCTGCCTATTAATATTGTTGAAATTGCATATTTTTCTCAAGAATTTTGAGGTTGTTAAAGTTATTCACATTGTCTTAAAGGACAGCTTGTAGACATAAAGATTTTAATTATATAAGGAAGGTTTGGAGTTGACATTATTGATATGTAATTCTGTTATTATTCTACTGCTCCCCCACTTCACACCAAATCTAGCTGAATGTGGCCCCTGAACTAAAATGGGTTTAACAACCCTGTGTCTAGACACTCAGATATTGTCGTAGTGGTTATCACTTAAGAAGTCGATATTAGTTTAAGCTGAAGTTGAATTGATTAATGGAAGTAACAAGAATAAGAAGCCCTTAAGTGACAGGGTTTCACTTTGCTTAGGAACATCAATCCTGTCGGTTGTGCTGGTGTTAGGTACCTAAAAAGCACCAAAGGATGATATCCAGCCCTGCACATAAACAATACATGACATGACAAGTACAACATGTGTTTTTAGTTGTTTGCATGACTCCGTGTATCCCGGAGGAAAGAGGCATGCTGCTGGTTATTGTCCTGTTCAGCTTTAGGAGTCGCACTCAGACTGTTCCTCTACCAAGATGGCACGTGTGTTTCTTACCCTGCTACCAAAGTCCAGGCAGGAAACCCCCAGTGAAACCAAACAGTGCCACACCTGCAGAAAAAAGACCAGGACAGAGGAACAGGTCAACAAGAAAATCCATCTAAGGCCACTATTAGTATTATTGTATTACATTATATTAACCATTATCTACTATATATAAAGTTACAGCTGGAATATTTAACAAATACAATACAGAACAGCACTCTGCTTAAGAAATCCAATCAGAAAAATAGCCCTACAGCAGGAAGTGTGCAGCAGCGATCCCCAAACCTTTTTACTCCATGGACCGGTTTAATGTCTGACAATATTTTCATGGACCGGCCTATAAGTTGTGGTGGATGAATACAACGAAATAAAATGATAGGACCCACGTAAATCCTGGTATCTAGCAAATCTAATAATAAGGGTGAATCCACTGTGTATGTAACTTTATTAGCAGTACCATCACACCAACAACATAACAAGAGTAACAGCCTCTCTACAACCAAAGAAACCAAACAAAGACATTTGTTTTATGTTCACTTTTTCAGATTGGGGGTTTCAATTCAGCGTTAATGTGGATTGGTCAGAATCCAATAATAAATAAAACAGAAATAATACAACTTATGTATTCTTTCTCTACAGTCTGGTACCAATTAACCCACGGAGTGGTACCAGTCCATGGCCCGGGGACTAGTGCTTTACAGTATCTAACAAATGCTAAAATATCTTGACTGAATGAGGTGACAACAGCAGACACCAGAGATTCTGCTCATAACTCACCAGGTAGCACACAAAGCACAGGTAGGCCACAGAGAGCAAAGCAGCCAATACGTAGAGTAGTATGCTGTTGAGCGACGTCACATAAACCACCACAAAGTACATGTTGATTGCACAAATAACCAGGATCATGATGCCCCCAGAAATCTTCCAGACTCTGAGGAACACAGGAAGATTAAAAAAAAGATTGTTCTGTGCAAAGAAATAATGTACATTTTGTATTTGATACAAAGTTTCTCAAATAAAACAAAAAAATGAATGTCAAGAATTGCAGTTGTATTGCAACATATTTCCAGTAATAAATCAGATGATATTTCAGGTTTGCGCAACTCTGTTTTGCCTGACAAGTGTGATTTCTCCAAAAGCAGTTTCCAACTAAATGATCATTTTCTAAAAGCAATTTTATGACATAAAAACCATGTAGAAGCTAAAAGACAAAATTTGTGGTTTTAACATTTGTAGATTTCAATGGAGATGTACGGTTTTAAAAAAGTGTCAATCAAATACAAATAATTTGTGAATTCTAGAATGAGTGCCCAACCACTAAAAATTAAACAGATGATTCATGCGGCTCAATATTTGTCTTTTTTTTTGTCATTGTACCATTTGTTTTTTTGTGCTCCTTGCATTTTGTTTTTTGTGTTTTGTCTGTGATCCAAATGAGATCCTTTATAAAAATAATGAAATAGAGAGGACATGTTTCAGATTGACTTGGACAAACGATTAAAATAATACAGGTGTCGCTTACAGTCCGTTTGCAAAGTCGTTCATTATGGATGTGAGGCTGGTGAATGTCAGGATGGGGATCAATGCAAATGGAAGCTGTTGGGTAAAAACGAAGACAAAAACGGATTAGACCAATCAAAAACAAAATGTAGAGAAAAGAAGACAGCATCTGGAAAAACTGTAGCATCTGACCTGCATGCTCTGGAGAACATTGAGGAAGTCATTCATCCCTGTTAGATGCTGCACATCCTGAAAAATGGCGACCAGCAGTGTCGGTGTGATGGCAATGGAACGGGTCAGTAGAACCCGAGCAAAACGGGACCACCGGAGGTCGAGGAATCCCTGAGCAGAGATGAATCGTGGACATCATTACATGCAAGATTTTAGTGGTTTAGTTGTGTGTCATTAGGTGCTTTCCCACTGTAGGAATCTTTTGAATTTCTTGGAAACTTTTTAGTCCCTAGAACCATTTTTTGTGCATTCCCACAGCATCGGAACTATGAACTACGACTGTAGTTCATAGAACCTCGTGAGCTCTTACTCAGAGGCAGAGTCTTTTTTAGTTCTACAGGAACTGTATGATGTGTTTGCTGATTGGTAGACCTCAGGCCACGCCCATTTCCACATTGTGCAGGAGGAGGAGTGCGTTACGGTGATCACGGCTGTGATGAGTTCGTAGGTATAAGTGCTGTTGCGTTTGTAAAAATATAAATATAGATTCTTTTCCATACCTGTGTGCATGTTACGAGGATGCAGAATAAGATTATGTCACACCACTTTGTACTATGGTTCCACTGCCTGTGTGAATGCACAACCAAAAAGCTCCCCTGGGGAGAGTAGTTCTTGGAACTGTTCTGAGCGAAAGCACCTATTAAAAAGCAGCACTGAAGTTTTCACCTCCATAACAAACTGTCCGGAGTACGTCCCTGTCATGGTGGAGCTCTGACCCGCCGCCAGGATCCCAATGGCCCAAATATAAAGGGCTGCTGGGCCAAAGAAGCAGCCCAACACCACTCCCTAAACAACAGACATTTAAAATGGTTTTGATGTCAATTTAAGAAACACTTTAAAAGAACATTGTGTGGTTATCAATCACACCAAAAAAATAAATACTAATCAGATAACAGCTGTTTTTTCACCCCATATCCATCTGTGCTCATCGTCTTATTACTGTTGTTTAATAATGTTCTGTTTAGAATATTGGTGCGATGTTGAGGAAACCAGAAGAAAACCAGTGGAATGTTTGTCATATTTTGATGACAAGTATTGGGTATATAGTATTGTTGTTGGGTATGTCATATTGGGTTATAATCAATGGTGTTAATGATGGTCTGCGATAATGTTCTCGGGTTAAAACAATATATCTCATCAGGTATTTTGAGATTTAAATTGTTTAAAGTCCAACATAAAGATGATTCACAAATCTTCAGGTTTTTAAAAGACATTTTAACTGCAGCCTTGGGTCTTGCTTTTATATCAATGGATTCAGTACCTTTTACTACTTAGATACACTATGTGACATCTGCTATCTAAGGGATGCACCAATATTTAGGGATATTGATGGCAATATTTTAAAACGACATTTTGGATTGTTAGGTAATGTTAGTAATAGTTATTAGACATAGATTGATATGAATGCGCTGATAACAACAGACATACTCCTTTGTAGATGTCCACTTCCAGTGTATCGTTATTGAGTGGAAAAAGGTCTGTGTGAGGACTGCCCGTTGCATTGCACTCTGCATTCTGAAGAAAAAAGGAAAAGATGAATGACTCAATGCCTGACGAGTCAAAGCTGTTCTGTAACAAAAACAAATGATAATTCTCAGTTGATGAAAAGCAACAATTGTCCGTGTTGTATACCTACCACATCAATGTTGCGCTTATTGTAGAAGGCTTGAGCAAAGACCGCCACAACAAAAACATTAATGAGAAAGGAGACAAAGAGAGCAATGGACGACTCGATGAAGAAGTACTTGTTGGCTTCCTTCACTTCTTTTTTATTTTTGCGATCAACTTCCCGAGACTAGGAGAGAATAAACACAGCAACAGTTATTTTTCATTGTACTACTGGGATTATACGTTTACTTTTGTGCTCCTCATTTCTATAGCATGTTTCCAACCTTGACCAGGGCAGAGTGCAGATAAATGTTGTGAGGCATGATGACTGCACCCACAATCCCCACCGCCTGCTCCAGCTGCATAGTCCCGCAGTCAGCACAATAAGGTACAAACATCCCCTTCAGCAACTCCCCTTGGTCTGGCTTTACAAGCACATACTAAAGACAGAAAACACACAATTCAACATCTTAAATAGAAAATGTTGTTGTGGTTTATTGTTTATTTCAAGCAATAGAAAACAACTAAACAAAACAATTCTATACATACATGGAACCAATAACACACACTAATAAAGGCAATCAATACTGTGCAGTAGTTTCCATGCACGTATTAATAACAAATCGCTTGTGAAGCTTGAAAAGGAGTGGGAAAAAGAAAAATGTGCATAATACCAGTCACTCAACTGATTTTCAATAAAACACATTGCTTGATTCCTTAATAATAGATTAAATCTATATGGAGTCATAATAATACAAATAATAATAAACAGATTAGAAAAACTGATGCCTATTACACTCAGTAACTATATCCAATTGACAGCATTCAATTGATGTCTCAGCAAAATGGAAAACTATCAGGGAGCCTCACCTCATAACCAAAACTAATCGCCATCACAGTGATGAGAAAGCCAAAGAAAGCTTCGAGTTTCCTCAGGCCTACAAGAAACACAATGGGTATAATAGTTTTTATAGTACAGCATCATTCAACTGGCTAATGTGGATCATTTTCACAACAGGGTACAAGTCCCTGCATCTGCTTTGTAATATCAGATCAGATCTATTAATTGTCATTCAATAAAACCATTCCAGATGCTCTTACAGAACTAAATTACAAAAATGCAAAGCATGAATAGAAAACATATAATTTTTTTAAAAACTGAAATAAATAAATATATGTAGTAAGAATAAAAAGATATTGCACTGTAAAAGAGTCACTATTGCACATTCTATATTTCACTAAGCCAGTCTTTTCCCCCGTATCGTCTCGTGGCTTTGTATCATCAGGAAAAAAAAATCACATACCGTATTTGTCTAAGAAGAGGAACACAAATGTGTCTGTGATGGTGATGAGCACGCCTGCCCACAGTGGGATCCTGGAAGACAAGGAAGCAAAGGTTGTTTTTGTGTCAAAAACCTCACAGCTCAAACTGTCAAAGCATGCTGAGAAACTGACAGAAATTCTGTTAACAATCGCTAAGAAATGTTTTAATAAAAATAGAAATTAGACCCCACCCCCCTTCCAATCAAGATGTGGTTGAAGAAGACAACAGTTGTGTGAACCTGGAGAAAATAACCTACTGGATGAAAAAAAAAACATAGGATGTACTACAAGATATGGAACCATTTATGAACGTGGAAAATGCAAGAGAACACCACACTGGTTCAGCTCTATAAAACCGAGCAGGGCTTGTGGGACTTAGGAGGTCAGAGGTCAATGTATGTCTCTGCTCATGCGTTTTGCGTATTTATGGGTTTTTTGCCATTGTACCTGCTTTTTTGTCTGTTGTGTCTGATTCTGTCATTGTGGATTGTGAATGTCGTCTTGCAGTGTATGAATCTAACTGTAATATTGTTGTCTATTGAAAAAACAAAATAACTTTTAAAAACTCACAGCATCACAGAAATATAGACTCTGTGACGTTAAGTCCATTTTTATGAGCGAGCTGTAAAACTGTACCTGCCCACAGAGAGAAGGTTGAGAGCTATCGCACAACCAATGACCTCCTGCATGTCTGAGCCAATAATCGCTAGTTCCACCATCAACCACAGGATGATCCGAGGAACCTGAAATACAAAATGATTCATCCATTCAAATGTAGATAATATCTTTAATCCCTTTAAAAACTGATAAATCCTCTGCTATTGATATTAATCATCATCAATGTCTGGATGTCAAATACTGCATTTCAACAATATAAAGATGATAGAAAAAAAGATTTCACAACTCCTTAATACAGATTTAATGGTGAAAGAGAGAGTCAAATTCTCAAAAAAAAAAAAATCTCATTAAAGTGCTCACTGTGGGATACTGGCGGTTGCAGACTTCAGCTAGGTGCATTCCTGTGACAACCCCCAGCCGTGCAGCTAATCTCTGCAAGAGCAGTCCAATGATGGTGGATAGAAGGAGCACCCATAGGAGCTGAGGAAAAAAAGAGGACAATCAACAAATGATACAATCTCCAAGTTTAGTAAGAGCCCAGTTCAATCAGTATCATTTTGTTCACACTCATTTTGACATTATGGTTTTCTAAAGCTGACTTTCAAAACTGGAATTTTACTTCATTCTTCATTTGCACTAATGTTAAATGTTTATATTTCATATTTTTTATATTTATTATTGTTTACCTTACTGCACTGTGGGTATTAGAGTAACGCAATTTCAGTCCTCTGTATATACTGCACATACGGCAGAATTGACAATAAAGTTGACAGCAACACTGTCGAGGCCTGAAAGGCATCATTGTATTTATGATGCACTACATGCATTTGGTGAATCCAAGCCATTTTTGCCTTTGAAGTGAAATAGCTTCACGTCCAGTCCGCACACATTAAAAAAAATTTACTTTTTGACTTAGTCCGCTGAAAACAGAAGAGACAAGTAGTGCAGTAAAGGGCCCCTTCAGTCCACAACACGCATAGAAAATTTAACCAGACAAATGGACGATAGACACAATAGCAAATTAAACTACTTCTATTCGTAATTTGGAAATTGTAGCACATATAGCAGAATATTACTACATGTGTTTGTAATTATACTCTAGAAAATAGAATGATGATGTACTTCACATGTTTTAAGGAGGAAGGCACATTTCTTCATTCAACCTAGCACTGTTCTAAATTGCAGGGATCACATTTCCACTGGAACCTGAAGTCTTTCCGGTAGTGAGTCTAACTAAACTCAAACTGTCAAAGTATGTGAAGAAACTGACAGAAATTCAATCACTAAGAATGTATTGATAGAAAATGGAAATTAGACCCCACCCCTCTTCCAATCAAGATATGCTTGAAGAAATCAACAGTTGTGTGAATCTGGAGAAAATAACCTACTGGATAAAAAAAAAGTAGGATGTTCTACAAGATATGGAACCATTTCTAAACTACATGGAAAATGTACCAGTACACCACATTGGTTCAGCTCTATACAGTATAACCGAGCAGGGCTTGTAGCAATTAGGAGGTCTGAAGTCAACATACAGTGAGGAGCATAAGTATTTACACCCCCTGTGATTTTGCAAGTTCTCCCACTTAGAAAATAGTGAGAGGTCTGAAATGTTCATCATAGATGCATTTTCACTGTTAGAGACATCATCTAAAAAAAAAATCCAGAAATCACATTGTATGATTTTTTAAATTATTTATTTATATTTTACTGGGGTTCATAAGTATTTGCACCCATGAGAATCAGCAATAATTATGACTCTCAAAGATCTGTAGTCTACTTTGAAAGAAGTCCCCCTTTACCCCACAACTAACCACCACCTTTTTGAGCACATTAATGTCACCTGTGCACCCCACAGTCAGTCATAATCCAACTGCTACCAAGTAGGAGGACCAGAGAGCTCTGCAAAAACACCAGAGACACAATAGTAGAGCTCCACAGAGCTGGAAAAGGCTCTGGACCAATGGGGAAGCAGCTTGGTGAGAATAAGTCAACTGTTGCAGCAATTATCAGAACATGGAAGAAGCTAAACATGACTGTTAATCTACCTCAGACTGGGGCTCCACGTAAAATCTCGCCTCGTGGAGCATCACTCATGATGAGAACAGTGAGGAATCAGCCCAGGATACAGGGCAGGAGCTGGTCCAGGGCCTGAAGAGAGCTGGACCCACACTACGGCGTAATGGTTTAACATCATGTATTCAGTGAAGGTTCCCCTGGTGAAGTCAGCACATGTGCGGGCCCGTCTAAAGTTTGCCAGGGACCATCTGAATGACCCAGAGGGCTCATGGGAGAATGTCATGTGATTAGATGAGACCAAAATGGAACTTTATGGTGTAAACTCCACTGGCCGTGTAAGGAGGAAAAAGAAGGATGAGTCCAATCCCAACAACACCATCCCTTCTGTGAAGTATGGGGGTGGAAACCTCATGTTTTGGGGGTGCTTTTTGGCAGAAGGGACCGGCGGACTATTCTGTATTAATAGAGGATGGATGGGACCATGTATCGTCAGATTTTGAGCAACAACCTCCTTCCCTCAATCAGAGCGCTGCAGATGGGTCCTGACTGGATCTTCCAACATGACAATGATCCGAAGCACACAGACAGGAAGACCAAGGAGTGGCTGTGTACAAAGCACATCAAGGTTCTGAAGTGGCCCAACCAGTCTCCAGACCTGAATCCAATAGAACATCTGTGGAGGAGTTGAAACTTGGTGTTGCTCAGCGACAGCCCCGAAACCTGACAGAGCTAGAGAAGATTTGTTTGGAGGAGTCGAGCAGAACCCCTGTTGCCGTATGTGCAAACCTGCTGAAGAACTACAGGAAATGTTTGACCTCTGTAATTGCAAACAAAGGCTTCTGCACTAAATATTAACACTTATTCTCATGGGTGCAAATACTTATGAACCCCAGTAAAATACAAATAAATCATTAAAAAAAATCATACAATGTGATTT
>JAPTHA010000023.1:12020407-12037355 GCA_029814585.1 Gymnapogon annona | reverse complement strand
AGGTAAATGAACATTATTTTTATTCTTTACTTTATTCTTTGTTTTTTACATTATGTACAACTCTCATTTTATGTTTACATTATGTACAACTCTCATTTTGTTTATTGTGCAGTAATCTAATTGTAACATGTATTTGTTACACGTTTGATGCATTTTTATGATTTCTAAAAAATGTATGTTCGATTTTTGCGGGGGCTTGGAACAGATTACATCATTTACTTGGAAAACGTGGCTCTACTTACAAAATGTTCAGGTTATGAAACTACTTCCAGAACCAATTAATTTCTTAAGTGAAGGTACCACTGTACATTGTTACGTTGCAGTGAGCTTTACTAATACTAGTTGCTCATTGCTGAACAGCTGTGTGTCCGTGTTATTTCTCCGCTCCGAACAATGTTTGAGAGAAATGGTAATATTGCGTATCTGGAATGAATTTTAGATCTGTAAGTCCATCTCATGAAAAATGGGAGCAAAAACAAAAGTGTTGCGTTTATATTTTTGTTGAGTGTATATATATATATATATATATAAATAAAAACTTACTGATCTGCAGTCAGAAAAATCATACATACTAAAGTGCAAGAAAGAGAACAAATATATGCTTTTACCAAATAGACATTTTTTAGGTTCACCAAAGTCCCAATGAACAAAAAATAAATGAGTTTATGTTCTTATTAAATCTTGAGAAGGAAAAACTATAATGACCATAATGAAAATAGTTTATTCACTCAGTAATGTCAGTACATAACACACAAAAAGTATGAAATGAGTATGCACTGTCAACCTAATAGTTCTCAGTAGCTCATAGTATTGGCTCGTCTTTAAAATCACTAAGTCAACTTTTGCTGATTTTCTATTTTTTAGATTTAGATTTTTCATAAACAATAATACAGATATATTCATACACCATACGGCAACATTCACAACCCAGAATGACACGATCAGATACAACAGACAAAACACAAAAACCAAAAAATAAAACCAAACAAGACGAGCAAGTGCAAGTCACAATATTCCCTTGAGCACTAAAAAGATGCTGTAAAGGAGGACTTGTGGCAAGGTAACACACATACAGGTACTTTGCTTACTTGAAGTGCTGGTGACTGGGGTTTTATCCATACAACTGTCGTACAGGGCTCTGTGGTGTGTTTTTAAGTGTTCGTTAAGGTTCGTATTGTCACCTCATGACGTAGCAACATTAGCGAGGCAAATTCTGCACAAAACCTGTCGTTACGCAACGGCATCTTTTTTATTCCAACTTTCTTTATCAATTTTCAACATTCGACATACATGAATGGCTGCAATAGAGCTGACAATGATCCATAAAAAAACAATTGTATGTCCATTATTTCACCCGCCTCCCACCCTCTAGCAGCGTGTTTCTTATAGCCAAAATCCATCCACAATACTGATGTGCCCCCCCTCTTTGGTACTAAACTTTCTGCCGTGACAGTGTCTTTTAGCCCGAGACCACTGAGAAACAGGTTAACACGCATCCCCATCTGTTCTGCACCATTCACTCACAAGTCATGACCAGATCATGTAACCCATAAAATCGCAGACTTTAAGGTTAGTGAATCACACTTTGTCATATCCCCATATTATCCCAAATGCAATTACTCGTTCAGCTATAATTAAAAATCGTGTTAATCTTTTTAAGTCTAGCGATTTTAATTTCATTGCATAGATTTATATCTACTTAAGACATTAAGGTGACAATAGAGACAAAGAGACTGACAGATTTTCTGCTCATTGGAATTTCATAAAAATATTTTTTCTGACATATTGCATGCTCTGAGACAAAAATGGGATAAAGATAAATGGAATTTTAGTTAAAAAACAAACAAAACAGCACAGGCAAGCAGTGAGTAAATTTCACCTTGTGTTTTACAGTGAAAGACATTACAAGGCATAAATCTTGAACCCAGTAGCTCCAAAGAAATACTGTGAGAACACGAAGGCCAACGCTGCACACAGCGCTAGAGACTAATTAAACCAGACTTCAGCACATCTCTTTAAATGTCATGAACTACTCACGAAGTTTGGACCCTTCACACTTTTTCTTCATCTCCAGATCACTGGTATTTTCTCCAAGTCTGCTCTTTCAAACACTGATTCTGTTTTTGAGTGGCTCGTCCTTTCTCATCTCTTTTTGGGTCATGGGATGTCACAATGACACCCTGACATCATGTATCTTAAACTGACCCAGGAAGAGTAAAGAAAACACTCCCCTTGTACACACAAATACGTCGATAAAACACAACCCCCCAAGCACAAATAACATGCAGTGGCCTGTCCTTTAACCTCAAATTTAACACTTGGAATCAAATACATAGTAATACATGGTGAATGTTTTATTTTTATTGCTTTATTTTATTTCACTTGACTCACCTAATTATTTTTTGTCGTTTTTATTTTTTATTTCCTTCTCTTATTGTAGCACTCAGAGTCCTTGAATGAAAAGTGCATTAAAAATAAAATGTATAATTATTATTAACAAAGTTCACAAAAATAATCGAGCTTTGGAGTGAACAGTTCAATACATTCTAAACAATGTGCGTGTAAAATATTTTGTTGGGCAGCTCTCTGACACTAGGTGTTTGGAAGCCCTGACCAGAGCGAGTGTATAGTGTGAAAAACATGAGGGTGTGCATCTAGTGTGATGATCAAATTTCTGTTATCTTAAACAGTTACCTTCGAGGTAGTCGCCTTCTTGCTCAGACTTCATTGGAACAGACTGAAGGATCCCTGGGAACTCAAAGGATGAATATCAGCCCCCCTGTAAAAACGAAAATAACAGTTGCATAAGCAGAGAAAGAAAGACATGACTGTTAGAATCTGAGAATAAACCTATACTAGACATTTTAAAATTTTTCTTGGGTGATACTTACAGTACAGCGCATACTTAAGTACAGCGCAGCTGATTAACCGGACTAACTCTTTTTTTCACCTTAAATGACTATGCAACTTTGTCTTCCCCTTTTAACCAATTCCACTTTGGTCATCACTTCTCCCACAACATGAAAACCCTACAGTCCTGTATAGTGACTCGAAAAGCTTGAAATGCCCCTGTTCACTCAAGCCATTAAAATGTGCCACAACATTCTTCTCACTGGATTTCACTTACTCCGATATGCAAACAAACTGATCTATAGCACATGCCATTATTTCAGATTTCATATCATGGCTTTGTAATGTTTATTTGTAAAAGTAACTCACTGTGTGGCCTAAGGCCTAACATAGTCATTTAAAAGTATCAACCAATCCACTTGCCATTTCAATTTTCATTATTGTATTTGTTTTACTGCACGATACAACAGATTATGTAAACTGCAGCTATAAACCTCATTGAGAAAAAAAAAAATTTTGTACATTGAAACAGCATTACTCATGTGAAACACATAAAAACAACTTTCATATTTTATTAAAACTTAACTATGACATGATGCACTAACGTTCATAGAAAAAGTTTGCCGACTGGACAGTCTTTCAATAGGTCCCAGGATGCACATGTGCGTGCATGCTTCGAAGAACACCTCCAAATGTGTCCATGCGTGATCAGATCTCAGTGCATCCTCCCCCCAGGCTGCAACTATAAATAATATAATTTGTCTATAAAATTGTAATAACCTTCTAAGTAGGTTGGTGTGGGATTTTTTAAAATGAGAGATTTGGTAAACTACTTTAAAAGATAATGACATGCTCGCTGGTTTACTGAAGTAGCATTCACAAAGCAGGTGATTGTTGACAATATTCGGCACGTTTTCATTGAAAAAAACTCAAGTGTCTTATCAGCGTGATTGGGGTGTAATGTCGTTAAGTGACGCCTTAATTTATTTGTCTTCATGCTGTCCACTGTTGTCCAACATTTTTAGACCCAAAGCCCACCACTCTTTCCTGGTCTCCTACCACCATAGTCACAGTAACATCCTAAGGTAGAGAGAGATGCCTTAGCATCTACATCATAGAGCTAATACTCCTTGCACACATTCAGACAGTGAGAGCACCACTGACACCTACTGTAGTAGACTGTACTGTATGCAACCACTATTTGAGAAGGACTGTATTAATTCCAGGTATGAACAACACCTACAAAACACAATCAGTCCAACAACAGGATTTCTTAACATTATGTTCTTCGGTGGTGCATATGACACATGAGTGTGGGATCACATGAGGTAAAAGACAGACTGAGGTAGTTGTCCATTCAGTCAAGTTTCCAAAAGCTGCTTAATGTGATTCATGACTGATTATGTACTCTACTACAAAGATGACCACTTCCTCAAAAGTCAATAACAACATTTTAATAATACAGTTAAGACAAAAGCAAAGAGCTTGCCTGCATTATACCCACTGTTTATTGCCCAGCGTGTAATCACTGTAAGAACAAACAAAAATGATAAGAACTTCCTAACGTTACAGAAGACTGTGGAAGTGATCTCACTTTAATGTTCCTGATCATAGGTCATGTCTTTGAAATGTCACCATGTCGTTAGTTTGGTGCTGGATTTAGATCTGTGATCTAAAATTAAAAGCACAGCTGATAAAGACAATAAACGTGGTTCTTGGACTAAAGTTGTAGGTGCGGGAACATTCCCTTTTATCTTGTTTCATACTCTTAATCGCTGCCAGTTTTCCAAGGTTAGTTCTAACCTTCCTTATTAGAAATATTTACAATAAATCATCTTTATGTTGTGGCTAAACTCAGTTTCAACTCTGGTCCACCTTGTGTTTTGTTCTATTCAAGGCTTGATATGACCTGGTATGTGTTAGGGTGTGTAACAGCACATAGACGTGTCAGCAATGATCTTGTTCAATTCCATAGTCATCCAAGGGTGACAAGACCTGACTCCTTGAAGATGTAAGTTGTACTGCAAAAGTGAATTCTTTATAGAAATATAAACCAATACTACATGAAAATACATGTCTGGCTTAATGTTATGTAGTAGGACTAAAAAAACTGCCAAAAAAAACATGGTCAACACCATCATCCTGTCAGCTTCCTCTACGGGTCAAACTTAAATGAACAACACGACGTCTAATCTATAGAGAACAGCCTTTCCAATCTATGACCTCTCCCAAACTGATAAATAACTGACAGTCGACATAGCAGCAATACTAGGCAAACATGTGAAACAAAATGTGAAACAAAACTTTTCCTGTGACAATTACAGCAAACGTAAGAACACTTGGCACCTACAAAAACAGGTTTTTCCAGCACATGAACAAATGCTTAACTACACGCATCAGCATCATGTTGAACTTATAGTCACATGGATGGATGTTATAAATGGATGGCTGGATGTTATAAATAACAACAGTTAAAAATGTTGTTAGATCATTTATAACTGATACCAAAAGTTTCAAAAATGTATAACATGAACATGAGCAGTGTCAAGTCTTAAAAGTATACAGCATGACATGTCTGTAATAAACTATTATGGTCAGGAAACATGGGAAAATTTAGGTACTCAGGTACTGTATGTTAGGCAGCTTCAAATGTTGATTTTGCCACAGGGGTTTATAACATATTGAAACTTGCAAGATGTACTGGATGTTACTGAACCTTTCTGACAACATAATTTAAATAGCTACACAACACGTGGTCAAAACTTCACTTCAGTGTCAAGCAAAGTCCTACACTCAAATAAAACTATACAAAAACGTGATCTACCTTATATAACTTACCTAAGCACTGTATGTTTAAGAATCAAAGCTGTCTTCACATCCAAACCAAAGCATTTCTGTAGAACTGGTGCTTCTTCCAGAAATGTCACAGGGGTTTATAAGTATTGTAACTTGCAAGACATATTGGAAGATAATGAGCCTTTCTGACTAAATAATTTAAATAGCTACAACACACGTAGTCTAAACTTCACTTCAGTGTCTAGGAAAGTCCTACACTAAACTAAAACTATATTGTTGATTTACAAAAACCTGAGCTACCATACACAACTAACCTAAGCATTGTATGTTTTCAGAATTGAAGATGTTTTTCACATCCAAAACAAAGCATTCCGTTGAACTGCTGCTTCTTCCACAAATGCCATTACAAATCAGACTACTGATACGATTTCCAAATGTCAGTCTTGAAAAACTACACTGATTTTAGTCTTCAAAGCAATGTTGTACGGCCCCAAAGTTGGTCAACGCGGTTAGCAACTCCTTAAACTAAGCAATAACGTATGACCTCGTCCTGTTACTTTAAAGCTGTGAGTCAACTTGAAACTGTACCTGAAATCCGTGCGTCACTTAGCTAGGAATACGTGTCGGTACACGAATTCTCACCACCGCTGTTTGACCAAAAAAAATGACAATGACTAAAAACCACAGTGTGTTGATAGTTTAACCGGCGAGTGAAATCCGGCTAACAAGTTCTCGTGATATGCTAGCTGTCTGTTAACATTAGCTAACTATCATTAGAAAAGTATACACTTACCTGGATGTGTCTTAAAGTGGGCTGAAAAAATATTGTTTGCGAAGGTTAAAGGTTTCCAAAACTAACAACGTGTGTGAATTAGAAAGTAGATGACCGGCTGACGAGCATGTTATCAGGCTACTTTCTGGCAGTCGTATGTCCCAGTGTCTGCCATGGCGTCAACTGTTACCTTCAACACAAACTGCGCATGCGTGCCACCTGGGCGTTTCAGAAATGCAGCTACGGAACGAGGGAAGTTTTGTCGGAGACCGTTTACAATCAGCTTAACGCAAATACACTAGACAAATATTGTAAACCTTATTGTCATTTTGTGTCAATATAAAATTAACTCTTGCAAATGGAAGAACGTCAACCCCTCCTTTAATTTGTTTGAGGGAGGGGTAGTAATTTATCGATTACTACAAGTAACTTATTATTAATAATAATAAGAAGATGAATAACAATTACTATTATTATTATTAATATTCACTTATTCGTATGAATAATTTGAACAAAAAAGCCAGATTGCTTGTATATTAAAAATCTTTGCTGTTTTAAATGTTTAAATGCCTTGGCCTTTAGTGCTCGTGTTGTTCAGTTTATTGTTGTTGTTTACTTGTGTTTTTTTTAAAAATAATTTTGCTTCTGCATTTTTCATTAAGGTCAAAATGTCTTGATCTTTTGGAGTGTTGTGTTTGAATTATTGCCATATTTCTGTTTCCTCACTCCACCGTAGCTTGTATTTTATTTTGTTCATATATCTGTAACCTTTTCCCGTTCTTGTTTTGTAAATTGTTTGATGCAAAAGAATAAATAAAAAATAACTAGACAGTAAATAAAAGTAAACCCAAATGGTTCCCTCTTGTTTCCAGTAATATTTTCTGTCGGGACCAAAAAGACATGTACGTTTGCAAAAAAATAAAAAATATATTTAAACGATACTTACACATCCTGCAAAAAATTTGTCAAACCACTTTAAATGACCAAAAACTTCTGAATTGTAACCATTTGAATATCCGCTTGCATTCATTATGTCACTGAATAGAGAGATAAATTACATTGTATCGTGTGATAAATAACACTGATTTCATTGCAAGAGAATTTTTATGTGACGGCAGATTTTAAGTTTTGTGTCCTCTACAGACTATTGAGCCAAACGTGCGTGCACAAAAAAATAATTGATTGTGATAACATTTGTTTGTTTTCTTTAAAAAAAAACTACATTGTTTCATATCAGAATCCTGAACATGACAAAAATTTTGGATTTAAGTAGTGATAATATGAAATGTTTCTTGCGGGTTTACGTCCATTAAATCACGTAGGAGCACGCGAGATTCTAGGCCGGTATTAAGCTAAAGCTAGGCTAATTAGCTCTAAGTAGCTTCACGGTGACATGTAGTCAACTTTATTCTCAGTCAGTCTTAATGAAGGAGGTTCAAGACTGATTACGAAATGGAGTTAAGAAACATTGAGGAGCAGGTAACCTGCATACAACGGCAAACATATTTTCATGTAGGCTAACTTAGATAACTAGTACTAACGCTATAATATACCGTGTACTTACCTATCAGCACCACTGCAAACAGCTGGCTAGTCATGTTAGCGACATGTCGAGTAAAGTTCTACATATGATTTAAAGCACAACATCCTTTTCCCTGGCAGAGTCTAGGTTAGTGTTGCGATTCAGTTTGCGAAATAGGTTTATACGACATGTTTCTGCATGGTTTGATCACTTATTTAAAATGCATCATGAGACTCCAACACTGTTCCAAATCACATCGAGTCAAACATGATACGCCGGCATTTGTAAAGTTTTGCTTTTAAGGTGGATAAAGACTGGTAGCCTTTTTTACAGCTTCTGCCAAATATCAATGTAGATTTTGCATTAGTAGCAAGTAACATGTTATATTTTTTTAATGTCAGATGGTGTGAGCATTGCAATAACAATTATTTACGCTTTAAGGAATTAAGGATGTGTTTTCAGCTTTTAACAGTCTGTTTAACAGTTGTTCGCTGTGTTTTGTACGTGAAATGTCTCTTTCAGTCTCCGTTGGTCCAGGCTATTTTCAACAGAAATGCAGAGGAGGTGGAATTTTTATTGAACCATAATGAAGATGCCAGTACACTGGTAATGTTCTAACACTATTATTTCTTCCATGCATTTCATTTTTATAGTTGTAAATAGAGCTTGGACACAAGTTTGTGGATACTGATTAATATTGTTAATTAATCTCTGTTCAGCAGCCCAAGAGATTTTCTTTAAATGTAAATTCTGGCATGTGTTAATAAATAAACAAGCATATTGAAGTGAGCAAGTTAGAATTTTTCCAGTTTGTACACTTGTCCAGCATCTGAGTTTGTGAAAGATATTATTTTCTTAGCCACTACTGTGTATTTGTATCTTTCAGGACCAACAGCAAAGCACACCACTTCATGCTGCTGCTTATTTAGGTGATGTTCAGGTTATGGACCTACTAATCACATCAGGTAAAAACTGCTTGATGTTTCTGGGTAAAAAATGAATTAATCCTAACTATACTTTGTTATTATGTATGTATGTTTATTTATATATATATATATATACACACACACACACACACACATATATATATGCCGTATTTTTCACATCATAGGGCACACTACATCATAGGGTGCAGTATAAATTCCGTGGTTTATTTCTGTGCTTCAACCATACATAAGGCGCATCGTATTATTGGGCGCATTGGGGATGTCAGTTCCATTGTCCAGGAAAAAGCGCCAACCACCGCTCATTCATTTGCGGACCGATCAGGGTCGACACACCAAAACGCCTCTCGGAGTGGGCCGATTACAGCTGTGTCCGTACCTGTCATCCTTCAATGACAGTGGTAGCGGCTCATCAAATCTGCAGAGTGAAGGAAATTGCGGAACTTGTAAGGAATTGACTGGTTGTTTGGCACTGTTCAGAGAGTGCCAGGTCCGGTCTGTGCAGTGCCAAACAACTGATCCATTCCTCACAAGTTCCACAATCTCCTTCGCTCCGCAGAGGAGTGGCTTGTCGGCTACTTCCGCGCTCTCTGGTGGGCTTATTTGGAGAGCACCGAACAAGCCCACTGGAGAGTGCCCGGTCCAGTCCGTGCCATGTAAAAACTTTTGTCTGATCATTGTAAGTTCCTTTTGATTCTCTGTTCGTGCTTCGCGAAAAAACGTTGTAAATAGTCTTCTTATATCCCTAAGTCGGCGGGAAATGGTCCGACCATCAATGAAGTGGAGCATTTACTAAAATCACACAACACTTTTACAGATTTTGGAACTCAGTGCTCACATAAGGCTTACCGGGTTAAAAGGCGCACTGTCGAGTTTTGAGAAAAGTACAGGCTTTTAAGTGCGCCTTTTGGTGTGCAAAATACAGTACATACATAAATATATATGTAAATAAATAAATATATATATATATATAAACACTTTATTATTTTATCTTTGCCTTTTCTCTTTCTTACAGGTGCCAGTGTCAATGCTGAGGACCAGGGTTTACTAAGTCCTTTACATCGAGCAGCAGCCTCCAGAAATGAGGTAATTAAAAAAAAAAATTAAATAGAAATAAAAGGGATTATGGATTTGGCCACCAGATCTTAATGTTGTTATTCTTTTCTCTTTGTTTTTTTTTTCATTTAGAGGGCTGTTCAGCTACTGCTGGAGCATGAGGCAGAGGTCAACACACGGGATAAATTCTGGCACACACCATTACATATGGCAGCTGGAAACTGGGCTGTAGGTTGTGCTGTAGCACTAATATCACATATGTCCAGTGTGGATGTTGTTGATAAGTCTGGAAGGACACCCCTACATCATGCAGCCTATAGTGGTCATGTGGAGGTAAGGGAGTAAAATAATTTATATGATAATATATAGTTGTACAGTCTACACAGATACATTGGTTGACCATCTTTGTATCTTCTATAGATGGTGAACCTGCTCCAAAGTAAAGGTGCCAATGTTGGAGCCAGAGACAAAAATGAAAGGCAGCCAATCCACTGGGCAGCATTCCTGGGTGAGGGATACTACATTTTTAAGCGTGCCTGAACAATAGCTTTCTAAGTTTATAATCTAATTTATGTAAATATCTGAGAATTACAAATAAGATTTAGAACATTGTATATAATAATTTTGTAAATAATAAGTTTGAACAGTACATAATTAGACTGGAGTTGTATTAGACATTTAACTCTGCAACCCAGAAAATGTTTAGTTTTCCCTTTCAAATTTCTATGTACTGTATGTATAAGATAATTAATTACAATTAAAAATAATCACAAAAATTAATTATGGACTGTTAGCTACTAACTACAACATGAACTACCTATGCGTTAAGTATATATCTAGCTCTTTAACCTAAAGAGATACAGTTATGGACACTGTCATGATACACTTGTAGCTAGACATTATATGTAACTGGCCTATTGTTTTGTACTAGATTAGTTTGTGTAAATTTAAGATTGGTGAAACATATTTGTCCAAGTGATGGTGTATGTTATAGTTAATGAAATGGAGTCTGTAATCTACCATATCTATACAGTTTAAAGAGAATCAATATTTTGTAAAATTGATTCATCCTTGTTTTCACTCATATTTTTTGTGTACTTTTTGAGACACTTAACTTTGACATTATTTGCATGTTGTTTATACTTCATGTCTAATTTCCAGAGGATCAGAGATGTCAGTCTGAGAAAGGCTTACCCAGAAATGACACACCACCCTGTGTCCTGTACTAACTGTGCTTCAGTTTGCGAACAGGCCAGCAAGACACTTCGCTGTGCTTTAATGTGCATGCATGGCAGATGCTTGTACTAAATGTAAAGCTCTTCTTTCAGGACATGTGGAGGTTGTGAAGCTGCTGCTGTCTCACAGTGCTGATGCGATGTGCAAGGACAAATGTGGTTACACTCCACTCCACGCTGCAGCTGCCAGTGGACAGTTAGACGTGGTCAAATATCTCTTGAAACTGGGGGTGGAGGTAAAGTGGATTGATCACGTCATGATCATATATAATTTTCCATGCTGATCAGTAGCTACAGAAGTAATTTATTTCTGAAATATTAGTGAAATTAGTGATTTTTGGTTTTAAAATATACTGTGACAATTGATGTTTGTGGAAAAATTCTGTCAAATAGTATGTTGTATTTATAGTATAGCGCGTAATAGTACAGTTATATTAAGGAGAGTTGCTTAGTTACATGCCCAAACAAATTAGCCATAAATACTTTGGTTTAAAATTAGTTATTAGTCACACAATGTCCTGCAGGGGTCCTGGCTTGGTTTAATGTTCATGTTGATCTATGTCACTAATCTTGCTGCTGCGTCGTCAGGCCTCTGCTTTTTGTGTTGACACCAGAGTAATTTCTGCATTCACAGCTGATGTTTACACTAGTTTACTTGATAGTTCCTGTTGCACTGTCCGCACTAATGCATATATTTTCAAATATTTTTCATTGTGGTTCAGCCTCTCGCCCACCCATAGACAGCATTTGAAGATTATATTAAAATGAGTAATCTGTGTCTGTTCTGTTTTACATAATGAATATGTACTTGAAAAAACAGACACAGACCATATTGTGTCACCAGCAGTTGGTCTATGGTTTAGCAGAAACGATATAATACTAGTAATACGCTTGAAAAAAATCAAACCAACGCACTAATTTAAACTACAATCGTTTATATTATTGATGCTATCAGTTAAAGAAGAAGACCTTTAAGAAGAAGCAACATAACAGACTAGAGTTTCTGTCTGTTATTTTTGTGTCTATGTCTGTATAGAGATAATTTTTTTCTATTTTCATTTCTCACTAGACATTATTTAATTTATACACAACAAGATGACATTTGCGACCCACAAGGGCAGGTTCAGAGACAACAGAAAAAACACAAAAAATTAAAGCTCACACACGAACATATAGTGCAGAGATGTTTTGTTAAAAAGAGAAAACTTTATAGTTTACGATTATAATAGATGAGCTTGACCAGACCAGACAGACAGCCCTGCCCTCAGGTCAACAATAGGCCAAAACTAAGATGACTTAGACCTGACACTTAACTTAGGATCAAAGATTAGGAATAATACTTTAAGGCTTAGGGGTAGTGGTTATTTTGTGGGCGGGACCAACCAACCTGTCCCACTTCTCAGTCCTTAAATATGGTGCTCTCAGCAATTTGGCTCAGAACACATCCAGAGGTCTTCACCAAGACTTCAGAGGTGTCCTTCTGCTGACGAAGCTTCCGAAATAGAAGCGAAACGTCCTGCCATTTTCTACAAGTATAGATGACGACAGAAGAAACCCTTACTACGGGTGATATTAGGTTTGAATTGTACATATTTAGACTGGAGTTGTATTAGACATTTAACTCTGCAACCCAAGAAAAGTTTAGTTTAGATAATTCACCTAAATGAAAAATAATCACATAATTTAACTATTGACTGTTAGCTACTAACTAAAACATGAATTATCTATGCATTAAGTATATCTCCATTTAACCTAAAGAGGTACAGTTATACACACTGCCATGATACATTTATAACTAGACATTATATGTAACTGACCTTTTTTGTACGCAGTTTGTTTAAATTTAAGATTGGTGAAACACATTTGTCAAAGTGATGATGCACGTTACAGTTAATGTAAGTCTGTGATCTACTACATCTACACAGTTTAAAGACGTGAATCAGTGTTTTGTAAAATGTATTAATTCTTGTTTTCACTCAGGATTTTGTGGGATTTTAATGAGACACTCAACTGTGACATTATGTACATTGTTTTTACTTCATGTGTGAATAGAATATTTTATTGAAAATGGAAGGGGAAAGTGTTTGTATTAGCATGGACAGGACATTAATATACCTTTCAAACTAGACCCCTGTTTTCCCCTCTTCTGGCGTATTCTTTTTATTTTGTTTTATTCCTTTTATGTGGTGATATGTACATGCTTCTTATCTTCTCATTTCGGGTTTTCAAACCAGCAGAGATCACTACTTTTCATCAAGTGCTTTTCCTATGTTACTCAGATCGATGAGCCCAACATTTCTGGGCACACGGCGCTCCACATGGCCTGTCACATGGGGCAGGACTCTGTGGCCGTTGAGCTGGTTAATTATGGCGCAAACATCAACCAACCCAACCTGCACGGTGACACGCCACTTCATTTGGCCGCTGCCTCCTCCAGTGGCGTGCTCTGTCTTGAGCTGCTCATCAACAATGGTGCTGACGTCAACATCCAGGTAAAGAGCTTGTTTTTAGTCCATTAATTAAATGTGTGTTTTATTGAATGTACATTTTATCATGAAAACTTCTTTTCTTCTTCTCTTTACCAGAATAAAGAAGGGAAGAGCCCTTTACATATGGCTGCTATGCATGGGCGCTTTACCGGATCCCAGATCCTTATCCAAAATGGTAACAGTAATATGGGAAATCAACAGTTTTACGCAACATTTTCAGGGTTTACTGTAGCCAGCAGATCTGGATAAATTAAATGAATTAGTTTTATTCCTTTCTTCATTGATTTTGCTCCAATTTTCTTAGATGAGGCTTAGAATTGTTTGTTTGTTTATTGTTTACTTTGAGCAATAGAAAAACAAAAAAAATGTATATTTTCATATACAATCATAGAAGGAACCTGTTGTGGAACACAAACTAATAAATAAAGACAAGCAACATAGTACAGTGGTTTTCGTGTAGTTAGTAATAACAAATCATTTGTGTAGCTTAAAAGGAGTGGGAAGAAGAAAAACCGTATATACCAGTAATCCCACTCCCTCCTCTCATTTGCAATGAAACACATAGCTTGATCTTCCTTAACAATATATTGAAACTATATGGAGTCATAATAATACAAATAACACAATAATTTAGGAAATTGATGTCTATTATCAGTAACTATATCCAATACACAGTCAACATCTTGTAATACAACAAAAATCAACAATGGTAATGGATCTGACACACACCAACCTTGATGATAGAACTGATACACACCAACATTGATAATAGAACTGACACACACCAACACTAATTATAGAACTCACACATGCCAACAGTGGTAAGAGGAGCCCAGGATGGAATTAGATTAGATAAACCTTTATTAGTCCCGCACGGGGAAATTTCAGAATGTAATTGGAATGGCCCATAGTGAACAATAAGCCCCTCCCTCCCTGTATTGTGACCAAACTGTACATTTGTGACTTGATTTAAAATGGTAATGATTGTGTTGTTGCTTGTGCTGATGGTCCAGACTGTTACAGTTTCACCCCCAGACACACACACACACACACACACACACACAACAAGGCTTCCTTTTATTTCCAACCTTCAGTAACACAAAACTTCCAAAGGCTTTTATATCTTAAGTACTCTCTTTAAGTGTAAAAAAACCTTTTGGATGTTGCTCAGATATGATATTTAACACGGTCATGAATCTTAAATAAGTTTGATTGAGTAAAGCAGAATTAATTTGCTGTTCCTCCCAAAACTGTTAAACCTCTAACAAGACCGTATACAGCCCATCTTATACACTCATTATTTTGTCTATATACAGGTGGAGAGGTTGACTGTGTTGATAATTATGGAAACAGTCCACTTCATGTTGCTGCCAGACATGGTCAGGAGTTGCTCATCAGCACTTTGTTGACAAACGGTGCTGACAAAGCGAGGTGGGCCTTTGTTTAAACTATAAGAAATGATGAACAACATCTTGTATTGGATAGCTCACTGTTCAAGGTTCATACTGTATATGTGCTTGAAATCCTTGAAAATGACTGAACTACAATATTGTGTTTTCAAGGTCTGAAAAGTGCTTGAATTTGAGTTTAAGGGGTTGAAGGTGCTTGCAATCATAACCAAAGTTAATTAGAGATAGATGATACATTTTGAAAAACTGAACCTTATGTCAGAAAAGACAATTGCCAGGTTGACTCCAGGTACATTTATATCATAATCTTTGTCTCATTGTGAGTGTGCCAGAAGAATGCCAAGTGGTTTCCTTTTATTGGGACACAACTTAGGATTCTCTTTTAATTTCTAAACTTTTTCCTATTTATGAAAAATGATCTATTATCTTAAAAATGTATATCATAATACAATGAACATCATTCTGAAAAAATCCCGAGTATAGATACGTATCTGACGCCAGTGATAAGTTACTGTACTGGTAAAATGTGAAAATGACCCTTGAAAGTGCTTGAATTTGACCTTGAGCAATTTGTATGAACCCTGACTGTTGATGCCATTCATATAAAAGGACCTGTGCTGAGACAATAAATTGCAGTGTAGTAGCTCCAGTGCTAAAACATGTTGTATTTGGTGTGACCTCTGAAGACAGGGGATTCGTGGGATGCTTCCCCTACATTTGGCTGCGCTTTACGGCTTTCCAGACTGTTGTCGCAAGCTGCTATCTTCTGGTGAGAATGTTTGATTGTAATGATGTACTGTATATTTACTTTTGACATATAATGATTTATAATCAATAGCCTATAATTACACATTTTCAAGCATTATTATTTGTTTTTATATCACAAGGTCAGCTGTACAACATTATGTCGTCTTTGCTGACCGGCCATACATCAGCATCTGGGTTTGATGTTAACACTCCAGACAACCATGGGAGAACCAGCCTGCACGCTGCTGCCTCCGGAGGGTGACTGAAATCACACAAACACACTTTTGAATCACATTAAGATGACAAGTAAGGGGTAATGTACAATGGGCTGCTCATAATTGAGAAACAAACCCCTACTGGCTGAATGAAAATATTGATATACTGTAAATACGGTTTGACTGATTTGAAAATTATTTGATTGCTTCTGCTTCTAAAGATACATTAGCAACATGATGCCGTGGGTCATATCTGAAGACCATGAAAACATGACACCAGTTGTTGAAATGTATTAATAGGATTAATGGAACAACAGGTATTATATAGTTCCATCAGTAGATGATTATTGACACATATTGATAGGATTAAGGAATCAGCCGTTATTAAACAGGTACATCAGTAGTTGTGTATTGACATGTATTGATAGGATGACTGGATCAACAGGTATTAAACAGATACATCAGTAGATGATTACTGACAGGTATTGATAGGATTAATGGATCAACGTGCGTTAATCGGTTTAGATCAGTAGATGCTTTTGATCACTTTTGGAGGTCCAGGTCTACTGTATGTGGGTTAAAAATAACATATGAAGCACAATGTTTTCTAGTACCATGAATATTGTTGACTGTTGTTTTTTTTCCTTCTACTTGCAGGAATGTCGACTGTCTCAACTTGTTGTTAAGTGGTGGAGCTGAGTTGGGTGTGAGGGATAATTTGGGAAGGTAATCTATGCTGTAGAACTGCATAGCTGAATAAATTAACCATATGTCTGACGGAAATTCTGTTGACAATTGCAAAGAAATGTACAGTATTAATAGAAAGTGGAAATTAAACTCTGCCCCCCTTCCAATCAAGATGTGGTTGAAGAAGTCAACAGTTGTGTGAACCTGGAGAAAATAACCTACTGGA
>JAPTHA010000023.1:12002811-12013372 GCA_029814585.1 Gymnapogon annona | reverse complement strand
CTCACAGTCAATATAAATAATAAATAAATAATCAAAATAAATAAGATGGACAAAGTAACATTGTCAACAGTACTATACATAGTACTATAACAGTAGCAGTGTTTTATTAAACACTGAGGTTTTTTTTTGTATCATCTTCCAAACAAGCAGTTTGTTTCTTTCTCAGGGATAGTAGATCTGTCTGCTCATCCAATTATATCTTTTGTTTTCTTTGCTTTTTTTCGTGTTGTGTGGATGCAGGACCCCGTTGCATGCAGCTGCTTATTCAGGAAATGTCACTGGGCTCCAGCTGGTCCTGGCCCAGGGAGCAGAGGTCAACGCTGTGGATCACTCTGGATGCTCTGCTCTTATGGTCGCTGCTGACAATGGCCAGACCAGGGCCGTTGGTACATGACACTCAATTTCCTCTCAGAGCCACCACCTGTTCATATTTGCACCTCGTGTTTTGTCTTTTTGCACATTTACTTTGTTTCTCACGTCCTTGCAATGATCACCATTCTCCACAGAAAAAACGAAAATCCACAACATCCAAAAGACCTGTGTTTAATGTTTCTTATTTTCTGCATTTCAGAATTTTTGCTACAAAAGGCAAAACCTGACCTGACCCTGGTGGATGCCAGTAATAACACTGCCCTTCACTTAGCCTGCAGCAAGGTCATATATACTGTATATGCATGTGTGCATGCACTGACACAATTACTCTGAGATGTATATATTATAGTAACCGTCCAAAACAAGCTCTTAAACAGGGACGTCAAACTCATTTTAGTTCAGAGGCCACATTCAGCCAAATCTGGTCTGAAGTGGGCGGGGCCAGCACAATAATATCAGAATTACATATGAATAATGTCAACTCCAAACTTTCCTTATATGATTAAAATGTCTAGGGTTCGCATCTACAAACCGTCTACAAACAATGTGAATAATAGGAGCAAGCTCAAAACTCTTGAGAAATCAACTGCAATTTTAACGGTTTATACCTCAGTTTATAATTTATACATGCACATTACAATTTACAGGTCACAGTGGATCTACAAATGCACAAAACATTTAATAACTGGTAGAATATTGTTAAATTTCCGCTAACTTCTCTACAGACATTTCAGTTAGTTTATATTTGGACAAGTTATTAAATTAGATTAGATTACGTAGATTAGATAAGATTAAATATGAGTTATTCGTTTGTATTTCCTGTCAGCTGCTGTGATGCTGATCCTCCAGCAGACCACGCCCTGGCAGGTGCCACAACAGAATTGTAGATGGTCCTGAGGAGTGCCCCCCACACCCCAAAGGACCTCAGCCTTCCGAGCAGATACAGTCTGCTCTGCCCTTTTTGTAGAGGGCGTCAGTGTTATGAATCCAATCCAGTTTTTTGTTGAGGTGAATACTCAGGTACTTATAAGTCATCACCATCTTCATGTCCCTTCCCTGGATGTTCACTGGTGATGAGGGTGTGTGGGGGCACCAACGAATGTCCACAACCAGCTCCTTAGTCTTGCTGGTGTTGATCAAGAGGTGGTTTCATGAATACCAGTCCACAAAGAGTTCTCTGTATGACGAGTCATCCCCATCTGTGATGAGGCCAACGATGGCAGAGTTGTCAGAGAAGTTCTGTTAATTTAGGGATTTGTTTGGGGTGAAATATGCTTTAAAAGCAAGGTGCATCCAGGCCAATCCAGACCACCCTCTGTACAATACTGTCTCTGGACAAAAGAGAGGACGGAATGCTTCAGGCGATCCTTCATTCCCTCTTCCATCAGACTGCACAACTCCTCTTAGCTTCCCCCCTTGCAGATGCACAAACACTTATGCGCACTTGCACTTATTATCTTATTTGACTTGTTTCATGTGCTTGTACATGTGATAATGATTTTTTAATGTTTTTTTTATTTGAGCTGCTGAATACAACAATTTCCCTATGACAAGAATTAAAGTATTGGGATGATGATGATGATGATGATGAAATACAATTAAATCTTGATAGATTGTATTTGATGAGTTAAATTCATTAGGATTCTATTTTTATTTTGCAGGGTCATGAAATGTGCGCCCTGTTAATGCTTGGAGAAATCACAGACTCCTCACTTATAAATGCAACAAACAGCTCTTTACAAATGTAAGTAAAACTGTTTATTGTCCTTCAACTACGATCACTCTACCTCCATCACATACTGTGTGTTATCCCCGCTGACCACTCTATAAGCAGACCTCTCACTTTGATACCAGGCCTCTTCACATTGCTGCCAGGAGAGGTCTGGCAACCGTAGTGCAGGTGTTGCTGAGTAGAGGAGCAGCGGTTATGGCTGTAGATGAGCAAGGTATGTAGATGCCCTTGAATATTCATGACAAGGAAAGCTTTGGGGGGGTTCTTCATTCTTAACAGAAAATAATTGAGAAGCACTGCATTTACAGGACACACACCAGCACTGGCATGTGCGCCGAACAAGAACGTGGCAGACTGTCTGGCTCTGATCCTGTCCACCATGAAGCCTTTCCCTCCCAGAGAGGCCTGCACTGGAACAGCCTCGCACTTCAACCCCATCCTGAAGAACTGTGGCATCGCCGCCACCTGTGGGCCCAGCGGCAGCATGTGTCACACCTACGTCAAAGACCGGCCCAGCACCGTCGGCCTGCACGGGTGCATGACGGAGTGAAATGTCACACCCTGGTCTCCATGCTTTTTAGCTACATAGCATGAACATGTCACACACAGCTGCTTCTCTTGCACAGTCAGTATGAGTTCATGCACTACTAGCATTGATTGCTTCTTTACAAGAGTCTTAGCAATTTCTCAAAATAGATGACCTCTTACATTAGTGATAGTTATTTTGGTGAAGTACTAGCCATTAGAAATGAACAAAAGTTCTAACATTAGCACAACACACAGGCTTCTGACTTGAAGCTTGTTTACAGTCGGCTCATATATGTCAGATCTTGACTTGAGCCTTAAATGTTTATTTCCTCAGAGGAACCAAGGCAAAAATACCTGGGTGATTGTGTGTGTGTGTGTGTGTGTGTGTGTGCGTAAGTGTGTATTTGTATGTGTATGTGTAAGTGTGTGTGCCTTTTGGCATTGTACTGTTGTTCTAAACTATCTAATAGGTGCTGTTTAACTTTTATGCAACTAATAAGACTATTTTCTTAGTGTATCCAGAGTGTAGCAGACACAAAAAAAGATTATGCTAATGTCATTATGATCTTAATAAGTTACATTTTAGTGTATGTATTCTTGAATTATATAGTTTACTGTTTAGTTTGGTGTAAGTAAACTTAAAATGAAGTTATCTTTTAATGATATTATCATGAAGATCCCAAATGATTGAGTATTAACCTCAGGTCAGTCTGTACTGTATTGTACTGTAGGTGCAAAAACATAAGCACATTTGAGCCACAAAAATGTAAAGTATGATGAAAGTATACTATTTCAACTTTTCAATATTTTGTATTCAATAGAAATAACTATACTTCTTCATATAAACAGCACAGGAAAAATAAACTTTCATGCTTTGTTAGTTTACAGTCTTGAGTCCTTTGTGACATTTTATATTTGAAACTAAAGATTATTTTGATTTGAATTAATCTGTTACCACTTTCAACGAGATGCTAAGATGATAAAATTATGTGTAAAGCATTCTCACAGTATCTAAAATAGTTTATTTCCTCTTTCCAAAGATTTAATAGAACTGAAACCAAGAAGAACTGCATTTTTAAACATGCAGTGGTTTGTCAAGTTTTGCTCGATTAAATCATTTGTTTTCATGTGTATCAAATGATGGATATACTGTTAATTTTATAATCACATTATGGTAGCTTTAATATTACATTGGGTCTCTTTGTGGCCTTTGTCAAATGACTCAACACTGATGCAGCTACATAGTTTTTCTGCTTTGGACGACGTCCTGCAGCCATATTTCTACAAACTGTTCAATATTTAACTCAGTATTTTTCAACATGTGCCTGTTAAACCACTGAGATGTGCAGGTTTATAAACGGAAAATGTGCAAGTGCTCACAGATATGTTTTATGTCATTTTTTTTAGATTGCATCAATGACAACAATGCATGTGTAGTTGTACCCAGATGTTAGTGCTTCTAGTTTTTTGACAGTACAATTTCATTAGATGTTTACCTTTTGTAATCTTAAAGCTGTATACGGACAAAGCCTATGATATTTTCCCCTTTACCAATTGTAAGTCAATATTTTTGAAAAAAAAAAAGTTCTACTATTATAAATGGCTTTAAACTGTTTGCACTCAAACATAAAAGTTTACATTTTGCAAATACGGCATACTTTATGCAAATACTTGATTAAATCTAAATGATTGCCATTCTACTAAATGACAGTAGAAATCTGTCTGCTTAGAGCATAATGTTTGTTTATTTTGAGTGAATCACCTGACTGAAAAAAGTTAGTCACCTTTCACCACAAATTGAATTTCAAATAAATATGCAGTGATGGTTGTTCAGCTTTTTATGATGATTAATTCTGTGTCTTCCATCATGTATGGGATGTAAGGATGAAACAACTTGGTGGGTTCATGTGTTAAATGAATAAATCTCTAACATTTGAGGAGTTTCTGCGTGATTGTTTCTTTTTCTGTGGTAGTGATGTAGTGGTTTTCTCTGTTTTTGAAATGAGTTAATTAATTTTCAGAGCTTCAAACTTTTCCTCAAGAGTTTATATACAATATTCAAAGATTAGGAAGATTATGCATCTCCTTCATCCTCAGAAATTGTGAATCTGTTTTTCCCATCATCCCAATGTTTATGAGCAATAATCAAAATTTAAACATTTCTAGTGAAAGCTTCAAATCTCTCAGATTGGAGTATGTATATGTCCATGTTTACAGATTCAACACAAAGCCAATATGTCATATGTATTTTACACAGCCTGTTGGTAACTCGGCAAAAACAGACGTGACCAAGGAGAAATATTGGACAGATGTCAAACAATTTTTACTGACAGATGAATTCATCAGAATAGTGGTTCGACAGTACTTGTATCGTGCCAGAGTGGACTGAAAACTATTTTTTTAAATTTGCAGCAATTTTACAAAACAAGAACAGGAAAAGGTTACACACATAGAAATAAAATACAATACAAGCTATGGTGGAGTGAGGAACCATACAAGTTTGGCAATATTTCAAACATAATACTCCAAAAGACAGAGACATTTTGAACTTTCTTACCATTGTTGGTATGTGATGTTTGTCATTGTCAATATGTCACTGTGTTAACACCGTCTTTATTATTGATGTGTGTCAGGTCCATTGATACTGTTGGTTGTGCTTGGTGTTGTTTTACAGTGTATTATGGGATGTTGACTGCCAATTGCATGTAGTTGCTGATTATAATGAACATCAGTTATCCTCATTTGTTTATTATTGTGTTCTAACATTAATATGACTCATATGCATTGAAATTATTATCAAGGTAGATTGAGTTATGCCTTGTGTTGTATAAATGAAATGAGGGAATGGGATTATATAAATTGTCTTCTACCCACTCCTTTTCCAGCACGTGACTTATTTGTTATTAATACAAGCCACTGTATACTATTGATCACCTTTATTTATTAGCTTGTGTTTCATTAATGGTTCCTTATATGCATGTATAAATAGTTATATTTGTTTTCTACCGCTCAGAATAAACAATTAACAGGAAAAATCTAACCCTAACCTTAAAGAAAACATAGAAGCAAAGTGATTATTAAAAAAAAAACAACAACAAAAAATTAACTCCACAAAACAAGTACTAAAGGTCAAGGTATGAAACATTTAAAACAGTAAGAACTTTGAGATATAAGAAATTAATTTTCCGGCTTTTTTGTTCAAATTATTACAAATTCTAAGTGGCTTGCAGTAATTGATAAATTCATACATAAACGAATCAGAGGAGAGTTTTTTGTTCTTTTATTTACAACAGTGAATGATGATTTCTTTCAGCTTTCGCCACAACAAATCCAATTTGCTTATTTGATTTGGCAAGAGTTTTTACGTCGGATGCCCTTCCTGACGCAACCCACTGAACGCTCTAACCGGGGACTCGGCTTGCCATAGGGATCCAACCCGGTGTCCCCTATGCACTAGCCCAGTGCCGTTATATGGTTTTTGCTAGTTTTCTGCATTAAAGCCATCCCGTTTTGCCGCCAGGGGGCAGTAATGTCAGCAATTATACATTCAAACTAAAGGTATTTTTGTCCCTTCCCGCCCGCCGTCACCGGTGTGACTAGACTTGAGTGGAGGAAAGACACGGGACGAACAGCGGTCGGTCTTCTTAGCTGCTTATAAAAATGGCGAACGTGGTGCTGGAGTTTAAGGCTTCTGCCGGCGACTCCGAGCCACAGACCCGTCCGGTTCTAATCATCGGACAGCATGTCAACCTGCAACAAGTTAGCTGGAGCCAGATCAAAGGGAAACTACAGCCAGTCGTTGGCAAAGAGGTAAAGGTTTAAAGATGACGGGAGTGTGACAGCTAACTTTAGCAGTAGGCTAACTTTAGCTCTGTGGGTTAAGCTAATGCACTTAGCCTAATGGTCATTGGTTAAGCGACGCCGAAAGCTAACATAAATATAGAGACATGACGGTGGCAGGGGTTGACCAGGTTAAATAACTATCTATGGCTCAGGCAGACTTAACTTTATAAATGAAAACTTCTATAGCCTTTTATGCAAGGGGAAAAAAGTGACCTAGTGAAAACAGACTTTTTATTATCGTCCAGGAACAATGTATCTACCGCCCTGATTTAGACAACTGTTGAGGCTAAACTGTACACTTTCTGGTTTTAATAAAAACAAAGAACCGGTCGTAGTTTGTTTTCATTGTTTTAAATCAAATAACCTAACGTTAAGTCTGTTCATTTGGATGACATCCAGCCCTTCTGTCAGACGTTAGGGCTCTGAGAGGTCTGTGAAGTCAGGCCAAGTCAGTCTATTTCTATAGCACAGATTTAAAAACATTAGACGTTGACCCAAAGTGCTTTACAGACACAGGCGATGACATTTAAAAACAACAAAATAAACTAAAATAGAAAATATAGTACAATAAGTCAAAAATAAAATCAGGGTCTAACAGGCACTCTAGTTTAAAAAAAGAGATTGAAAGCAACAAAATTAAAACGACATGTCAGGGATAGAAGTTATCCATAATACATCAGTAATAACAAATAAAAGACAGATCAAACAACCAGAGAAGATGTCATAATTAGCCAATAAAAAATACAACCAATCTAATTAAGTGAAAGACATCATCTGATCTGGGATCAGTTGTGAGCTGCTGTTTGTAGTGCTAAGTCCTCGGAGGTGGTTGTGCAACAACTGACGATAAAGACACTTGAAAGTCTGAGTCTGGAAGGTCAAGGAAAGTGTCATTTATACTCTTGATAATGATCACGTGCTATGAGGATATTGTTCCAGTTTCTTGCATTACCCTTATTTTTCCTCAGTGTCTTTGTTGTCCCATTATCGCTGATATCGGAAAGCTTTAGATTCTCACTTCTTAATGGCTTTGCCTCATCTGAGTTTCTTGAATCAACATTTGTGTTAAAGTCAGTGCATAATGTAGGATGAGCAATAGAATGAATTAAGTAACCAGTTAAATATTTATTTTGTCTTAAATTGTAAGTGTGAAATTGAGATTGTACCTCTGAACACCTTCATTGTCCAACAGAAATTCAGAATGTAACCCGTTTGTATCTTGTAGTATAGTAACTGGGAATGTTTTTAGCAAGTCATATATTGTACATAGTTTTATTACAAAATCCACGTTTTAGCTTCACCTCTTGTTTCCAGAGCAAAAAAACCAGGATTATATCTCATCACAAACTTCTACCTTCTATGTCCCTAAGAACTGTTACGATAATTAAATTAAGATTAATTGTCCTATTACTGCTGGGTTGTTTGAATCTGTTGAAAGGCTTAATTATATAAGTTCGATGCGTCTAATTAAGAAAAATAACTGTACAAAAATAACATTTCTGTAAGCTTATCTCACATAACTATCCTAATACATATACAAATAATTTTTGATAGTGAAAGATACATTTGACTTTACTACTAGCTACTTAGAGAGAGATGATGTATTTTGAAATTTAGAACTTTTATGTAAAAAAAAAAAAAATAGCGAGGGCTCTCAGATCAACTTGAAGTAAATTTTTTTTGCAATCTTTATCTCAGTGTGAGTGAGTCTGAAGAACACTAAGTGGTTTCTGTTTTTGTGATAAAACTTTGCGTTCTCTTTAAATTTCTAAGCTTTTCCTATGATGAAAACTCGTGATTATAGCACATTACAATGTACATAATTGAAAAGATCATGAGACCCTATAGATATGTATTTTATCCTAGTGATTACCCTTAAAAGTGCTTGAATTGGACCTTGAAAAATGTGTACGAACCCTGTAAAATAAACTAAATGATGAAATAAAGATGTGTCAAATTCTAGTCTCCTGAATGAGATGTGAAAGTAGGGATGAAACTAGTTTAATCCAGTTGTTTTATAGAGGTTGAAAGAGACACTTATCGCACATTGCGCATTTTATAATTGCTCTAATCATGGTGACGAGGCATTTCTGTAACAGTTGTGACAGGCTGCCATCTACCTACTGATACTCCTGATATAGTAAACTTTAACCTACAAATGGGTCATTGTTCATTCACAGATTTTTAGCTTCTCAAATGTGAATTTTCTGTTTAATTTCCTCCTCTGTGATAATAGTGACCGCACATCTTTTGGTTTAGGACCAAAAGGTGAATTTATTAATGAAGGAAATAGCCACCAGTGACAGTAATAATTAGTTGGGTGTTGGCTTTAGGTCACATTGTTCTTGAAGACTGCAGCCTTAGCCTGTCTGCATGTCAGTGATTTAGAAAAACGTGACTCATGCAGTTCACTTGTTTATGTGTTTGTTTTGTTTTTCTGTTTTTGATCCTGCCATTGTGGGTTGTGAATGTCGTCTTGTAGTGTATGAATGTAACTGTAATATTGTCTTGTGAGAAATCAAAATAAAATGTAAAAAGAAAAACATGCTCACACATCTCCAGGACTGATGAGATGATGGAGGCAGAAGGACATTCCTTGTGCAAATATGTTCACTATTCCTGTGATTCTGACATGTTTGTTTGGTCTTAGGTCTGGCAGGCAGCTCTTGGAGCTCTGAACCCTAACCCCACAGACAGCTGCCCTTTGTACCTCAACAATGCTGTGGTGGCTGCTCTTCCTTCACGGGTCAGCAGACACAACAGCCCAGCGTCAGCACACTTTGTCTCCCGTCTGGTTCGTTCCTGCCTGCCTGGAGGGAACACCCGCTGCATTGTGGTCCGTAATGTCCAAAATGCTTTCACTTTCACGTTAAATTTGTTTTGGTCACTGTACATATTTTGTTCTTTTTTTGTGTGTGTATCTCTTGTCTCTGATTCTCCTGTTGTGATTTGAGAATGTTGCTTATAGTGCAGTGGCCTCCAACCCCCGGGCTGCAAGCCGGTACCAGTCTGTAGTTCAGTTGGTACCGGGCCGCACAGAAAGAATACATAACTCACATTATTTCTGTTATTCCATTCTATCTAAAGCAGTGGTCCAGTACCAGTACATTATTTCTGTTTTATTTATTACCAAATTCTGACCGGCGTTTTATTCTTAAAAATGATCAGATTTTGTCTGCTGTCTATGTCAGTGACTTTCTTGATGCATGTCAAGATGCTGCCTTGCTTGTATATGTTTGCGCTACCTTCTTCAAATGACTGTTGTAACACTAACACATAATACATTAGTGCTAAATTGAAACCCCAAAGCTGGAAAAATGAACAAAAACAAATGTCTTTGTTTCTTTGGTTGTGGAGACAGTTAATCATACTAGTCTTTATGTGGCTCCTCTCATTTTATTGTGTTGTATTCATCCACCACAACTTAAAGGCCGGTTCGTAAAAATATTGTCAGATATTACACCGGTCCATGGTGTAAAAAAGGATGGGGTCCACTGCAGGGTATGAATGTAACTTTAATATTGCCTGATAAAAAGTCTGAATTAAATGGTTATAAAAAAAGTTTTGATAGAAGTGATAAACCACTTTGAGCGTCAGAGCTGCTCTTCTGACAGGCAAACTGGCTGTTTTTCTCCTCCAGATGGTTTGTGAGCACTCAGATGTGTTTGCATCCTCCTGTGCCATTGCCAGAGCCTTTCCCATCTTCTCCCGTCGCTCCACGTCATCGCGCAGAGCCGAGAAGAAGCATGTCACAGTAGAGTTTGTGATCGTTGGACAAGATAGCAGTCCTCTGGATGCAGCAGAACTCAAGGTACCGCATCTTGCTGTTAGGTTTTCATCCTGAGTATCATTCTAACATCTGGAAGATACTGCACTGTAATTTATTGCGTGCAATCTGAATGATAGATTTTCATCTCTGCTGTTTGTGAAACATTGTCTCTCTTTATTTCCAGTGTCTCTCCAATGCTGCTGACGGAGTACGACTGGCTGCTCGCATCGTGGACACTCCTTGCAATGAGATGAATACTGATCACTTTTTAGATGTAAGTCAAATGTTTTGCTTTTATTAACCTGGCTGCGAAACCA
>JAPTHA010000023.1:11946519-11965459 GCA_029814585.1 Gymnapogon annona | reverse complement strand
TATCTCAAGATGTGATTAGACAAGGTCAACGGTTGTTTGTGTTTTGTCCGTTGTATTTGATCCTGTTACTGTGGGTTGTGAATGTCGTCTTGTGGTGTACGAATGTTACTGTAATAAATGTCTGATGAAGAAAATCTAAAATAATTTAAAAAAAAAGACTATTTCTCGAACAATTTACACCAGAAGTCTAGCAGAAAATCTCCATTAGACATTAACTTGACTCAGTATATGAATTTGCCATGATGGAGTCATAAATTCAAATCTCAAAGTTATGCATCAGGATTAGCAGATCTGATATTTATGACGTGTTTCATCTTATGGTCATTATGTAACGCGTGTGTCTGACCTCGTCTGCCTCTTCCCATTCAGAAGCTGTTGTGCCATCACAGCTACTTTGTCAGCCTCTAAGACAACTGCACGAAGCTGATCCACCAGGTTGGCTGGTGGAAATGAATGTAGTTCTGCCTGTTCCACTAGGCTGTGGAGCTCCTCCAAACCTGACACGGACATGGTACAGCATCACACATCTATAGTAAAACTACAGCAAATTATTTCTCACTTTAAAATGACAACAATTGACACAGCACTGATGTTTTTATGCAGGAGTCTCACTTCTTTTCTTGCTGTCTTTGTTCTCCAGGATGTCCTGCATGTTACTGATCCACTCTTTATAGGACTCTGCACGCTGCTTCACTGATGCCATCATGGGAAACAACTCATCCAGTGTAAATTTGTAACTGAAGAAGACATAACAATATTGTCACATTTCTTTAAAAAAGTGATAATTCTCCTTTGAAAGACTGCACATAATACTACTCAACCTAAGTTTTACCTAGTATAGGAAATGGAGCTGGCTGTTTGGTTTTATCCATGTTTGTTTTAATTTTAACTAAATATTGATCATTAATCTGACTATGGAGCAACTTCACAAAAGCAAAGAAAGAATGTGACCTATTTTTTCCTTTGAATCAATACTAAACAGACTGACATGTCATATTTTCACAATATTTACACTCATCACTACTCCTGAAGATACTGTATTGATGAGTGCTTTCGGATTTTTTTCCCTTCCAGGGTTCCTTGCCACAGCGAATCCAATTTGCATATTTGATTTGGCAGGAGTTTTTATGCTGGATGCGCTTCCTGTCACAACCCTTGTATTTATCCGGGCTTGGGACATTGAGTCTACAGATGTAGGCAACAGCGTAAGGGGTTTGCCCAAGGACCCACACTGAACGCTCATCCCAGGAATCAAATCCGGGTTCCCTATACACCAGCTCGGTGCCTTACCAACTGAGCTGTATTGTGATCCAATAAAGCAATTCATTTAACTGATGCACATGTACTTAATGGCAAACAAACAAAAAAAAAAAACACTGGGTTCACTCTTGGTCGTTACTTACCGGAGTGTAAGGTTGCTGGGGGAACAGGAGCACAGATTGTGGGTGTGGTACAGACAAACCATCTTTCCGGGACTGCAGGCACAGGTGATGCTAGACAGGTAGCAGGTGGTCCGACACTTGGAGCACTGGCGCTCCTCGTCTGGGAGTTCCTCGTAATCCACTTGTTGAAACTGCACCACGCCCTGGGAATGAAAACACACAGCTGTCAGAGCAGCTGAAGAGGCAGGTGTGCAGACAGAGGGCTTCCAATCCTAATCTATAATTAAAGGGAAACGTCAGAGGACATGACAAAACAACAGCTCCTAATTCAGTCATACTGTAAATTCGAGGAGGAAGTTGAGTTCAACACTTGCTGTTTTGAAGGGAAAATGCAAAAACTAAAGTTCGTTTTCAGTCATGTTTTAATGTCCTTAATAATAACAACAATAAAATTGTTTACTCTTAAATACATATCATTACCCTATCCCTACCTCTGCAACTACATGTTGCTGTCACTGCAGTTCAACAGCTGCCACCCTGCACAAACATGGCTCCTGGAGTTTAAAACGTGCTGAAATTGCTAGCTATACTGATCCAGTTCAACTTCCTCCTTCAGCTGTACAAATATAACTCTAATGCATCACTTTTGTGTTTTAGATGTGCATTCTAACTATCAGTGTTGTTAATTGCAGGGGTTTTTTTTAAGGGGAGGGCTCAAATTATCAATGTATGCTAAGAAACTGACAGAAACTCGGTTGACAATCGTTAATAAGTGTATTGTTAGATATTAGACCCCACCCGAATTCCAATCAAGATGTGGTTTAAGAAATCAACAGTTGTATGAACCTGGAGAAAATAACCTATTGGATGAAAAAAAAAGTAGGGTATTCTACAAGATATGGAAGCATTAATAAACTACATGGAAAATTTAGGTCAAAAGTCTCATGCTCTTCACTTAATTGTGTTATTTTTGGTTTTGTTTTTTGTCTGTGGTCTCTGATCCTGTCATTGTGGGTTGTGAATGTCATCTTGTAGTGTATGAATGTAACTGTAATATTGTCTAATGGAAAATCTAAATAAAATAATTTAAAAAAATAACCAATCGCTCCATGTTGACCTTTATACCAACACTTCAACAGTGATGTGTGGAGGACTTGCTCGATTAGAACATTTTTAGTAACGTCCCTTTAATCCAAATTGAAACATCAACATCTTTTCATGACCTATGCTGATGATGATTGTATGAAAGTAACTGTAATATTGTCTAATAAAAGATAAAAATAAAGTTTAAAAAAACTTGCTCACCATCTTTTTCACTTTGTCCCTCAGTTCTTCCTCTTCTCCTACCATGGCGATCATCTCCTTGTTCACCGCTGCTGCCAGGTCGACATCCATCGTATCTGCTTTATAGGCCATGTTGCAAACCATCTCATCATGGGAGAAGACACAGTACCTGCTCAGCTGGCGATAGTGGTCCACACAGTTACGACCAATGGGCATCTGCCAAAAAATACACAAAAAAAACCCCACAAAAAAACAATTTATTTAAATACCAATATTTGATGGTTTTCTAGCACTATTTGGCATTTCCTATTGAGTATTTAGTAAAGCAAATTTTATAGGCAGTGCACATTCACGTTGTTCTCTTACCCAGTCCATGGTACAGAAGTTGACAGCTTCAGCAAAGTTGAAACCCTGGTTGAAGCCGCTGTGGTAAGCTCTGGGAAAAGTGATGACAAACTCGCCTGCACACTGATTCGTCCGATAGATCTAGTAAAAAGTAGGTTAGAAAAAGAGAGGCAGTTAAGCACTGATTGTATAGTTTGCACATCTGCTTTTCTCCTCGTTATGACTGAAAAAACAGACTTACAGTCTTCCATTTTAGTGAAAGATGTTTAGTATTCCACCTTGGGATATTTGTAAAGTCTTTTATAATCACACTTAAAATATGATCAGTTGGAGAAGTGCTTCTCAATTATTTTGTATTGCGTCACCGCCAGAAGAAGCAAATATTTGGCACACCCCATCCCTTGCAACTATAAATAATGTAATTTGTCTATAAAATTGGAAATAGAGCCTTATAAGTGCTGCTATGGTGTGGGTTTGCTTTGGTCTTCTATGATGCTAACATGCTTGCTGCTTTACTGAAGTAGTGTTCACAAAGCGGGATAATTGTTGACAATATTCACGTTTTCATACCAAAAAAACTCCGGTGTCTTATGAGGGTGATTGGGGTGTAATGTCTTTAAGCGATGCCTTTATTTATTTGTTTCATAATGTCCACTGTTGTCCACATTTTTAAACCCCAAGCCCACTGATCTTTCCTGGTCTTCCACTGTAGTCACAGTGAAGCCAAGCACTACATACACTTTGGCATTTTTCCTCGTCTTAGCTTTAGGGAGACTTTGGTTTGTCTCATTATCTCTATTTTCATCTCTGTTAAATATTCATGATGGGTGTATGAAACACCTTCATCATAGAGCTAGTACTCCCTGCACATGCTCTGACAATTAGAGTACTACCGACACCTACTGTAGTGGATGTGACATTACACTTCACAACAAAAAAAAGCATGTTGCCAGGTCACATGCAGGGGGATCAAGCCCCACTATTTGACAAATACTGAGTTTGAGTGAGACATTTACCGGAACACCATTGTTCATCAGTGTATTTGGATTCATGATGGTGACCAGCTGGTGAAGGAGATCTGGCTGGGACTCAAACAGCTCAGGTGCCAGTTTCTTCATGACTGACTCCAGGTGCTCTGCAGCATAACCAGGGGCTCCGTACCACGTCTTTGGCTCTCCCCTGTACATGAGGCCAAACATCTTGGTCATCTTTAGAAGTTCTGTTTTAGTTTGCCATAGCAAAACCAAACAGCTCAACAAACACACAACAACACCCAGAGAGTGAACTTTACCAGTGAAGGTAGTTTATGGAATAGCTCCAGTGATCCTCAATGTGCCAGCAGAAGGATGAGAAGCACATGCCCACGTACAGCCATGGTAACTTCATCCCACAGATGTCGGCTGTAACATGAGTCAGCACTGATGCATCCAGCACTGGCATGTTGTTCAGGTTCCACCCGCTGGTCAGGTAATGCTGCAGGTCAAAGACAGGTCTTCAACCTTCAACTCAAATACATCCTTGTCCATGTGAAAAATCAGTGATCTCAAGTCCAATGTTTTTTCATCGCCAAGATCCTCATGATACTTGAAAAACGAAAACTTCATTTGAAAATCAGAAATATCCCTGAGTGGGACAAATAAAGGCTAATCTAATCTAATCTGAACCATACAGACTCAGGTACAGTTTCTACCCACAAGTGGTTAAATGCATATTTCTATATTGTAAATATTTTTGGTATAATTGTGTGTGATAGTTTGTAGAGTCTTTATAGTCCTTTTGGTTTTTTAATGCAGTTCTATTTTATAGCTATCAAAATCAGAAACCAAATTGCAAGACTAACCTTCATGCACAAAAGAAATCGCTTTATTTTCTTAACTTGTTACACTTTTCAACAGTGCGAGATGAAGACTACTTTAAAAAGCTTAAAAGCGTCACTGTTCTCATAACAACAGACTGTACCTCATCCTCAGGAGAGACTTCAAAATGGCTGTTCCTCACAGGGAAACCACTCCCAAACTCCTTGGAGGCAATGTCTGCTCCATATTCCACAGTGACATCCTCCTCTATAGTGCTGACGAGCCGCCAGAACTCCTTCTCCACCAGCTCAGTGGGAACCATCTAAAAAAGCAACCAACAAAGTTTCAACAAAACCATACGTTTCCTCAAATGGTTCAACGATGCAGAATTGACAGACTTGAACCTGACAGAAATTCAATCACTAAGAAATGTACTGATAGAAAATGGAAATTAGACCCTTGCCCCTTGCAATCAAGACATGGTTGAACAACAGTTGTGTGAACCTGGAGAAAATAACCAACTGGATGAAAAAAGAAAGTAGGGTGTTCTGCAAGATATGGAACCCTTTATAACTTCATGGAAAATGTACCAGTACACCACATTGGTTCAGCTCTATATATCCAAGCAGGGAATGCAGGATTTAGGAGGTCAGAGGTCAACATATGTCTATGTAACTTGCAGTTCACATATTTGCGTTTTTTGTCAATGTACACATTTTTTGTGCTCTTTGTGTGCGGGTTTTTTGTCTATTGTCTCTGATCCTGTCATTGCAGGTTGTGAATGTCATCTTGTAGCTTAAGAATGTAACTGTAATGCTGTCTAATTAAAAATCTAGATAAAATTTAAAAAAAAAGCAACTTGAGCAAATAATGTCATTCCACATCTGTCATTGTCTATAAAGACTTGTTGCATTCAGGGCTCTACAGACTGTACCGTTTCAACAGTCTGACAAACAAATTTGAATGGAAAATCTATAGAATGTCAGGCTCATATAGAGAGAGATACACATTATTAACCCTTGCCGTTTTTTGTGCCATAACACTTACAAACAACAAAGCTATGGTCACCCATTGAAAATCTGGTGTTGCCAGAGCAAAAACATCCAAAGTCAAGGGGAAGGAGACAGAACTTCTGTGACTCTGGATGATATTTTTGCAACGGAGGCTAGAGTTTTAGTAAAATATACAAACAAGCCAAATGTGTTGATCAACGTGTCAATTGTTTTTTTAACCATGTTATTTGGATTTCTCATTCATTCATTCATTCATACACTACAACACGACATTTACAACCCACAAAGACAGGATCAGAGACAGACAAAAAAAAAAACAGAGCACAAAAACAAAAAGTAGGTACAGAAAAAACCCCAAAAAGATACAACACAAACAAATTAACTACATGAGTCATGTAGAGACATATGCTGACCTCTGACCTCCTACAAGCCCTGCTTGGGTATATACAGCTGAACGTGTGTAATTTATTATTTGATAATATGCAGGTTTAGATCATGCCAGACAAACTGGGAGATGGTCATTTTAAATTCATGATATCAGTTTTGTCTTAAATGTTTTTTTCCCCTTTTTCTCATCGTCTGATGCAGAACAGATCTTCATAGGTAAGTGCCAGCTTTAACCTTCTACAATTCACCCTTTTCATGGAACTACAACTCCTAACACATGGACTTTATGGCCAAATGACATTACACTTCGTTTTGAAAGGAAATATGTTGTTGTTTGTTGTGTGGTTAAAACAACCTGAGCTACATGTGCTCAAATGTAACCTTAACCCTAAACCTTAAATGGGTCATTGGTGACGTAGTTAAAGAGGTTAAACATGTAGCGTGTGAGGACTCCTACGCTTCCCCCATGTCAGACCTCTCACTGCATTAAAAGAACCCACAGGATGTGTGAGTGCAGAGGAAGGAGTGCATCATCTGATAAGATAAACACAACTCTTTCTGATGTGTTGTCAAAGCAATCATTCAAATGAGCAGAGACCAAATCTTCCCAAAAGACCACTTTTCTTTATTGGTATGTGAACTCCAGTTTCATTGGATGAAATTGCATAGTAATACTGCTGCGGTTTGGCATTTAAATTAAAACTAATTTTATACATGAGGTACAGTATTAATAACAGATTGTCCCATTTCCACTTCACAAAAATAACATTTTCCAACTGAGTGCTTTAAATGCTATATATAAAATTTCTACAACTGGTGGTTTCTCTGAGAATTAATAATATTGTGTGATAGTATGGGGGTATGTTTTCCCCCCATTGTCAGTGTACACCTAACATTACTGAAGCAGAAATCATACTTAGACAAATTAATGTATTCAGGATGGTAATTCACATTAAGTTTAGTACACGTGTTCATAACCCGTCAGTTGTATATATATTTTAATATGGACATGCTACATTTCTATGTTTGTAATCTGGGATTTGTTCCCATGGTGTTCACCCCTTTAACTCTTGACTATAATTCTACCTCTGACCTTCGGCTTGTCACTGATCCTTTCCTGAAATAAAGCAGACCCTGCCATGTTTCATGGTCTTAAAGTACACTCCAACAAAGAGCATCTAAAAAAGTTGAAACCCTTCTCAATCTAATTAACAAGGAAGGTCTACTCACATGAACTGGCATGTTAAAATAGTCAGACTTGAACGAATCAGCCATGTCTCCAAAGCTCTGAAGTGTGTAGCTCCTGCTGGCCTGCTCAAAGCCAAAGGCGACAGGAGGTTTGCCGCATTCCTATGAAAAAGATGGAAACTAAGTCAAAACAAGGACTTACACTTGGGGTGTTAAACATGCGGCCCGCTAAAGGTTCCAATCCGGCCCGTGGGATGATTTTGTGAAATGTATAAATTACACCGAAGATATATGCAAAAATTATGGTTGAGGTTCCACATACAGACTGGGAAAATGTGATTAGAATAATCTAGAAATACTTGCAACTTCAAATTTAATTTTCATGCAATTTTCCCGTATTTAAACAAGTATCAAAAACACACATAGATAACTTAGACTATATAAACAACCAGAAATGTCTTAAGTGAAGTGTAAATTTATCTATGTTCAAACTGTTACTAAATATTTTGTGTATTTGTAGATCCACTGTGATCTGTACATGTACCAATTATATACTGTATTACATACTTATATTGTATTATACACCACCAGCTATAACACTGTTAAAATAACACTTTTTTGTCGAGAATTTTAAGGTTGTTAATGTTATTCACATTTTTTTGAAGGACAGTTCGTAGACGTAAATATTTTCATCACAGGTGGACAATTTGGAGTTGACATTTTTGATATGCAATTCTGTTATTATTTGACTGGTCCTACTCACTCCAGACAATATTTGGGTGAAATTGGCACCTGAACTAAAATGAGTTGGACACCCCTGATTTACACTTTAATGCTCGTTGCGACGACAAACTAGAGATTTGACTCTAATTAGGAGCCCCTCCCTGGGGGTGCAGAGGAAGCAGCTCACCTGAGCCAGGCACTTGGGGCACCTCCAGTCACCTTTGGGAACATCATGGAGGGGGGGGATCAGACAGAAGATATGATAACTATCATCACATCCATCGCACAACAGCAGGCGGTCCTCAGCGCTTCCACTGCCACATACCAGGCACATATAATGGTCCACCTAAGGAGAGAGAGATGGAGAATTAGAAGGAATGTGCACAATGCATCATTTTCCTGCATTTCTACATCATTTGAACAGGTCATAAAAGAAATGGGATGCTCTACAAGGCATGGAACCATTTATAAACTGAAAATTTTACCTTACACCAAGAATTAGGATGTTAGAGGTCAACATATGTCTCTATGTGACTCATGCAATTCACTTACGTTTTGTTTTTTTATGCTCTTCGGGTGTGGGTTTTTTTGTCTTTTCTCTGATCTCTGGTTGTGGGTTGTAAATGTTGTCTTGTTGTGTATGAATGTAACTGTAATACTGTCAAATGAAAAATCTCAAATATATATATAAAGAACATGTCTGAAACTTACTTTATTGGGTATTTTATTCAATACCGTTTCCTTGTGTTCAACAGGCTCCTGTTTCACCACAGTTACAGCCATTCTCACTTAAAAAACAAACAAAAGCATTTAGAAAGCTACCAAATACTAGTCATGTGACTCCAAAATTCCTCTTCTCTTTATAAACTGATCAGCAGTGTAATTTTTCTTACCAGGTTCTGACTTGGTAACAAATGTTCCCATCCGCCTCCTTAATTTAGGACGATTTTCACAAATTTCTCCAGGTTCGGTTTTGAAACAGCCTCTCTAGAGTAAAAACAGAAAACAAAGTGAGGAAGAACAATACCTCTACACCTGCAGTCCCCAACCTTTTTTACACCATAGACTGGTTTAACATCTGACAATATTTTTTTCACAAACCGGCCTTAAATTATGGTGGATGAATACAACAAAATAAAATGATAGGACCCACATAAAAAGGACAGGGTGAATCCACTGTGTATGTAACTTTATTAGCAGTAACATCACACCAACAACATAACATGAGTAACAGCCTCTCTACAACCTAAGAAACCAATCAAAGACATTTGTCGTGTGTTCATTTATTTCATCTTAGGGATTTCAACTTAGCATTAATGCATTTTGTATTACCAGTTTTAAGAAGGTAGCGGAAATGCACCGAGGGAGTTTTTGACATGCATCAAAACTGAGTCATTGACAGATACAGCAGAAAGAATTTGGTAGTTTTTCAAAATAAAACAATTGTTCAGACTATGGTATTAAATAAAACTGAAATAATGCATGTACTCTTTCCATTTGGACCAGTACCAATTGACACATGCACTGTCTGTGGCCCGGGGGTTGAGGACCACTATTGTACAATGCAGGGTTTAACACTTTACACTGGTAACATGTGACTCCAACACTCCTAGTTAAGGTCAGGGGGTCAGTTGACACATCTTGCTACAAAACATTCCTCACTTTGATCTCAAAAAGGAGAATGTCTACACACGATTGAGGAGGCAAAGTCAGCAAAGAGGCCAATCCTACTTACTTCTGATCTCATTCGTTTTGCTCTGCGAGCAATGCTGCAGGTCTCCTGGGGCTGGACAGACTGACGCTGTGGCAGGTCATGAGGGGTGTATTCTTTATCTTTAGTGTCATTAGTCAAAGTGGCTTTCTGCAAAGACAAGTAGGTACGATGACAACACTTCAGTGACAACCTAATGATTAAGTTAAAGATGACACATGGTTTAATGGTGAACAGGAAGAAGACAGAGCAGTCAACAATGTAATACTATTTGAATTATTTTGTCAAGATAAGAATGGGATCAAAGCTGACCACTTCCACAATACCTGACACTGGAAGACAATCATGTTTGATACACGACAATGTATTTAGACCTGAGGTAAGTAAAATACTCCTAAAGGCTTCAACAATAGCCAATAGTCAAGACTTCTGCATCTATTCTCTGTATTGTGGCATCACGTCACAGAATTTGACAAGCTGGGTTTCACGTCTGTCTCAACATGTAGCATAACCCCTAAAACTAGTGAGTGTCTTGAAGTATCAGGGAATACATCTAGAGATCCTCTGGCTTTGAATAAAAATTAGGAATTTGGTGCCAGCGTAATGAAACATAATGCATATGTTGTACAAGCTAATATAACCCTGTTTTCATATTTGAATCCACTGTCATAAAGGATGAGGTCTTTTTACAACTTCAGGGTCAACCCACTATTGACAGTGATCTGATAACAATGTAGTTATGTCCACTACCACTTGGGTGAAAATCCACTGAGGATAAATTCCCTGGTCACACCATTTGCTGCATGCATTTACACTGTTTTCAGTCTCTACATTTCCTGTCTCTATTATTGTCTTCTATTATTAATGAAAGAAGTAAAATGCCAAAAAATATCCAGAAAAAAAACTGTTTTACTTGCATGGCACATGAACAATGTTTGCTATTCAAGGGGGGGAGGGGGACACAGGTAGAACATACAAGAAGATTGGATCCAGTCTGGAACAGATTGTACGGGTACAGGATCCTCTCATAGTGTGTCCGCAAGTGGGAGCCAATAGCCTTTCCCGGAGCAAAGCCCATTTTGACAGATATCTTAGTCCAACGTCGCTCTCGGCACACAGCATCGAATCCCCCCTCTTCATTCACCAGCTTAAAATAAAGGAAGAGAAAAGGGAGAGATAAATAGTGAGAGTTGCACATCCTGTTGTTGCCAATTGGGTGAAATATATTCATGTGTAAAGAACAGACTGTGTTGTCAGACCTTGTTCAGCTGATACAGATCCAGGATCTTTCTTTCCACATGAGGGATTTTCAGGGTACATCCTTGAAGCTCCCAGAATTTCGCTATTTGATCCAGGAAGTTTAGTTTAACTCTGGTCTGAGCCTAAAAATGGAGAAACAAAATGAAACACCTTCCAAAAAACTAATTATAAGCCCCTCTTGTCCTGTGCAAATTTTGTAACTGGCTTCCATGTGTAATGAGCACTCGTGACATGTAACTTTAGAGGATTCTTCATAAAGTTGAAGGATTGTCTTCATTTACCATATACAACATGAGGGGTTTTTTTAAACGACGGCTATTATTATTGAGCACATTTTTAACAAGTTAACATACCTCCAACTCATTAAGCCTTTGAATCCGTGGTGTGAATTTCAGTCTGTCAACATCACAGGCAAATGGTGGCTGCCATTCCTGAGGGAGTACAAAAGACAAAGTACGTACAGGGAGAATTCTTACATGGCCACCCTGAAAAGAATATCATTTTCATAAACAAAACGTGTCAGCCGATAGAAAAGGGAACATTATGTACAACTAAACCAAACTCAGCACACATGAGTGGTAGGCCGATTGTCTTTATTAATTTCCTCCTGTTTGATCTCAATTGTATTTATTTTTGTATGTGTTTAACAATCATTTCTATCCCTGAATTGTCATTTTAATTGTCATTGTCACTGCTTATTTTTAAAAGGTGAAGTCCCTGTTCTACCATGATTATATTTTAATACCATTTTATTTATATTTTATTGTGTTGATTATTATGTTGTTTTTAAATGTCATCTGTGTCTGTAAAGCACTTTGGGTAAACATCTGCGGTTTTTAAATCTTTGCTATAGAAATAAATTGACTAAACCTGTTGGTAGTTTACATCACACCATCTTTAACAAGGCCTCTCAACAAAATATCTAGCATTCAAATAATGCCTTTGGCCTCTGCATTTTGAAAAAACAATGAGTTGTTGACAAAAAAAATTAAGATATTAAGGTGAAATAAATGCCTGTCAATGTATTACTTTACTTTGTGTGTGATTTATGGAAGACTAAGTTGTTTGACTAAATCCAATGTATTTGTGGATAATTTGTGCGTAAATCTACTACAATATTTCTAATATTATTTTGATTTTTCATGTGACAATATTACAGTTACATTCATACACTACAAGACAACATTCACAACCCACAATGACAGGATCAGAGACAACAGACAAAACAAAAAAAACTAAAAACTACACTGAAGTGCACAAAAAATGTAAAACAGGTCATGACACACAAAAAAAAGTCAGTCATGAGTCATTTCTATACGTCTTACATAAGAGACATATGCTGACCCCTGACCTCCTAAATCCTACAGGCTCTGCTCGGGTATATAGAGCTGAAACAATGTGGTGTGCTGATAAATTTTCCATGTAGTTTTAAATGCTTCCATATCTCACAACCCTACTTAGAACTTATTTTCTCCATTATAATTTTTTTAAATGACTCAAAAGAAATGTGAAACAAATGAATGTATTAAATTGTATTAAGTGTGTATTATGTTAACACAAAATTCTAACTCCACATAAAAACAGTCATTTGCAGGAAAATGCCAACTTGGGCTAAAGTGGTATCTCATCTCTCTAGAGCTTTTCCCGTTTCGTCAGTGTCCGTGAAGCCTAACAATTACAAATATAAGACCTGCTGTTGACACAAAGAGCTAACCTTGACTACACACCCAGTCTAAACACCCACGACACTGCAGCTCTTCGAGTAAACCAACAGTACCATCCACAGGAAGTCATTCTGTTTGCAAACATTCAAAGAGGCTGGGGGCAAAAAAACACCGGGAACAAACTGTCTGAGTAACAAGCTGACATGGACATGTCTTGTATTTATTTACAGGGTATTTAAAACACCAACCTGCTCAGATGAACAACTTACAGCAACACCTGAAAACCTGCCATCAGCAAGAGTTCCAATATAGCACTGACAAAACATCATTCTTATAAACCTTTAAAAAGACATACAAAAGACAACTAATGAAACATGTCATTATTTTTGTCTGAGTTTGGAATCCAGGCCACTGTGAAGTTGATAAGGGTCTTCGTCCTACACAATAGTTTATTCATCACAGGTTATGTTATGTAGTTATGTAGTAACTTTGAAAGCTACAAATAATGCTGCTGGCTTGTTGAACTGAAGCAGTTTTTTTCTTTTTTTTACTTTAGTATTCCCAGGACAGTTCTCAGAGTGAACAGAGATGTAGTTCATAGTGTTTTGGAAGTCATAAAAACACTTGAACCAAAATAAATCCATACCTGAGCCTTCTCATACACAGCACAACGCCAACACTTAGTTTCTCGAACATATCTGGTTTTAGAATGCAAATACCAGTCTCTGAACTGAGATTTACATTTATGTAAATCTAATTTAAAGATAAATAAATATACACACATTCGCTTTATGTATAATTTATATAAAGAGATCATTTTTTATACTTTATTTTTTTATTAGGCAATATTACAACTACATTCATACACTACAAGACAACCCACAATGACAGGATCAGAGACAAAGAACAGACAAAACACAAATAAATACACAACAAAAAAAGCCAAACAAAGCCTTACTAAATAAGTGAAATATATATTTTCAATATATTTAAACTACTTTCACATTTTGAGAACGGGCTCATTTATATATAGAGATGTTGTCTTGTATTCCCACATTTGACTGACGTCAAAAACAGCAGAGGTTTCACAGATTTACACCTCACATCCAAACTATAAAGCAGCACACTAATCATCAAACTAAATTAACTTGTAGGAGATCAAAAGTAAAAATCATAATGCTGCCCCTAAAAGAAGAGAAATGTGTACAGCCCAGCCAGTGGTCTTTCCCCTCTTACTTGGATGGAAATGCTGATCAGGGTTCGGACAACAATGGCTGCATTAAGGCCACCTCATTAACGGTATACAAAGCTGGATTACACCCACCGATATCCAGGCACAAAAGAAAAACAAACACTACAAAGCCTAAAACTGTGCTGGGCTTTCTGACCATCCTTTAAACATTAGTTTGGCACGCCACATAGGTGTAAACATGACCAACTTTGTGTCCAGGCCACCAAATAACTGAAGAGTTCAATGGACAATTCTTTTTGTTCAATTTGCTTCTGTTACAATGTAAAACCCTGGAGGAAATGATGACCATGCACTGCTCACCCAAATATCAGATCAAAAAAAGGTTGTGATGCAATGACTTTTTCCTCTCCATGACACTCTCATTTTAGAAATTGTTTACAGAAAGGAAAAAAAGCAAAATATCGCAGCATCAGAGTAGAACCAAAGCATTACATAAACATCACACATGCCTATGAGTCGCCCAACAAAGGCCTACGTTCAAAACACAAATAGGAATCAACTCAGATTCACTCTGTTTTAGGATAATAATTTTTTTCACTTGGGTGAGTTTAGTCTGCATGCCATCCTTGAGCTAAAATTTGTTTTGGATATCAATTGAAATGACAGAGGACTGCAGACAATGGTAATTACACACAGAAGAAGGGAAACTGTAAAGCAGGGGTGTCAAACGTGTGGCCTCGGTGCCAATCCGGCCCGTAGGTATGAACTTGTGAAATGCAAAAAATTATAGTTCCTTATGCAGATTGGGAAAAAATATTATCACAATAATCTATAAATACAATGTAATTTTTTTTCTCTGTGGAAATGTAAATATTGTCATGTTAATGTTCCTGTGTTTAAACTAAAACAAAGTATTCCACAAACACATAAATAACCTGAACAAATATCAACAGCCTCCAATGTCTGAAGAGAAGCAAGTGTAATTTTATCAATATTCTACCTGGTACTAAATGTTTTGTGTATTTGTAGATCCACTGTGATGTGCCAGTTATAATATACAAGTATAACTTAGAAACTGAGGTATAATATTATTAAAATGACACTTTGCTTTCGTATGAATTGTGAGATTGTCAAAGTTATTCACATTGTTTTAAATGACAGTTTGTAGAAGTAAACATGATCATTATCACCATATGAAGCAAAGTATGAAGTTGACATTATTCATATGCATTATTTTATTATTTCACTGGCCCCTACTTCAGAAAGAATTTGACTGATTTTGGCCCTAAACTAAAATGAATTTCACACCCCTACTGTAGATTGATCTGAAGATATCACACCAACAAAATGCATAGTACAACATCTATTTGTACACATGAAGTTTTTTTTACTGCTATAGATAAATTTCAACTTCCTTGACCCATTTTTCAGCTCATGGTATGTAGTTGAAATACCCAGTGGTTACTAAGTGTGATAGTGGCTGATATTGATGTTATTTCTAGATAACAAGGAGTAGAAATATGCCTGAGTATATGTGTACAGCAAAACACTGTCCACAATCCTTGCATGCTGGGTAAAGTCATACATGGGATGGTAAACAATCCTTCTTTTGTGACGATAAACCACGGCTATCTGCACCCAGTCTTTGCTTCTTTGGTTTCTATCAGATGTCCATTTCTAGCCATGCTTTTGAGTTGTGACCAGACAGACAAAAACCCAGTTTTGGTAATAGCGTCTACCTATCCTGTTGAAATGTGCAAAAATGGTCTTTTCACAGCAGCTCCAATGCTAAAAAAGATCAGTCCCATGTTTCCTCAAGACATAAAAAATGACAATCCCCCCATGAAATAATCAAAGAAAAATCCATTATTTATCATAGATAGCGATACCGTTGACATCAGCAGACTGTGGCCTTTATCCAATTTGCATGGATGCATGGACACACCCTTTGAATAAGGAGGTATCTGTCCTCTCCTATCACTACACATCGCAAAATAATGTCAAGAAAAAATATTTAAGTTTTACTTGTTTCATTTTTGTGTTTTTAAATATTTAACACCTCTTTAGTCTTTGACTTGAGTGACGCTGGGGAGGTGTGGATCATGACAAAATAATCATCCAATTGGAAGAAGAAAATGTTACAAAAGCAGCCAATGGTGGCAGAGTTATTTTTATTTTCACCTATAACGTTATTGAATGTGATTGAAGTATATAAATATACATATATATTTACATATTAACCAGGTCAACGATCGGGAATAATCATGACAAAATAATCATTCAAGTGGAAAAAGAAAATGTTACAAAAGCAGCAAATGGTCTCAGAGTTGTTTTTATTTTCACCTATAACGTTATTATATGTGATTCAAGTACATACTAACCAGGTCGATGTTTGGGAATAACCGTTTTTTTGATCGGTTTAAACTGTGATGAAGAGGGGATCTAAGTGTCCAGTGAGCCCAGTGTTTTACACCAACAGTCTCTCCATAAACAGTTGGTCACCGAGCACGTACTTACGTTAGAAGGGAGACAACTGCAGCTTAAAAAGGCCCGATTAACGCTGCCTACGTTACCACACATACATAACTAAAGCCGTGAAAGCTCGTAGAGAAAATCCAGACTTCATAGCTGAGGGTTTAAATCCCCCGATTTGCGTTAGAATATGACAAGTTAAAAAGTAAAGTTGACCGTTTCCGCGTCCGAGTTGGTGTTAACGCACTAGCTAAACATGTTCCAGTATATTTGCATAACAGTCGAACTTAAAGCGTTCGACTTTTTTTTTTTAGAAATCATCTCCCTAGTTGTACGGCGTTGTATACGTATTTAAAAAAAAACTTAATCAGAAGTCGTAATTTGACTGCCGTGTCAGAGTAACCTGAGGCTTGAGGTTATCGTTGTTGCAAACACAACACACTGAAGCTAGCTGACAATTCAACTCGGAGCCGCAATCCGCCATGTTGAAACCTGTCTAAAACACACAACTTTACCTTCTAAATTATCAACAGCGGCAGAGGACAGCACGCCCACCTCCTTCACAAAAAATAAAAACAAAAACTCAAAACACCGAATAAATTTACAGAATACTCACCGGCGGAGGTCGGACTTTGCAGATGCCAGTTTTCTCTGCGATGGGTCGTATTTTGTTGATGTACGCAAAAGGGTCGGCAAATTCCTCCCAGCTGGGCTCAAAAACAGGGCACTCCGGAGGAGGAATGAACTCATTCAGCTGAGGTTGATTCATAGTTGCATCTTTGTTATGACTACCGTGGAAATAGTTTTGGTATTCCTCACGACGAAAAAAAATATCAGCCAAGAATTTTACGTCTTTCAGACCATATCCACTCTCCACTCATTGAACTCAAAGACGAATTATCTAGTTGGAGACGAGAGGCGCTGACATCCAGGCACCGTCTACATCCGCCTCAAAAAGTAGACACCGCACTAATTATTTAGGCTGCCATAGTAATAAAATACAGCAGGTCCGTTGCCAAATATCACATACAAACAATTGAGTATTTTGTGGGGGCAGAAAAATAGTGTGAAATTAATGTTTTATTACAACGTTGGTGTTCAAATAATGCATCAATGCGTTTCAAGGAGTTAAATATCGGCTTGACTGTCTTACAGGTTCTCGTCGTCTAATGGCCAACTTTATCAAGCTTTACGTAAAAGTTTGCTTTCCACTTATTGACACTTTGGAAGCACAATACATACTCTTTTAGCTACATATTTTATCGCTTATTGGTTCCGTGGTTTCCTCACATATGATTGTCCCCGTTGAATGCGTTTGATTCATGTACCCTCTGGGACAGTGGTGAAGCGGATCTAATTGGTTTACCATCGAGGGGATGTGTTGTACTGACTTTCCAGTACCCGCCCGGCCGTGACAAAGAATAGACGTCGGGAACGGTTCATTGGAGTTTATACTCAAACACACCCACCAGATCTTTGCGCGCTGACCGGCACTTCGTTTTTAAATGGTCTAGAGGAGCTCGTTGATTGGATGTTAGAGAAAGACCATGGTCATGTGACTATAGTTTGGTTGTTTGGATTTTACTAAGAAACGTAAAAATTCAGTTAGTCCGCAAAGTTCAGTTCCTCGCGGGCTACCATACAAGTCCGCATTTCTTCTACCGCTATTAAATCATTTATTCCACCTTTAGAGATAGAATTGAGTCAAAATATTTCAAACAAATATGTATCTCCTTCTAATCTAACCCACTCCGTAATATGTATCCTGTACTTTTAATTACAAATGCATATTTACCTTGTGTACATAGTCTCAGTGAGCAGTATTGTAATGAAACTGTTGTAATGTCTAGGTTGCGTTAATGGCAGCACCTGATAATATAATAGTAATAATAACAATAATAATAATATCTGACTTTGTTTTAAGACAGCACATACAGGTTATATTTACCAACTACATCCAAACAAATTTCCTGACGGCAAGGTGGGCACCAAATAGATTTGACTTGTGATCCTTAGCATACATTACTGTATATTAGCCATTTCCTACACAATCAAACAAGCTGCTACTGCAATACATTCTGAATGAATGGTGTATTTATGTATTTTGTTAAATAAAAAAAAAGGTTTTATTTCAACTTGAACAACACAAGACTTGAATTGAACAAAAGTGAGTATCAACTTATAGTCACTGTGTTGTAGCTTTATGTTTTACGAGGGTTAGTTTGGGCTGCACATTAAAAGAAAACCACCACAAGACACGGGACTTCAGATAATGGCAATTACACAAAATACAAGGGTAACTGTGAAGCCTGATCAAAATCACTGGACCCTGAAGTCTGTCTACTTGTGAATGTAACTAAACTCAAACTGTCAAAGTATGTAAAGAAACTGATAGAAATTCAGTCACAAAGAAATGTATGAATAGAAATTGGAAATTAGACCCCGACCCCCTTCCAATCAAGATGTGGTTGAAGAAGTCAACAGTTGTGTGAACCTGGAGAAAATAACCTACTGGATGAAAGA
>JAPTHA010000023.1:11936252-11946419 GCA_029814585.1 Gymnapogon annona | reverse complement strand
CTGATCCTGTCATTGTGGGTTGTGAATGTCGTCTTGTAGTGTATGAATGTAACTGTAATACTGTCTAATGAAAAATCAAAATAAACCATTACTATTTTTCATCCTGGTACACGTGCATTTATTTCTATGTGCTAAGCACCAATGACCTAATTTCGCTGGTACTTGTACTGTGCCTGTGACAATAACGGTTCACTTATTCGTTCATTATTTCCTGTATATAGTTAAAAACCTTTGACGATAGCAAATTTATTCTTTCTTGGTAAGAGTGAGGAGAAGACTGCAGTGGCCCTGCTAGTAATTCTCTCCACATTGCCTCATATTACCAAAAAAGTGTTATCTTTTTTCCCTAATGGAAATGTCACATTACACAAGTTTGTCAGTATTTTATACATTTCATTTTGATTTTTCATCAGACAATATTACAGTTACATTAATACACTACAAGACGACACCCACAATGACAGGATCAGAGACAAAAGACAAAACAAACGTAAATAAGTGAACTGCATCAATTCATTTTCTAATCAGTAACATTCTGAACACATAAACTGAAAAGGTTTGACTTCTGCGCTGCAGCTGAAACTGCAGAAAGTCTCGGTACTGGTTTCAGGACTAACTGAACTGTAACCAGTTTAAGGTTTTGTTTCTCTGTAAATGGAGGCTACATTTTCAGTTACACAAAATTCACAAAAATATGAAAAGTCATTTTGTTTCATGTACCCATTTCACCTGCCAGATTGTTAGTATTGACTGTTACATTAATGGGATTTTTATGACTGACATTTGTTGAGGTTTTCTCTGTGTTGGTATTCTGTACCATTTCTACTGGGAAATAGTGACATGAAATACTGTCCTTCACACGCACAAATTTGAATTTCCCTATTTCACATGAGCTTTTTGTTGACAGAAACTCGAAATAAACAAAGAATGATGGGGACACCAAGGACACTTTCCAGTTTTATAATTTTTTTTTAATGCATTTTCCATTATTGAAATAGATTTTTTATCACTTCTGTCTACACACAAAAAAAACACAGGACCTCTCATTTATGACAAATATATGAAGTAATGAAGTTCCATACCTTTGCCAATCACTCACATAATGAAAACCTGGAAATAATATTTATTTGATTGAAATGGGAGTTATTACTACAGGGAAAGGTATTATCCCATTAAGAAATATGCTGTTTTCTATTTTCCATATTTATTCGGGTTATCAGCTGCCAATTCTATGACATTTCGTTAGCAGATTCATTGTGTGTGTCTGTGTAATGACAACAAAGGCAGTCTAAGTTATTAGACTTGACTAAGGAGTTGTCATAAAAATGTATTTGGTTTAATTTGGCATTATGTTTGACCTTAACCTTTGAATATAAAATGTAATTAAACTTTAACATTGTACCCATTTGTGTGGAATTTTGTCATAATTACACCAACTATTCTTAGGTTATGCCGATATAGTGAGGTCATAGTAACCTTTGGACACAAAGGCCTAACGACGTCTCTGTCTCAAATGGATGTTGTTCCCAAATTTCAAGAAATACCCTCAAGATGATCCTGAGATATTTGTGGATCAATGATGTGATAAATACATTTTCTGTCCAACTACATTTTTTCCATAAGAAAAACCCCCAAAATGCAAAAAAGTAACATGTATGTCATACACTGTACCATCCTTGTGTATAGTGCCACTGTAATTTCTCCAAATTTTTTCATTATTGGTAATTTTTCTACATCTGAAGTGTCAAAACATCATGTGGGTTGACCAAGGACTGGTAACGATTTGACTAAATTCCAAAAATAATATTAATCAGTGGAATACTACGGTTATGTGGATACTAACAGTACACATTTTAAATCAGTTTTATACTAAAAGTGGGTATTGAAACTGAATAAGGGAGACACTGCCATTATAGAATAAACGTATAACTTTATGGATGACAAAAAAAATGAAAATGCACACAAGCCTGTCCTTAAACACTTTATTTAATTGAAATATTAAGAATGTTAAAGAAATGTATCAATTTTGACATAAATTAGAGTAACCCCAGATAACTTTTTTTAAGGCTATGTCCTATTAATTCACCTTTAAATACACTACAATCCTTTTAATATAGGTTTTTGCATAAATGCACAACACACTGGAATACAATACATTGCCAAGGTTTGAGCAATGGCCAAATATATCCCTATTTTTAGTATTTAAAAATTGACCTCTTGAAATGTTTTGTCCTTTGTTGTGCAAAGGCATACAGATGAAATGAGCCTTTATATCTACCCTTCAAAGCAAGAAAAGCAGGAAAATAAATAAAATGTTATGACTCAGAGATAAATGAGTTGGTTTTAGCAAATTTTTGTTTATACAAGTAGTTTTCGTAAAAAACCAGTGTGATGCTGCTACTAATATCATAAATTGCATATTTTACGTCTCATGAGTTCACTGACAACTGGTTACAGCTTTTGCAATTAACAGTTGTGCAAATACCACGTCCAGATTACTTGCAAAATTGATCAGATTTCAGCACAGTGTACAGTGCATCACTTGTTAAGAGTTTAAAAAAACAGAGAATTTCGTTTACAGATGATGATGATTTCTTTCGGCTTTTCCCTTCTGGGGTCGCTTCATTGTATCTTGAAATAAATGAAAGATTAATTTGCAAAGTGTTAAAAACTGGAAATGCTCATTATAGATTAAAAAATCAAGGATTTAGTTTGTCTAAAATCATATAGTTTAGTTTAGAATTATACCAAAAAAAAAAAAAAAAGAGTACAGGTTACTTAATGATGCAATTGCATTAGTAGTAAACTATCTTAAAAATAACCTCAGTACACACCATCATTATGTCCAGCCTTTAAGTTGTGGTGGATGAATACAAGAAAATAAAATGATAGGACCCACATAAAAACTGGTATTTCGTAAATATAATAGGGATGAATCCACTGTGTATGTAACTTTATTAGCAGTAACATCACACCAACAACATAACATGAGTAACGGCCTCTCTACACCCAAAGAAACCAAACAAAGACATTTGTTTTTTGTTCATTTTTCCAGCTTGGGTATTTCAATTTAGCGCTAATGTATTATGTGTTAGTGTTAGAACAGCTGTTTGAAGAAGGTAGTGGATGTAGGTAACACGTGACCATCTGGACACGCATCAATGGACAGATTCAGCCAAGAGAATCCAGAATCCCATAATAAATAAAACTAAAATAATGTAAGTTATATATTCTTTCAGATGTATTATGTGTTAGTGGTTAGAACAGTCTTTTTAAGGTAGCCAACTGGACATGCGTCAATAGACAGATGCGGTCCTAGAATACGGTAGATTTCTGAAATGAAATATCGAGCAGAATCCGATAATAAATCCAACGGAAATAATGTAAGTTATGTATTCTTTCTGTGTGGCCTGGTACCAGCACAGCGGTTCTAAATGACACTATGACATCGTCTTTGCCGAAACCAGTGGCAGAGTGGCATTCAGCACCAGTTTTCAGCATTTATTAATTGGAGAGGATACTGTCGGCAGTGTTTACAAAGGAAACGGCAGCGCCCTTTCTTTAAATCACAAACAAGTCTGTACATAACACCAGGATCTTTTGTGTGAGGAGAGAAACAGGTTAGGGTTGGGGTCAGCTTCAGGGAAAATGCATGTAAAGATGCATAGCCTGCTGGGACATTAAAAAAAAAAAGTTCTGCTACCATTACATATGCATTTACATTATGAATGAGTCACCCTCTCCAAAGCAACATAGAAACTCCTTTTGTCATCCAAACAGTGCCAGCCGATTGGTCCGATCTCACAGTCTGCACAGATGAGATACTTGATCCTCCCAACGTTATTAGTGAAGCCCACATTCTCAAAATCGTACATGTCCGGCACCAACCAGTGGGCATTGAGGGTGTCTCCATCCACAGAGCCCTCGGAGCTGCTGAGGCCGCTCTTTTTCCGCATGGATGGCAGGAACACCTGATTGGAGAAGATACAGCCTTGGATGAGGTAAAAGTACAATATGCTGCTACAATATATCTCTCTGTGACTCACGCGGTTCACATATTTATGCATTTGTTTATTTTTTTGTCTGTTGTCTCTGATCCTTTATTGTGGGTTGTGATTGTCCTCTTGTAGTGCATTAATGTAACTGTAACATTGTAATAAAAATAAATAAATAAAAAAGTTCAATATGCTAATGCTTTGAGCAGAACTTCAAAAAGCTGTGCTTTGGACTTACCTGTATCACCTTGATAATTATAAATACATTGTAAAAGCTCATCTAAAATTGTGGCAAAAAATACCTTTTTCCTTTAGATAAAAAAAGAAATGTTCTCTTTGTATTGTAGTAAATCTATAGTGATATAAGTTACTGCTTTAGTTCTCTTTTATACCCAGTCTACAGTATATTTAGTGTTTAATCTAGTCACTCTTGCAATCTTCAGTCTACACTACCCACTTTAAACAGAGGCTTTGGAAACACTTTCAAACCACTTCACTTCACTGTGCAATGTTGATCATTAGGTTACAAGGATTTAGTTTTCCTCGTGCTTACTTTATTATTGAAATGCATTGTATCTGGACATTGTTGTATGTTTGTAATAACAGATAACATGTACAAAACAGGGGTCGGAGTTGATTTCTTGTGGTGTACTTACTGTAAGGCTTTTGAATAAGAAGTGTTGCTGGAAAATAAATAACTAAGTGCTATAATGCTGTTGAACTTGTTTTCAATCTATCCTGATACTAGTAAGCATTCATTCAAAGCTTCAATGAATGGATTTTACATGACAAGTTTTCTGTGTGTGTCCTTAATCAAGGCGGCACTCATTCACACATACATTTGTAGAAATACAAGATATCCAGTCGTGCTGGGCTGCAAATAAAATCAGCACCGTGTTTAATATCATACACCCACCTCTTTCTCCGAAAACACAGCAATCCCGGGACAAAGCACCTTGGACCCGCAGCGCTGACACAACACCGACTTGATGTTCTTTCCGTCCTCGGATACCAATTCCGACCGCTCCGTGCTCTCTTTCGACAGTTGACTGTCGTCCATTTTACACACTGACAAAGATCAAAGAGCAGATTTAAGTAAATAAATATAAAAAAAAATTTATTAGACCCGGTATCGCCCAGCAGCACAAAAGTGACTGAACCAAGAGGCGAGATCAGAACGGGCCGAAATGACGAGAATTTGGAACCGCTGTTGTAGTCCGGAAGTCAACTCATTGTTTACATTTTACATAGTGCTCCAAATTGGTTTTGTGGCAAGATTTATGTGAAACGCGTCTGGATTTTACTTTAATCCACAAGATAGTAAACACTCGTATGAGAATAACGCTACATATTATTCATTACAACAATTCTAAGCCCCGCCCCTTTCAATGACAGCTAACGATGCTAGCACTTATATTTAAAAATAATGAAATAACGCACATCCACAGTTAATAACAAAGGCGAGCAAGTTCTAAGTAGATTCTAATGAGACTCACCTTAGTATTAAAGTTGGAGCCTTCTTAAATCCAGCATTAAAATCGGAAAGCACACCGGTTATCGAAGCTAGCGACTGGTGAGCACGTATACCACCTGTTAAATCTTCCCGACCAGAAACAAGCCAAACATTACGTTCCTTTTTAAAAAGGTTCAGATGTCAGTAGTACTATTTCCAAATTACATACTATTACATATATTATATGCTGTAAATTTTCGGGGAAAATAAGTGCAAAAAACAACATTATCATATATGTTCCACGACAAAAAAAAACTCTTAGCATTTTTACTCCTTATACTTAGGAGGAACAATTTTTCAACATGAGAATGCAAATGTTAAATTGACTTTTACTCAAAATGTTTTGTAGTCAAATGTTCTCCAATTACATATTTATTGTTGTATTTTACCATTAATTAAATTTACAAATAAACACAATCGACACTTTCTGAAATTCTAATTCTAGTAAGAGGAAGGAGTTGTATATTGTATAGACACAACTGTTGATATACATACATTAGAATGTGAGTGACAATACTCCAGGCGATCCAAAATCCAGTTTTCTCCAGTTTCTATTGATACGAGTTTGCTACATGACAGTCCCACATTTCTTCAAAATGTAAAAACTCTTATTATTTTTAACAACCAATTGTATGCTCCAAACTTCAGAAAAGGGAACTCCACACCATGAATCAACATGTGGAAAAAAATTTATTACAATAATTTTCCAAGATTACAATTAATAAATATTTATGTTTACATTTCGGTGAAATGTATGATTTATCACTTTCTACACAGGACATTACACAAAGTCAAGAATACACAATGTTTTAGTCTTTGTAATAAAGCTCAAATAAGTCAATCTAGAAAAAGGAGCCTTAAACAGCAGTTGATACAACCTATCAATGGAGTTTAGGTTCAATAATGATTTGATTGTATATAATATGGCAAGAAAAACAAGAAAAGTCAACATCTGGAAATCCTTGAAGCTCCTTTAACTATTAAGATAGGCCATTTTATTTAAAAACATTTCCATTGGCCTAAGGCACAGGAATACTAAAAGTTCAGATCAATCATACGTAACATTTTAAAACCCAGAAGCAAGTAAAGTTTTGAATTTAATACACCAAGGTGCGTTTGATAAATACACCTCTGGTTGCATCTGAAATCTAGCTCAAAAAAAAGAATCTCTGTCTCACAAAGCCACAGTCTAACTGATCCAGATCTATACTGTACATTGTGCAAAGCCTAGGAACTATAATTTTAAAAATGAACCACTCGTGTCAGATGAAAAAATAGTGGCAGGGGAATTCTTTTCAACTTCTTAACCATCTAATCTGTGACAAACATGAACGGAGTGGACCTCAAATCCATAGCTGCTACCAACCTTTTACTGACATTGAACAATTTTAAGTCTTTTTCCATTTTCTATGGTTTGTAGTTTTATTTATTCTGACAATTCAAGTAATGATTTGATGTTTTTAATTAAATGATTGCCTGGTGATTTGTACATCATTTTTGGCGGGGGATTAAATATTGATGAGTTCACGTTAAGACAGATTTTTTGGGGGAGTATTGACTTGGCTTCAGTCCATACTTGGCTCATTATTTCTTGCAGAGTGAGCATAGGTGGGGTTTCTAAATGACATCTGAATATAAACATTTACACTTAATAGGTATAGTATACTTTAATCCTCTTAAATACATGAACTTGCTAAGTGGTCCTGTACTAATTTATTATATCACGCTCCTGGTGGACAGTACATTCAACCCCTACCTGTAATGGAACCCTAGAGAGAGAACAGGAATGCTTTACAGTATGTGCCCTCTGCTACAGCTCAAATAATACTCTATGTATCATTTGTGCAGTGGTAACAGAATATGTAGAGGTTGCAATACTAGGAAATAATCACCAGTTACAGGAATATATATGCTTTCCACCTTTTTTCTTAATCTTACGTACGATTTCAAGCTTTAGTATTACGAAAGAAATAGTGCTTGTTGTTGATTCCCTCTATCATTCTACCGTAGCTCACAAGAGTCAAACACCCTGCAACGGCCAAACGCATCTGAGTAGGAGAAAACAGCTCAAAGTACAGAAGTAATGCGTATTTACAAAGTCAAACACAAGTCTAAACCAGGTACAAAAAGGTGAACGTGATGCAAATGGAAAAAAAACAACAAAAAATAACAAGTGCACAATCATTAAATGCGTTGCAAATACAGAAACGATTTAAAGCAAGAAAACTCTAGCAAAGGAAAAACACAGTCAGCAGAATGGAAGTACACCAGCCGAACAGCTCAATAAAGAGACACACAGGATGGCGAGAGAAAAGCTGGCTCACACTGTTTCAAACTATAGGGGGAGTAAATGTACGTTACAGCTGAGTACAGTAATGTGACATATTTTATTATATTTTAACCCCATCTGTTATCCATCAACAGGTGTCTTCCATCAAGATTTTTTTTTTGCTTTGCACCGTTTCTGTATTTGCAACGCATTTAGTGATTATGCATTTGTCTTGGTTCTTGTTCTTTTTCCATTTGCATCACGTTCATCTTTTTCTACCTGGTTTAGATTTGTGTTTGAGTTGGTGAATATGCATCGTTTCTGTACCTGCAGCTATTTTCTCTGACTGAGACTCACTTGGCAGTTGCAGGCTGTGTAACTCTTGCGGGCCACCGTATCATTCACTGGCTAGTTGATGCTACTTTATTGGAAAAGGAATTAGCCAAAGCAGAAACACCATCAAAAAACTCAAAACGGGATGTTCGCAAAACAGAAACACAGAAAGAGCAGGAAGTGACTATATTGAATTCCAGCAGCATTTTAATGTGTGTGTGTGTGTGTGTGATGTGTGGATGGGTCTATAAAGAAAAGTAAGAGTAAAGTCACAGTCAGGCCTCTCAGAGTAAAGAGTCATCTGTGCATCCTCCCTCGAGGCCATAGCGGAACTCTTGCAGGTTGGAAACTCCATAAAAATGGATGAAGGCTGCTGCCACTACCAGGACATGGAAAATCTGATGAGAGTGAAACTGGAGAGACAGAGACAGAAGTGCGTCAGTTATTGAAATAATATTAAAAAAAACAGAGAGAATGATGTCACCACCTTAGAAAGACACGTAAAAGCTTCAAAATACATAGACGGGTATTTACTCAACTATTAAGCTTGGCAAAACAAAAAACAAAAGTTTGCTGAAGTACCAACAGGATAGGAATTATTACTCAGAGTTCAGATTTTTTTTACTGTAAATTTTTTTAACCAAGAACACTATGGCTAGGTGATTTTTACCCGAGTAAATAATTGTATTCACATGATTTTCAATATGTGGCGTCTGAGTGTCATGGGTCTTTGAGGTCTTTGCAGGCGTGTATTCAATAGTGATAGAGGGTCCGGTAGGTTTGGGGTGGATTGGTGATAGTGTTAGTGTTTGTAAAATCGGGAGATTATTTCAAGGGTGACAACATTCAGGTTCACCATATTTACTGTTAACTACAGCCGTCATCCTGTCACAGGCATCCCAGCTAGTGAGGAACACATAGGTACGGTTTGTGTCAAATAGTAACACCATCACTCTCACATGACACATTAGACTGGTCTTGTTATATTTTCAACTGTGAATTCACTTGATAAAAACGAATATGAGTCAACTCGTTATTTTTACTCAGAAAATTAAATTTTTTGTTCATCTCTGCTGCAGCTGTTAGCATGTCTGGTAGACTGTGTCTGCAGCAGGGAAGTCTCAAATATCCCAGAAATGGGTGAAACAAACACTAAGTTTAAGTTTTCTTCTGGAATTCCTAATGTTTTAGTAATTTTGGAGCATTTTTAGGGTCCCCCCCATGACATGACACAGTTGAAAATAAAAGAAGACCACTCCACTGTGTTATGTGTTGTCATATTTTGATGACAAGTACTTTTTGTTGGGTATATTATACTGGGTAAAAATCACCTGCCGTTAGCGATGGGGTTACTATTTTCAGCGACAGTGTTCTAGGGCTGGAAAGTGTCATATCTCACTCATCAAATATCTTCCATAACAGTCTTGTCTCTATCACACTGCTTTTGTGACTGTCTTTAAGTCTTTTGCATATGGAACTGAAATATTCCACATAAAAATGAAATGGCAACACCTATTAAAACTGTCATGCTGGTTTGGTTATATGGTTATAGATTAGATACCTTTATAGGTAAAGCGGTGGATAGGTGAATCTAACTAAACTCAAATTGTCAAATTATGTGAAGAAACGGACAGAAATTCAATCTAGTGATTGAATACATTTCTTAGAGGAAATGTATCGATAGAAAATGGAAATTAGACACCGCCCCCCTTCCAATCAAGATCAAGAAGACGTCAACAGTTGTGTGAACCTGGAGAAAATAACCTACTGGAGAAAAAAAAGAAGTAGGATGTTCTACAAGATATTGAACCATTTATAAACGGCATGGAAAATGTACCAGCACAAAACATTGGTTCAGCGCTATACAGTGACCCCTTGCTATAACGCGGTTTACTTTTCACAGTTTTGCTACTTCACGGATTTGCGTCGTGCATTGCGTTGTGCATTCTGATTGGCTAAACAGTCACTCCGCCTCTTCTTTACCTGTGCGTCAATAACGTTGCGGTTTAATATGTACACGTACGTAAAACAGCTTGCAGAATTTACATTACGTACGT
>JAPTHA010000023.1:11869167-11879701 GCA_029814585.1 Gymnapogon annona | reverse complement strand
CAAAATTCCAATAAACACACACACACAGATATATATATATTTATTGGAATCTTGTTATTTTATTTAGATTTTTTATTAGACAATATTAAAGTTACATTCGTACACTACATAATGAGAACCCACAATGACAGACACAAAAAGCACAAAACAGGTACAATGACAAAAAAAAAGTCACATAGAGGCATATGTTGACGTCTGATCTCCTAAGTCCTACAACCCCTTCTCGGGTAGAATTTTAATGAATGATTAAAAATGTCTTCTCGTTGATGTGGTACATCTATTACTTTGTGTTTTTCCTTTCATCCAGTTATTTTAATGGCAGTAGTTTATGATGTTTAATGCAGACTCACAAAGGTCTTCTATTTCCTCCTTCTTTGACCTTGTTTGTAGCAGCTCCATCTATCTCTCACATCAGCCTGTTTGTTTTTTTTTAATTACTGCAGCATTCAACAGTGTAATAATTGTTAGGTTGACTTAATTATTATGTCATTACATCATTACAACCCCCTCTAAATCTTGACACAAATGAGGCACAGGAGACCTCTGCTGCATTAGTGTTATTGGTGCGGGGTTGTAACATCTTACAGTTTTATGACTTTTCATTAACACCATCCATGCACTGCACTTTATGACCAGATCATAATTACGGAGCTTCATTATGGACGTTTTATAGCAGACAGTTATTGCCCAGTTAATGCTTGTATCATGTGAAAACGCCGATAATATTTGAAGCTGAAGAGATAAGTCTGTAGTTTGCAGGAATATTCGTATGATGATAATGTCTGTTTTTCACAGTCATAGACATGTTGGGGAGGAATTTAGCAGCATTGTATAGGGAACATTTCCAGCTGGAGTTACCGGGAGAAAGAACAAAAGCACATGCATTTAATTGCGGTTATTTATGTCATTATAAAGATATCACGTGAATATAGTGTTTTTGTTAAGAAGCTAATATGTGAAATAATACAAGATACAATCCTGGAAATTAGGACATCAGAAGAGGCCTCAGTGCTGGTTTAGACCTGCGGGGGTCAAACTCATTTTAGTTCAGGGACCACCTTTTGCCCAAAAACTGCTGAACTAGTAAAACTACTTTTTTGTTTGTCTGTTTATAGTTTATTTTGAGCAATAGAAAACAAACAAACAAAAACCATAACTCTATACATACAAGGAACCGATAGCGGAATACAAGTTAATAAATAAAGGTGACTATTACAGCACAGTGGTTTCCATGTCCAAATTAATAACAAATAAATAATTTGTGTAGCTCAAAAAGGAGTGGTAAGAAGAAAAAATTATATTATCCCATTCCCTCTATTCCTTTATACAACACAACACAGAGCTTAATCTACTTAACAATAAATCAACGCCACTACTTTTTCCCCACACTTTGAACACTGTGCCTTTTACAGCACAATGAAGTGGCTAATCTGTGGATGTTTCTGGGCAAAAAATGGGGTTGCAAGTAAAAATTCTGCCAAAGCATTCCTTTGGCATCAGTTGGCCAAGTTGCAAAAAACTCGGTGAGGCAAAGTGAGAGGAGAGAGCGTGCAACAGAGTGGTCATGCATGAGAAAGGGGTTAGTTCTGATCTGCTGAAGAGTTTATGTAATGTGTCTTCATAAATAATTTTTGGAACTAATTTCATGCATTCTTTTTCAGATAATTAACATAACTTCCAATTCAGATAATAATACATAAACATTCTCTTTTTCATACCTTATATGCATGTATGAGTATATGTATAAATACATATATACATATATTTATATAAATATAAATGTGTGTGTATGAATATCAATTTTTTTTAAGAACTCCATGAATCAAGCAGCAAAGGAAGTTCTTGGCATCTTAAAAAGAAAGAAGCCAGACTGCTTTGATGAAAACCAGAATGAAATAAAAGAGCTAACAAAGCCAACCGCAAGGGACTGATGGCACCCTGCCCAAAGATAAGGAGGAAAAAACTAATCTACTGAAACGCCAAGAAAGTCGCTCAAGTCCCAATCTGCCACATACAAAACACTGGGGACACACCCTTCAAACACACCTCCGAGGTTTATATCATGATGTTGGGAGGAACTCTGTGTCCCCATCAACCCGAAGAACGCTCTGCTGTTAAAAAGGGCAGAAGAAAAGCATGTTCCAACTGCCTTGTGATCTTGCTGTTGTCAACCACTAGAAAGACGATATGTAGAATTCTTGCTGACAGATTGGCCAGACTTGTAGAAGAAGTTCTTCCCGAATCACTAGCTGGATTTCGAAAAAATCAAAGCACGGTGGACATTGTTTTCTATGTGCGACAAGTCATAGAAAAAATGCAGGGAACAGAGAAGAGAGCTTCACATGCAGTTTTTCCACCTTGAGAAAGCATTTCATCTAGTCCCAAGAGATGCACTTTGGACGTCACCAGATTCTGGTGCCCGCCGCAATTTGTAACCTGGTACGGATGTTCCGCCATGACATGGTCCGATGTATCCACATTCTTGGAGAAATGACAGACCCCTTTCCAATTTGCACCGTAGTGAAACAGGGATGTACAGTTGTCCCAGTTTTGTTTTGTATATACATGGAAGTCCTTCGCCTAACACATAGAAAACAGAAAACAGGGAGTGGTCATCCAATACCATCTGGTCAATGACTTGTTCAACTTCTATGGCCTCAAAGCGAGAACCAAGACAACAAAAGATGCAATAGGTTGATGACAACTCTTTCATGAGTCACAACGTCAAAGGTATTCAGCTCAGCTTTGGCATCTCCCTCCATGGATCACCCCTTGAACAGGTACAACACTTTAACTATCTTGGACGCACTCTCCAAAATTATGGTACACTCTAAGAAGAAATAAAATCTCTACTCCAAAATGCACATGCAGCATATGAGAAACTTGTCAAAAGAGTGTTAAAAAATCATGGCTTGAAAGACTGTTAAAGTCCCAGTGTACAAAGCCATGTTAATCCCCTCGTCCCTCTATGGAGTTGAGGGAATTCGAGGCTAACCCAAGAGGTAGCAGCCAATCTGGACCTGCAGCCAGCAGAGGGGGCTGGTACAACAGACCCTGTCAATAATGGGACAGGAGAGGGTAGGAAATGCATCCGACTCCCACAGGAGATTGAAGAGAAAGAAGTACCATCTAGAAGGAAATAATTTCCAGAAAGAAAAGTACATGAATGAACAACCAGAAGTAACAGAGACTAAGGGAATCACTCCATGAAAAAACACAGCCGCTAGACTTAACAAATCCAACCCTCCAACACAGGAGAAAAAAACATAAAGCCGACACTAAGGCACACACAACCAACAGGAAGAAATGAAAAATAATGAAAAATAAAAACCAGCTTCACATCACCGGCAGAATCTCTATGTGACAGACTCGTTACTGTCATGATCAGTTTGTAATGAGACTCCAATGCAACAGAAGGGTAACAGAACATTTAACAACTAAAAATACACACGAAACCAAAAGACGCAGACAACATGGGGCACTAAATGCACATAAAACACAAACATCTATGAAAATCAAGCCAGAAGTACACACACGTAACAAATTCACAGTTTAACAGAAATAATCATGGGGAACCAGACTCCAGATCAGAGTCCATGTCGTGATGCAGCTGTCGAGGTTGTGGTGAGCAGACTGAGCATGTGCTGTATGGTGAACCCACAGGCCTCATATACAGGCCTGATTACATGATCAGAAACAGCCCTGCAGCATGGGACAGGTGAAGCTGATCAGGAATTAGGTCATGCCCTTTGAGGGAGAGGGAGTGGCCACAGCATGGGAGGACCGTTATGCGGGAGGAAACATCCTTGATTATTAATATCTTCAATTTTTGTATTTCACTATTTCATTCTGTGAACCATTTTAGAACCTGAGGCAGGTCTGTTCTGGCCTGTGGGCCACATGTTTGATTTCCCTGATTTCAGCTATTTTCATCTACAATGTTCAGTTTTCAATGTTTGCAAGAAACGTAATGGACAGTAATCTGTTATCAAGAATGATATTTCAAACATGAGATAACTAAGCTCTATATACCCAACCAGGGCTTAGAGGATTTAGAAGGTCAAAGGTAAACATATGTCTCTATGTGACTCATGTAGTTCACCATACCATACCATGTCACTGTGCCATGAGATGTGTTGTTTTGAATAGAAATTGATCCAAATTTGAGATTTTAAGAAGAGCTCAAATATGTTGTCAAATGAAACGTCAACGTCAGTGAAAGACAATGCGGTGTCAATAAGTATTACATAAACATGAACAATTAACACATGTGACTGACTTGTGCTTCTGCGAGAAGGAGGTTCCAGTAATAATGTGTCAGTTGTGGGATGATGATGATTCTCTCATGGATGTTTGTAGGAAGAAACTAGTCAACTGATGGGGATTATTCTGATACTAGACGGTCCATGTCCTGGGGAGACAGTGTGTGGAACAGATGGTTGCCTCAGTGGGCAGAGTTGAGTGTCAGCTGACAGTAAATGATCGTCCCAGTGAGGAGCCAACATGTTATGGCTTGTCCTTGAGTGAGGAACAAGGAGAAACCACGTTGTAGTGAAGGACAAGACCATGCTTTTGGTGACGCACCTACACAAAGGGTGAAGATGGAATTTGACATTAGGCTCTTTCCCACAGAGTTGTTGTTTTTCTCTTAGCTGATGCTCCTATTCTTTACATGTAATTGAGTTGTAGGAACTACTCTCTCCCAGGGGAACTTTTTGGTTGTGCATTCACACAGGCAGTAGAACCATGATACGGAGCGCTGTGACGTAATCTTATTCTGCATCCTCCAAAGCACTTTTACACACACTACAACTAACACACACACACAGGCATGGAAAATTATCTCTATTTATGTTCAAAATGTAAGTGAATAATATAGAATATAATACAAAAGAGTCCAAGGCAATCTCCAAAAAGTGTTTAGTCATCAGCAGAGTTTAAGTGGATTTAGCCTCATAGATCCCATAATCACTGATGAATGAAGAGAATGAATGTGGACACACTCTATTGGCGTCTCTTCATCTCTTCATGGACCAGACATGTGTTCCTTCTCTTCTCACGAGTTCACACAGATGCGGATAGGAGACATGGAAATGCTGCAGATGATGCTCCAACAGGAAAGGTCAAGGGTCACATGAAGTGTTCATGATTGTTAATAAATGTTGCTTGTAGATCTGATGTATACTGTTGTGGAAAAACTATAGACCTTATGCCTTTGACCTGATCAGAGCCGCATTACCTTCATCATAACACACTCTCTCTTAGGCAAAATGTAAAAGTGGCCGTGCCCTGAGGTCTACCAATCAGCAAACACCCACGTCATATAGTTCCTGTAGTAAAAAAGACCCTGACTGCAAGTAGAAATTTCGTAGTTCTATGGTGTGTGCATTCATGAAAAAAGGTTCTAAGAAATAAAAAAGTTGTAGGAATTTAAACGGTTCCTACAGTGGGAAATTGCCTATAGATCCCCCTAATCTGACTCCAGAAGAGCATCAGTTACCAAGCGGTTGATTAGGCAGGAGGTGGTCTCCTCAGAGGTGACAGTCTCAGATGGGTTTCACAATGACTGAGATGATTGCCAGGGGATGAAGAGCATCATGTGAACAGTTGAAAGAGACACTTCAGGTCATTTCAGTTTGTCTGTCTGTCAGCAGGATGTCAAAATCAAAAGCAGATCAATAATGCAAACTACTTTGACATCATTTAACCTTTACCACTACCCCTCTAACCATCTCTCTTCAAATCTTCCCCACTACACAAGCTCTTCATGGTCCTCCTACTGTCTTATGCTCGGTCTGCTTCTAATCTCTGACCACTCTCTTGTTTCTTTGTCTTCTCTTTTCAAATCTTAATATATACAGGTTATTTATTTGACTTATTTCCCTGTGAGTCCCTGTGCTTTAAGTCTTTGCAGGTTCTATCAGGTTTTCCTGGGCATGGGATCGGCCCTCTCACATCACCCCACCTTCCGCCAGCCATGGACCAGCACTTCTCGAGGCTCGGCGTCACCAGGCTTCTTTTGGCAGCTGGACTCTTGCCCCCCCCCAAACCCCTCAACACCACCAACACCACCACTTTCCATCATCTCTTTGCATTTGTCTGTGTAACTGGAATGATTACCTGTGTAATTGTCTCATCTATGTGTTCAAGGGGCAAACACCCACATCATATAGTCCCTATGGAACGGCATTCGTTGTTCTTGTACTGTGAGAATGCATGAAAAAAGGTTCCCTCAACTAATAGTGTTCTAAGAACTATAAAAGGTTCCTGTGGTGGGAAAGCACCTAAAGACTCTGTAAACACCATATATAGTAAATATGAAATAATGAGCTCAGCAGAGTCTGAAGTCTTGTAAAGTGTTTAAAGTTTCAATTAACCAATGTTCCTACATTAGAACACAACAGAATAGAATAATATTGATTGCGACGGTGTGGTAAGGCATTCTTTACTTGGCTCTAAACAGTGTGAGTTCTACCGTTTTCTTAAGATTTTCTTTTTTGGAGATGAATGAGATTTTTTTTCACACTTCTTTGTGACTTATGTTGCCATGGTTACTCAGATCACTGAGAAAAGTCATAGCACACCATTCCTGTGTTTTTTTCACACATTCTGGTGTGTGATCTGTGATAGTGTGTTCTTAAAGCTGTGGGAAGAAGAATAAGGATGCAGCATAATGATGAATATTAATATGATTCTACTGACGCTTGGATATAGCAGGCGTTTCATGAATAGCTTCCCTGCCTTCCGTTGAGGTCCATGGGATGTTATTTTGGACAGTGATAAAAACAACTTCAATGCCTCGAGCTTTTATCGCTTTCTTTGACAGTGGTCTTAGCAGCTCTCATCCCATCTGGTCACTGCCTGACAGGGTCAAAAGGATGGACAAAATAGTTGACTTACTCCTTCGAAACAAAAAGTGTATCTCTTTTGTCATTGTACCTGTGTGGTGTTATTTGTTCTCCTTATGTGCATTTTTTCTTTGTTTGTTTTGTCTTTTTTGTGTGTTTTTTTTGGTCATTGTACCTATTTAGTCTTATTTGTGCCCGCCATGTGTGTTTTTTCTTTTTTTTTTGTCTTTTGTCCATGATCCTGTCATTGTGGGTTGTGAATGTCGTCTTGTAGTGTATAAGTGTAACTGTAATATTGTCTTGTGAAAAAAAAAATGTAAATTCAAATGGGATCAAATTTGACCTGGTTCTCACAATTTTCTTGAATTAATTAATTAATTAAATAATTTTTGGTCTGTTGTCTCTGATCCTGTCATTGTGTGTTGTGAATGCCGTCTTCTAGTGTATAAATGAACTGTAATATTGTCTTGGGATCAAAAATGACCTGGTTCTCTAGAATTAATTCCTTATTGTATAATAGCATGACATGTTTGGTTATCAAACAGGAACGAGACTTTGATTTCTGTATGAAGTAACTGAGTAAAAGAGTGAAACAGAAAAGATCATTTGTATTTAGTTTGTGTGTTTATAGTATTAAAGACTCCATGGAGGTTTTTGTTCTCTGTGTCTACACTTTCACACATTGACACACATTCATCAATAGGATGTATTTTTTCTGTGCATGATTTATTTCTTTATTTGACAGGGACAATGGTTACAGGCTTGTAGTTGACGTGGTGCATATAAATTTATAGCTAATGCTAATGCTATTGTCAACTCCTGTCCCTGGTTGGGCCTTTTCTTAAAACACCATAGTACAATACAATAAAATTAAAACAAAAAAGATAAATGCAGTTTTAAAAAACAGTTTCCATAATTAACTTATAAATGTAAGAGTAAAGGGTAAAGGTTTCTTTTGTTTTTGTTTTTTTAGCAAAGCTTTGGTTATGCTGGTGAACATTTTGAACTCTGAAGTGGAATTGATTTTAAGTGACAGTAAGTTCCAGAGTTTGGATCTCTTACAGGAGGACGTTGACTGTCCCAGTGTTGTTTTGCAGAAGGAGATTCAGCAGTGATGGTTTGTGTAGCTTCAGGTCGGTCTTTGGGTCGACTGCTGTGTCTCTCAATAGGCTCTTTCCCACAGAGTTGACATTTTTTTCTAACTTTTTAGTTCCTATCCTGTACCTGTAATTGAGTCGTAGGAACTACTCTACCCAAGGGAACTTTTTGGTTGTGCATTCACAAGCGTCATTAAAGCGTCATTCATCCCATAATCACTGATGAACAACAGAATGAACGTGTCCACACTCTACTGTCTTTCACACAGATGTGGATCTCAGAGCTGAAACGCCTTAGGTCTATCAGCAACCACCAATGTCATATAGTTCCTATAGAACTAAAAAAGACCCTGCCTGTGAGTAGGAGCTAAAAAAGATAGGGACTGTGGTCACAGTTTGTAGTTACTTTGCTGTGGGAATGCACCAAAAAAGGTTTTAGGAACTAAAGAGGTTCTAGGAACTAAAAAAGGTTCCTAAAGTGGGAAAGGGCTTAAAAACTGTCTGGACGGCTTCACCTGTCCCACTTTGATCATCTCAACCACCGGCAACGACCAAAGGTGATGATGATGCGTATCCTCCTGCCATTAGGGTTTCTACTCAGTGGCTCAGGACCAGGATTTCATTGTCAGCTTTGTTATTAGCTCTACAGACCTGTTCACATTAGCAGTGTTTAGGGTCAGTAGGTCAGAGGACAGGCTTACCAACACCTGGGGGACAGAGTTCATTCAGAGCGCCATTAGGAGCCAAAGGGCTTAGACCCCTTACTCCTCAAATCGACCAATGATGGGCCAGGGATGGAGCACCTTGCTGTAATAGGAGATGATAGGCGACGCATGTGTGTGTCGCTGAGAACATGCGTATGTCCCGTTCGTGGAGGCAGGGCATAAAGTAGGCCGGGAAATAAAGGCATTAATGTCCAGTATTTTTAAAGGAAGCGTGTGGATTCAGAGGTAGGCCTTGATGAATGTGTCGACGGTGGCATTTTGATAGGGGTAATTTTGACCTGACAGGGCCCAGGCTCTGTCATGAATCAAAACGTGTCAGCCTGGCGCTCGGAGATGGAGGGCGGCTCATTGTGGCTCTGACACCCATGTGAGGGGCTGAGGCTGCTGGGGGTCAAGTGTGACACCTCATTAGGACGATGTTGATTTAGTGTGGCCACAGCGCAACAGACCTCCTCCCATGGGGTATGGAGCGAGGGAGGGAGGGGGGTGGGGTGCGCCGAGCACTGGACAGCAAATGGGGGCCTACTGCTGTTCATCCGCAAGGTCGTCATGTGACAGCTTGCAAATCAGGCACCTCCGTCAAACACACGCACACACACACACACACTCACACACACACACACACGGCCTCGTTCCCCCCTTTAATTTCCACAGTGTGTCTAATTTTTTTTACATTTCTGGATTCTCCATGACTCATGCATTTCACTTATTTATGTGTTGTTTAGTTGTTGTTTTTGGTTATTGTACCTGTTTTGGGTTTTTTGGGGTCTTCATGTGTGTGTTTTGTCTGTTGTCTCTGATCCTGTCATTGTGGGTTGTGAATGTTGTCTTGTAGTGTATGAATGTAACTGTAATATTGTCTAATGAAAAATCAAAATATAATAATTTAAAAAACAAACAAACAAACAAACTTGAGTCAACTAAAATTGTCATTATAAATCTAGACCTTCACATTTCCAAATGAACTTTCTTCAACTCTGGATATAAACTTATGTTTCTGACTAATGAAAAATTGAAATAAAATTAAAAAATACATTTCTGGACCTATTTTACCATCAAGTACAGATGTGGCTGATTGTGTTGGAGATACGCAAATGTACTCCAGAATTTTAATGTTGTGTTTATTGACTTATTTCTCCTTGATGTGACTTGGTCAGTTTTCCCCCTGAGTGAACCCAGTGCCCCTGACAGAGTAATTTTGACCTCTGACCTTTGATCTTTTTCGATTGAAAATTGTTTTCTGTAACATCAGGATTCCTTTTGACGTTGTGCAGCGGTGTCTCAGCTCAAGTGCAAACTGCTGTGGATTTTGGGTTCTCAATCCAAAAAGTACATTCTTTTATAGGTGCAAGTTACCTTATCTTTGTAAAAGAGGATATTTACAAGATTAAACAGCTGAAAAGTTTTGATCCACTTAAACGTCAAATTTGTGATAAATCCTTTGTCTTTTGGGTTCATTGACTGTATGATTGTTACATGCCGACATTTCAATCAGATTATCTGTATCAGCATTTCATCCATCTGTGACATTATTTTTTTAAATATGATTTTATTTTTATCTTTCATTAGACAGTATTACAGTTACATTCAGACACTACAAGACAACATTCACAACCCACAAATGATAGGATCAGAGACAACAGACAAAATAACTCAAGCAAAAGCAAGCAAAACATAAATATGCGAACTGCAATGAGTCCCATTAAGACATGTGTTAACCTTTGACCTCCTAAGTCCTACAAGCCCTGCTCAGGTACATAGAGCTGAACCAATTTGGCGTACTGGTGCATTTTCCATGTAGTTTATAAATGGTTCCATATCTTGTAGAACATCCTACTTCTTTTTTTCATCCAGTAGGTTATTT
>JAPTHA010000023.1:11845331-11867104 GCA_029814585.1 Gymnapogon annona | reverse complement strand
AAAATAAAACCCTATGCAGCCAGAGAAATGAACTTGATGATCTCGGGGGGGCGGGGGGAGGATCACCATTCCTTGCTCCTGACAATCAAAATTAGATTGGCCAGCACTGTGTCAACACTAGCCTCAGTTAAGGCATGACAGGGGAGGGAGGGAGGGCAACCCCCCCATGGGTGTTTGAGAGTTTGCCATGTGAACTATGGAGACCCCACAGTGCCTTTCACTGACTACTCAGGCCTCAAAGAAATCCACAACCCCTTTTTTTTTTTTTTTATTGGCCAGCACTGTAACCCATGGTATCCCCCCCCCTTCCCCCGTTTAATATTTTGTTTGACCAGTGGTTATTTTAAATGCTGTGCTTCAATAATTGGAAAAAAATTTCACTAAGTAGTGAAATTAAAAAATCCCGGTGTCATATCCATACTAAATCTGTCATCTTTTCCGCATACACGTATAACTCTGTTTAAGTATGTGCACAACTTAGGAGGTCAGAGGTCAACATAGGTCTCTCTGTGACTCATACGGTTCAGTTATTTATTTATTGTTGGTGTGTTTTCTCTGATCATGTCATTGTGTGTTGTGAATGTTGTCTTGTAGTTTATGAATTTAACTGTAATATTATCTGATGAAAATCCAAATAAAATATTTTTTAAGAATGTGCACACATTTCTCTCATCCTGATATGTGCATTTGGCACGACACCTTCTAATGTCTCAAATCTGATATTCAGATGCAAAAACTTGCCCAACAGCAGTCGATCATTCTGTATGTACAGTACATAAATAATGTCCATGTTAGAGGTGAAGTAGCACGTGCAACATCTCTGCTCTGTGATATGTGAGGCTTATGCTACATGTGCACATTTCTCAGAATGGATAGATCGATAGATAGATAGATAGATTGACAGATAGATGATAGACAGACTTTATGCATGCAATTATAATGTAAAAGTTAAATGTCCATTGTAGACAGAATACAAGTGAAGGTGTATTGCATTGGTGAATGTTGACATTAATATTTAATGTTGAGTGGTGTGTGTGAAAGAGGTTGAAGGCTGTTTTTGCAGGTTTGATCAGTGCCCTGGATTATTTCAGTGTGTTCAGCACTACCATGTGCAGCTGTGTCCTCGTGTAACCTTTACCCAATTTTTTCCACATCATCCCCTTTAAAACAGTTGAACATGGACCTAGAAGGTGTGTTAGTGCTTCACGGTGTATAAGCATGTCATTTTCGCCTGGTCGGTCTGTGCAACGTGTTGTTTTACCTTCAGCAGCAACAACAGAATTACATGTAATGCTTGATCATTGTTATGTTGTTGTCAGTGTGCAGATTGGAGACGTGGTTTAAAGTGCAGAGATTTGGGATTATTGGCAGGACTACAGTGGCAGCAGCTACAGGATAACACTGTGGGACAAAAGGTTTTGTTTTTCGATTCCTGTTGTTGCCAAAAGAGAGATGTCCGACTGACTTTCAAGTAACCACACACTGCTGTGAGGAGCGCTGAAAATAAGTGGTTGGAATGTGCAGTTTGAGAAGCTGTTTTGACTCATCACACACCTTTCACCTGCGAGAACCCGAGAAAAATCACTCCACAGGTTTCACACTAATACACAGAAGATCATTTTCCCATCGGTAAGTCCTCTTTTTAAAATGGGTGGGATTAATTTTCAGCATTTTTTCTGATACTAAACAACAACACACAAATTCAAGAAAATGAACAGCACCTTAAATAGAACGTATGATTTAAAAAAAAGTTACTTCAGTTCTACTTGCAGAACTGGTGAATTTTTCCCATGTGGTCAATAATGTTCACCTGTATTTATTGGAATCTGCAAGTGTACATGTACATGTAGGTGTATCTCTATATGTATGTGCATGTGTAGGTATGTGAGTGTGTCTATATGTAGATTTGTATCGGCATCTGTATCAACATCCATATCAGCATCAGTATCGGCATCTGTATCCCTATGTGCATCTGCATTGCCATCTGTATCAAAATCTGTATTGACATCTGTATCTGCATCTGTATCAGCATCTCTATCCGTATCCGTATCGGCATTTGTATCTGTATCGATAACTGTATCAAAATATGTATCTATATCTGTATCCACATCTGCATCAGTATCCCTATCTGTCTCAACATCTGTATCTGCATCTGTATTTATAATTCTATATAAGATTATTTAACTCAGCACCAAAGTTTATCTTCCTTGGAAATATTGGAAATATTGGAAATATCTTATGTTCAGCTGTAGGCAGTTGAATCAGGTCAACTGGAATGAGGTTTGTCTTGGAATACTGATGGAACCACTTGGATGAGAGGCCAAATATCTTCCCAGACACAACTGAATCCAGGTGACCTAATTCAACTGCTTCCAGATGCCTTTAACCTGGACCAATCAGAAAATGAAAAAAAACAAATGAGAAAATCTTCCATGTACTGAACAACATCAAATATCTTCAAAGTATGTTTGTATAATTATGAGTTCTTTCGCATCCTTTTCTCCAGGGTAGAGGACGTGGTCTTGATCCCAGGTATCCTCTCAGATGTGTGGGATGGGTCCTGGAAGACGGCAGACCCAAAACACCAATGGCACAAACGGATCAGATGATTCCAGAGGCAGAAAAGCTGACAGCTGTCAATCACCACAGGTGAGATGAAATGTGATTCGATGAGTGCAAATTAGACCTAAGGAGTCATGAATGGATGATAGTGAAGTGTATAATCTGTTGTAGATGTATTTTAGAAATTATAAACATAGACACAGCTGTTTATACCCGAGCAGGGCTTGTAGGACTTACGAGATCAAACGACAACATTTGTGTCTATGTGACTCATGCCTTTATACTCATTTATGTTTTGTTTTGTCTTTTAAATGTTCTCCATATGTGTATTTTTGTGTTTTGACTGTTGTCTTTGATCCTGTCATTGTGGGTTGTGAAAGTCGTCTTGTAGTGTATGAATGTAACTATAATATGGTCTGATGAAAAATCTAAATAAAATAATAATAATAATAATAATAATAAATATACAGACACATACAATTCTAACAGGTGATCAAAAGGATCACTGCATTTACATAGAAAATAAACTTTAGTAAGTGGGTCTCTGACAGTTACAGGAGAGTTCTGTTTGTTAAGATTGCATGTAAAATAATTTCCTTGACATGTATTATTATTATTTTTACTATAATTGCTGCTACTCTTTCTAAAGTTGTGGTTTTGTAATGAATTAGAATGACTGATTTATCGCATAATCAGACAAATAAAACCAACCAACCATTAAAACCACGTTGTATAAAGTGTAAGGGATGTATGAAGTATGTGTAGTCTGTGAGAGCCCATAATACACAGATCACTGCATGACTATGAACTCAAAACCAACAAACTGAAGGACATGTGTTTTTATTTATTTATTTATCCATTTTCTTTACTCTTCTCTTTAAATCTTGTATGTCAAGGTAATAATGTGCTACTGTAAATGTTTTATTTATTTATTAATTTTTACTCTCTGGATGTCTATATATAAAAATGTAAATAACAAGTAGAATAAAAATAAATAAATACAGGTAAATATTCAGTAGGAAGTATGTAAGACGTGTGTCTGCATTTCTATGGTGTTGGGGAAAAAAAATCATCACCGTACCCGTGAAATGTTCAAGTGAAAATATGTATATAATAAATTAGAAAATAATAGTATAAAAGTAAACTTTTTCATATCTTAACACAGTCTACTACAACGCTCTGCTAAGACATGGAAACTCAAAACTCGTGTCTCTGCAGTTTTTTTTGGTCTTTTTTATTGTCATGTGAGATTCTTTCATCCCATGTAGAGTGTGTGATCTTTTCCTGAACAGTTCCTCTTTCTAAACAGCGGCCAGTCAGCGAGCCAGACAAAAAGGTGTCACTGATGACTGTGTCCAGCAATTGAAGCCAGTGAGTACTGCCCCCAATTCACCTTCTTTCTTAACTTTATGGCCATAATTGCCATAAAGCTCCTCCCAAATCCTCCCAGCCCCCGCTGGCCATTCTCGTGGGCTTTGTAACATGTTCAATATTCCCATTGTACTGTACTTTCCAACCGCGAGTGCCTGCGCAGAATAGGTGGCCTTAGTTTTTAATGGCGCGGGGTCAGAGGTCATGATGTTAGGAGTCTCGAGGCTTTGAGCTCGGTATTAGTCTTTAACACTGCGCGGCACAACTTCTACAATTGCTCCTTATGACTCCAAACAATCAAAAACATCCATCAATGTCCTCCCACATTAATGTAGGGCGGCTATGACTGATGGTGCAGATGGCACACTGATGCACTTGAGGGCTGCAGTAAATGTCATTACACAATCTGTTCAGAACTATTACACTTTTAACACAACATAAAAAATACACTTGGAGTTTTTCTACTGCCTTTGGTTGTAGAACATACATTTGTCAATCTTTCATTTGTGCTTCTAACAGAGAAATGAGTTATGTAATTCAGTTAATAATAATAATAATAATTGTGATAACCTGCCTGGACATTTACTGTAGCTTACTGTTAAATGTCAAAAAGCTAAGAGAGGAAATAACAAAACCGAACAAACCAAGATGTGGTTGAAGAAGTCAACAGTTGTGTGAATTTAGAAAATAACCTAAGAGAAAATAAACTACTGGATGAAAAAAAAGAAGGAGGATGAGGATGAGGTCCATTCCCATTTACTTTAAGCTACCAGGCGCCAGCAATGTCGCTTCTGGAGGCCTTGAGGCAGATTTTGGACCCTGGCAACACATGATAATGATTGGATAAAAACTCTAACATAAACCCCACCCTCCAAACCTCCACCTGGGGCTGGAAGCTGAGCAACCAATATAGTGTATAGACCATGGGGAATAATTTAATACATATTTGTGGAAAAAAAATATATTGAAAAAATATATTCCTGATTATGTTTAGGCCAGCAGAGAAGGCCTTGCTGGCCTTGAGGGTCTACTACTGATAAATAGACAATACATTTATTTTAGAACTACATGAGCAAAAAGGAGGAACGAAATGGGAAAGTAAGAAAAACATGAGAACATGTGTATGTCACATGGACGCACTCGAAGGTTGAGTGAATGTTTGTTTATGTGGAGTGCAAATTTGTCAAAAGGTTTATGTCATTGCTGGCATCAGTCTCCTGGAGCCTGTACTGGGTGGTCTTTGTGTGTTTTGCACGAGTAAAGGGCTTTCGTTCTCACTCTCGTTTGTCCCCTATTGATTGTCTAAATTAGGTTGATGAGAGGCCCTCCTATCAGGTGGCATATTAATTGGGTCAGGCTGGATCTTATATGAAATCCAAATAATGGTGACCCAAACCCCAACACTAAAACCTTTGTCCCCCGATCGCTCTCTTTCACCAATTAGCCTCACAGTGAATGTGCTTCCTGCCACCTCTGGTGGCGCTTCATCATTTCCAGGGATGGGTTTGTACCGGTGACAAAAGGTCTTCTGGTCAAGGTGTTTGGCAGTACACCACATTGGTTCAGCTCTATATACCCAAGCAGGGCTTGTCGGACTGAGGTCAGAGGTCAACATATGTCTCTATGGGACTCATGCGGTTCACTTATTGATGTTTTTTTTGTCATTGTACCGGTTTTGTGTTTTTTCTGCACTTTGTGTGTTTTTAATATTCTTTGTCATTGTACCTGTTTTGTGAATTTTTGTGCTCTTCTTATGTATGTGTTGTTTTATCATTGTACCCGTTTTGTATTTTTTCTTTATGTTTTTGTCATTGTAGGTGTTATGTGTTGTTTATGCACTATGTGTGTTTTATAATGTAGTTTTTTTTGGTAATTGTATCAGTTTTATATTTAGTGTGCTCTTCGTGTGTGTGTTTGTGCTTTGTCTGGTGTCATTATGGGTTGTGAATGTCGTCTTGTAGTGTATGAATGCAATTGTAATATTCCCTAATGAAAAATCTAAATTAAATAATTATTTTAATAAAAGGTGTTGGGGTTGAACTGTGGCTCATGTTGTTGATTTAAGAATGAACTTTTTTTATTTTAAACTGAAGTCCCCATTATAGTCTATTCTATATTTTATTCATGCACTTATTATAATATTCTATTTTATTTTGTTATTTTTATATGTCATCATCTATGGCTGTAAAGCACTTTGGGTCAACTTCTGTTGAATTTAAATTAGTGCTATAAAACTTAATTGACTTCACTTCGTTTCTATTTATGGCTTGTTTGTTTTGATCGCACTGTGATATCGACATGTACACTCTGCTGTGTGTTGTCTTTAAAGTTCTTCTAAAGTCTTGTCATGTTTCCATTGTATCTGATTCACTTCATAAGTATGCTGGCATTTCAGACACATCGAGAAATAAACAGTGAATCCTATAAGCTAAATAAATGATTTATTGTACAAAAGAAAAATGACAGTAAATAAACAAAAAAGGCAAACATAACAATTGAACAGTTATTCATATGCACAACCATTAAACTACAAAGTTGGGGTGATTTTAACTACACAAAGAACAGAGGAATGAAAGGGGAAAGTGAGAAAAACATTAGAAGCGGTGAACCTGTCCAAAACATCATAAATGTCAACATTTGGGTAGGTATTTACATAGAGATTTCTTACTCTCATATATTTATATGAAAACACTCTCACACATACCAGTATACAAACACTAAAGTTCAAAATGCAACTTCTCCACAGCTTTAACCAGAGGTAAGCCATAGTTGTGGGCACAGCTAATTATTATTTCCTTTGACCACACATATTACCAGAGCTGCTACCATCAGTCACTCTGTCAATAACTCAATCTGAACCTGAGAGCAAGGGGACCCTGTGGCTTTCATCTACACTTTTTGGGGGGTGGGTGGGTTGGGTAGGGGTGAGGGCTGGGGGGTCGGGTGGTTTCTTATGAGTTTAATGTTTGCGCAAATTAATCGATGACAAATTTGAAAACAAAGCAAGGGTTTTTTTTTTCGTTTTTTTTTTTAGAAGGCTAAAGTGAGGTAGACAGACTTTGAAATGCATTGTAATTATTAATAAATAGACAATTGACCAGTTTTTTTTTTATTACTTCCAACCACTGCCCCCTACCAGCTTTTCCTGCCTTTGAAATGTTCTAGCATAATTCCTGCAATCACAAAGCACGCGACATGTCATCCTCTACTTTGGCTAACAATCCCTGGATACTCCTCCCATTCTTACATGGGTGCTTTCACTTAAAATACATACAAAAGGCAAAACATCATGTCTATGCAAAGACAGTCAAACACATTGTTTAAATCAAAAGGACGTAGTCTCTTTCTCTCTCTCTCTCCCTCTAACATGGTAACAGATTAAAGTTGGTGGGTGGGCCATTTCCAGTTAAAGCATTCTATGTTCATTGATCCAGACACTTATTACACACATGACTTATCACCCAAAGTGGGCAAGGAGGCCTTTCAGGCCGCTGGTACAGTACGTCCAGGTTCCAGATTGGATAAAAGTGTGTGAGTGTATGGACAGGCCCCCGCTTCAGACAAAAGTCAGGAAAGCGTGATGGTATCAAAAAGAAGTGATAACCTTTCTAGTTCATACATACGGTTTATCACCAGAAGCTTGAATAGTTTTTTTTGTTTTTGTTTTTTTTTTTGTTTATCATCCTATTATACTGTACAAGCTCTCTTGTGCTTGGTAAAACACAAACAAACACTTTACCTCATCACGCCATGAACGTCCCATAGTGCAAAATTTATTGTTGGTAAGGTAGAGTGCCCCAAAAAAAGGTTTTTGTACCCCTTTTTTTAATATATACATATATCATTTATATATAATGTCCAAAGGCTCTTCCTTTATCCAACAGCATAGTGCTTTCGTTTACAACAAAAGGATATCTTTGCTTTGACATCCAGGAGACAAAGACAGACGTTTAGCTTTACTAATCTATTCCGTGTTCAAGCACTAACAATATTTTTTCCCCGTTCTCTATAATGATAATGACACAGTTGAGGTTGAAGTGAATGAGGGGAGGGGGGGCATTTTAAAATGCAATTGAACATGTTCACTAAAAACTAAGGTCAGTGGTTGAATTTGCATTTCTTGAGAATTTTTTTTTTTTGTGATTTAAAAAAAAACTTTTTTTGCACATTTTTGATGCAGGCTACAAAAGCTATTATCATTATTATTATTATTATTATTGTATCTCGAAACAGAAATACCGTGAAAGTATCTTGCACTTTGAATTGAACTTTAAGCCACTACTGTTCTTTCATTCGGCGTCGTTCAAACACTGCTGTGAATATGAGCATGTGGACTTTTGCACTTGACGACAACTGTCATGTTTTCGAACTATTTCACTCAAATGTCATTTTTTTAGTCGACTAGAACATTGTAGTGTGACTGATATATTAGTGTGTGTGGATTTTGATGCTTTTTTTAAATACATGCTCAGTCCCAGGCCTCTTCAAGTTATATGTGACGGCACCCAAGTTTTCCGTGTCTGTCTCTGTTCATTTTCTCTTTCAGGTGGTTTGGAGGATCTGCCCATTGGGTTGATTGGGAACACTTGGATCCAGTGCTCCCAGCCTATAAAAAACCTCCTCCTCAACCACCATAGATGGAGCCTTTCTCCCAGGCACAGCAGTTGGTTTTTCATTTGTTTATGTTACATGTTATCTCATTATTGTAAATAAATACACCTTTTGTTAAATAGCTAACCATGTTTCCTTAATTTTTGTTGTGGCTCTGAGCCAAGCCGTGACATATGAAACAGTGCATTTACTTTACTCTTGACGGATGTATTTTCTTTGTTAAATAAGAAAAAAGATCATAAAAACATGTGACCAGAGGGTTCCTTGTGCATCCTGACAAAAAACATCACCCTCCTTCCTCCTTCCAACTGCGTTACAGTTCTGTTTTCAACTTTAGTGTGCAAGTCCAAACTAAGTCTGTGCATTTTTCAGAATGGCACAATAACTGGCTTTTTTTTCTCTCTTTTTTAAATACACTTTGAAAGACATAGAGGATTAAAATGCTCCATGTCTCTTTCTTTTCTGTTTTTTTTTTTTTTTTTTTTAGTTTTACTAGGCGAACAAATAAAACAAGATCAAAGTAACTGTGAAAGGTTTTCGTAGAGACTCGAGAATGTCACACTGGGGTGTTATACATTAGTAGAGGGTACAGGTTTGGTTTTGGATCTCCTTGACACTTTACATCTCTATAGCACATCTCTAAACATCTGTAAACAATATATATTTTTTGTATTTCTACTGGTAAACCCTCCTCACGTTAGCATGAAATGGACTTGTGGGAGTTTCTTTTTGTTGCCATGGACTGCAGAAGAACTGAAACACGGCCCTTTTTTTGCAAAAACAATAAAATTTCAGCCATCGAGTGTATTCCTTGTGACTTTTGAACTACATCAGGACTGAAAATTGCATTAAAAATATTGTAAATGCTCACGTATGTCTCCTGTCATCTCAATCCACTACTAACATGGACATTTCACAAAGATTAAAAAATAAAAAATAATTATTTAAAAAAAAAAAAAAACAACAAAACTAACACAATAACATAGGTTGGTCTCATGGACTGTTTTTACGAGGCTGCTCCACAAGTACAACCTCTTCAACTCGTTCATAATGTACTGTTTATCCATCACTCAGTCCTTTTCTTTTAATTCATACTTATACTTAGAGCTTTTACATTTTGAATCAATTTAATAAAAGGCAAAAAACAAAAAATGAAAACCCAGTGGAATGTTTTTTGTTGTGGCCGAGCAACAACAACAACAAAAAAAATGGGATCTGATGCTGAGCTGTGGGTTCTGGTGCCAGGGGAGAGCTCTGTAAAGGGTTTTAGGTGGTATGATGGGATGGTGTGTGTCTCCCCTGTAGCCTAAGAGCAGCCACATCGGTCCACCACCATGCCCGGGATCTTTCCGTGGATTATCTGTTGCTTGTCATTGAAGTAGAGCATGTTAATGGGGGACATCTTGGTTGGGGTACAGCAGGGCCCGGCGGAACCTCTGGGGTTGGCGTGCTGCACCAGGTGGGTGTGTGGGTATTTCTGCATGAACATATACTCGCACTGGCCGGAGCAGTAGTTGGCTTTGTAGCGTTTAGGGGCAATGATCCAGTCCCAGCCGAACGCCTCAAAATCCACAGTCAGAGGGTAGCGACAGCAGCGTGACTCTGTGGAGTGCTCGTCACAGTCCAAGCCCAGGTTTCTCCGAGAGCGTTTGGTCGTCTCCAGAACCTTCACCTCCAGGAACGGCTGCTGGAATCAGGGGGGGAGGGGAGACGGGTGTGGAACAGAGAGAAAGAGGTGGTTATAAGAGAACAACGACAAAGTCGTCATAGATTGAAAATGTAGTCATCAACGAGGAGTCTATTGTGTTAACCCTGTATGGGGCAACTGACTGTGAGATCCAATGTGGTCTAGGGAGTCTGTAAGGTCCAATGTAGTCAAAAGAGCCTGTAAGATCCTACGTGGTTTCAAGGGTTGGTAATGTCCAATCTGGTTGACGGGGTCTTTAAGGCCCAATGGTATCTAGAGCGTTTGTACAATCCAATGTGGTCTCCGGGGTCTGTAAGATCCAATGTGGTCTCCGGGGTCTGTAAGATCCAATGTGGTCTATACGGTTTGTAAGGTCCAATGTGACCTACTGGGTCTGTAGGGTGCAGACAGCCATCCTCCAAGAGTCGGGTTCTGCTCAAGGTTTCTGCCTGTTAAAAGGAAGTTTTCCCTCGCCACTGTCACCATCGCATTTGTTCCTGGAGGATTCTTTTGGGTTTCTATTAGAAGTAATCAGATAGTCTGGCTAGACCCACTCCATATGTCTAGAGGGTGTGTAAGGTCCAATGTGGTGTCCATGGTCTGTTAGGTCCATTTGTGGTCTCCATGGACTGTGCAGTCCAATATGGTCTACATGGTCTGTAAGGTCCAATCTGGTCTTGTAGGGTTTGTAGGGCTTAATGAGGTCTCGAGGGTTTCTAAGGTCCATTGTGTGTCTCCAGGTAAAGTAAGGTCCAAAGTAGTCTCCGGGCTCTGTAAGTTCTAATGTGGTCTATATGGTTTGTAAGGTCCAATGTGGTCTGTGTGGTCTGTAATGTCCAATGATGTCTCTAGGGTCTGTAAGGTCCAATGAGGTCTGTACAGTTTGTAAGGTCCAATGTGGTCAACAGGGTCTATAAAGTACAATGTGGACTATATGTTCTGTAAAATCCAATCTGGTCCCAGGGTCTGTAAGAGCCAATGTGGCCTACAGGGTCTGTAGGGTACAATGTGGTATAGTATATGGTTTGTATGGTCCAATTAGTGTCAACGTGGTCAGTAAGATCCAGTGTCGTCTTCTTGGGTCTTTAAGGTCCAATGTGGTCTACAGAGCCTGTAAGATCCAATGTGGTCTTTAGGGTCTGTAAGGTCCAATATGGTCTATAAGCTCTGTAAGGTTCAATTTGGTCTCCAAGGTCTTTAAGTTCCAATGTGGTCCACAGGGTCTGTAACATCCAATGTGGTCTCCATGGTCTGTATGGTCCAATGTGGTCTAGAGGGCCTGTATGGTCCAATGTGATCTACAGGGTCTGTATGGTCCAATGTGGTCTACAGGGTCTGTATGGTCCAATGTGGTCTAGAGGGTCTGTATGGTCCAATGTGGTCTACAGGGTCTGTAGGGTTCAATGTAGTCTACAACAGCAGTCCCCAACCTTTTTTGTACCGCGGACCGGTTTAATGTCAGACAATATTTTCACGGACCGGCCTTTCAGGTGTGGAAGATAAAAACAACAAAACTATTTGATATAACTGTATTTTCTAAATCTAATAATATACGTGAATTCACTGTGTACTTGTATGCAATCTATTAGCAGTGTCCTCGTGACATTGCACCAACATCGTAACGAGTGTATAACAGGGTAACCACGGTGACTTTATCAGTTTTAACAGTGAAACTATGCGTCAAACTTAATCTTCGTATCCAATTGAAACCCTAAAATTGTTTTCAGTACTAAGAGTCTGAGGTTATGTGCTGGCGCTGGTTTCTCCTCCATGCTTCGTAATGTGCGGCGCATGCAGCGGTGCGACTCTGCAGTGACTGGGGTTGCCAGATTGGGTGTTTTTTCCGCTACATATTAAAGTGTATTTAGCTAGGTTTTCTGCTGGAAGGCTCTATGGAAATCTGGCACCTGTTGAATGAAGTTAAACTGCAAGAGCGCCAGAATGAACGCATTCACATAACGTTCGTCACACAGAAATAGGCTGCAGTACGTTCAGTTCACGTTGGCCCCAAATATGAACACGTTGACGAGCGAGCGTTCAGTCACAACAGATGTACCTGGGAGAATCCGGTTATTTTCCAAAATAAACCTTTGTGCAGAATCCGATAACAAATCAAACAGAAATAATGTAAGTTATTTATTCTTTCTGTGTGGCCCGGTACCAATTGACCCACAGACTGGTACCGGGCCGCGGCCCGGGGGTTGGATACCGCTGGTCTACAAGGTCTATAATGTTCAATGCGGTCTCCAAGGTCTTTAAGGTCCAATGTGGTCTACAGGGTCTGTAAGGTCCAATATGGTCTATACGGTGTGTAAGTTCCAGTGTAGTCTACACGGTCTGTAACATCGAACGTGGTCTCAAGGGTCTGTAAGGTCCAATGTGGCCTGTACATATATGTGTAAATATACTTGTGAAGGCTTTCAGTCGTACAGGAAAAATCCATAGTGGCAAGGGTTTCTTCTGTCGTCATCTGTACTTGTAGAAAAAATGTGTAAATATAACTATATTTGTACATGTATGTCTAAGTATACCTGTGTCTGTAAATTTTCTGTTGTTTGTACATTTACATTTACATGTACATTTACATTTACATGTACATTTACATTTGATTGATTGATTTATCTGTACATACACACATAAAAAATGCCTATATTTGTATATTTATCCATGTGTTTTTACATTATACAAATGTACTGTAAATCTAGAGTTGCACAATACGTATTGTATACATGTAATAGTGCAGGAGTATCTGTAGTATTATCCACAGTTTATGATGTCAACTATTTGAGGAATTTACCAACTCCTTGTTTGGAATTTGTTTGTTAGTTGTTGTTTGGAATTTGATGTGAGGGTCTTGAATGCCTCAGTTCACACAGACTCTGATGTTACTAATTATCCATGATTCTCAGTTCCTGATAGCCACGCTAAAGGAATAAATTAACAAATAAGTGTCCACATATCAGATAACAATAATTTGCATATATACACGACATTGACAGTGATGACACAGTCTGATATTTGCACACCAATTCATCAATCACTGGCCCAAAACAAAAACACACACACACTGATACTAATATGAATATCTGGCATCAGCGTGGTTTGGTTGCTGATCTATAGGTGACCAGAACCTTCACCAAAGCTACACCATCCAATATTTGACTCTGTGGTGTTTGTTTCATCGAGCCTTCCTCTCCCCACAGTGATTCCAGCTGCGTTCCAGCACAGCGTTTTGTGACGCATTCAAAAGAGGAAATAAGCTGAAAGGCCACCGGGGTGAGAACGCATCAGCGTGGCCTTCAGGGCTTTTGTAGGAGAGCAAAGATCCCAGATGATCAGGGAGAGGCCGAGTCACACTCTTACTTTGCTTGTTGTGTTTTGTTTTATTTTTGTACGCAGGCCTGTGTTTTTGATCCTTTTTCTTTTTTTTCCTTCAAGAATAATATTGCGCACTGCTGTGTGCTCAGAGGGCAGCGATTTATTGGCCCACACACCAGAGATGACCTCTGATATGTGTTGTGGAGATCTGACCCACATGACCATTTGGTAAATATTTGGTGTTGCCTAACCGGGATGAGTGTCCTACATAATTCAACGTGGATGTTGTCGGTGGTGGTAACACTGGGATTTGTCACTAGATTAACGATTCACGGATGGTTTTCCTTGAAGACTCAAGTGTGAACTCAGCCGTGCAGCCCATCCATTACCTTTGACATCAGCACAGTAGTTCATCACTGAAAAGCATTTAAGCAAATAGACAGTTATAGACGGTGCCTCATGTGGATTTTCCTCAATCCTGTTCAGTGAGTTCGATGTCAACACTGGATACATGCTAAATATTCCAAACCAGGGGTGTCAAACATGTGGCCCGGGGGACAAATGTGGTCCGCCAAAGGTTCGAAACGGGCCCATGGGATGAATTTGTGAATTACAAAAATGGCATTGAAGATATTTTACAAAAATTATAGTTCAGTTTCCAGAGATTATATGGAAAAATATCATAATAATAACCTATAAATATGTATTAAAATGTTTTTCTTTGTAAATATAAATATTTTAATGTAATTTTCCTGTATTTACATTAAAACCAAGTATCATTTAAAAAAAAAAACCTGAACAAATATAAATGACCTGAAAGGTCTGTAGAGAATTAAATGTAACTTTATCAATATTCTACCTGTTACTAAATGTTTTCTGGATCCACTGTGATCTGTAAATTCTAATGTACACGTATAAATTATAAACTGAGGTATAATATTGTTAAATTGCTCTTAGTTTTCTTATGAGTTTTGAAGTTATTCACGTTGTTTTAATTTGTAGACGTAAACATTTTCATCATCAAGGAAAGTTTGGAGTTGTCATTATTGATATGTAATTCTTGTCATGATTCGTTAGTCAAGTGGAGTTAGTGTATTGTTTTTCCTGTCATGTCCTGTTACTTCTGGTTTGGTCCAGCGTTCATCTCCTCTTGTGTTAGATAGCTTCACTCTCAGATTAAATTTGTACTTTGAATTCTGGAATCGTTTTCCATTCCTTAGTTGTAATTCTAATATTGAGTCCTTTTGCCATGTAATGTGTGATTTTCCGTTATACTTTTGATTCATGATTTACCTGTTCTGGGAATTTTTTGTTCATATTTATTCACGTGTTTTTCCTGTGACGCCTTTTGTTATAATAATTACTAGAGAATTGGATTTGTATATTGTGAGTTTCTCGAGAGCCTTTAATATAACCTTTATTTTGATAATCCTGAATTGGTCTGGGTCTGTCGCAAGAGAGTTCCTAACAATTCTGTTATTATTGCACTGACCCTGGTCACTTCACACCAGATTTAGCTGAATTTGGCCCCTGAACTAAAATGAGTTTGGCACCCTTGATCTAAAGCATTCTGAGATTTACCCTCATTAACTTTCATGTAAAGTCGAATATTGATAAAGGATAAAATGTGGTCCACAATAGTATATGATCACAGAAGGTGTGTATGAACTGAAGGACCTGTGGAGCCACAGCACATATTGTGTCTTTATTTCATCCATTCATTCATTCATTCATCACAAAGCAGCTAAACGTGGCTCTAGCTGTTGAAAAGCGGTGATATTCAAGGTGTATGAACACCGTATGTTATATATGCCTGTTAAGTTGTGAGTCACTAACATCTGTATCTGAAACACCTAGAAATATAAAATAATAAAAAATAAACAAATACTTTAATAACGAAATGCTGTCACACTTACTCTCATGACTCTATGTATGTATATCCTCATATCCATATCCAAACACTGATTAAATATTAAACCGATACTGAATTAATTAATTCAACCAATGGCAGCGGTATTTTAAAAAACCCAAAATTCAACCTGATCCAATTGTGTCATAAAGAGGTGTCAGTAGAGAAGGTCGGAAAATGATCAGGAGATGAATTAGTTATAGTGAGATGAACATTAATGATTGTTTGTAAATCACTTTGTTAGTTTAGTTTTGGGAGAGTCTCCCTTATCGTTTGACATGTCAACCTTTGCATTTCCTCATCATTCTTTACAATTAAATATGAACTTTCATTGACATAAATCAGAGCTGTGACTGAAATATTCCTATGTGAGTACATATACGTGTATATATACCTATATCAGCACATACATGTGTAAATATACTTATTTTGTATACATACATATCCCTGTATTTGTACATATATGAGTAAATATACCTATATCAGTACATATGGGTCTAAATATATCTATATTTGTACGTGCACATGTAAATATGCTCATATCTGTACATATAAATATACCTATACATCTGTACATATATGTGTAAATATACCTATATATGCACATATACATGTAAGTATACCCATATCTGTACAGATGTATGTGTAAATATACCTATATTTGTATATTTACCCATGTGTATCCATATATATTACAAATTCCTTTTAAATCTAGAGCTGTGCAGTATTGTATACATGTAATAGTGCAGAAGTATCTGTAGTATTATGCGTAGCTTAAGTCATCAACTATTAGAGGAATTTTCCAACTCCTCGTTTGGATGTGGTTTGTTGTTTAGGATTTGTTGTGAGGGCCTTGAACATCTCACTTCACACAGACTCTGATGTTGTAATTAAGCCCCCCCCCCCCCCCAGGGACAGGTCTGAGGGTCCTTACCAGTCCCTCCTCCCCGGGTCGGAGCGAGGTAACGGCCAGGTCATTGCCGCTCTCATCAAAGGCGTTGATGTCGATGCCCCAGTTGGTGTGCGGCTGTTTGAACCAGTTCTGCAACACATGCTTAAAGTCAATGCTCTGCCAGTGGCCGACCCGGGAGTTGAGCTCGATCTTCAGCGAGCGGATGCGGATGTGCCGGCTGCCCTGCTCCGTCACAGGCTTGAGTCGCAGGATCTGCAGGTAGACTGTGGAAGTCTGCTGGAGCGGCCGCAGGTACACCCACAGCTGCGCCTTCAGCACCTTAGTGAACATCAGTTTGGGGCTAAACTTGAAGAAACAACAGCTGGGCTTCCCATTGACCTGCACCAGAGGCTCCGCTGTGAAAGAGATGACAGCAACATGTTCACCAACACTCAGGGTCAAAGGCTGCCATTGGACTCAGAATGAGGTCTTTGGCATCACTTGAATATATATTATTGAGAAAAAGCAGTGGCCATTTAACCTGTCTTGTGTCTTCTGTTCCTTTGAGTGTTTTTTTTCCCTTCATTGTACCTACCTTGTGTTTTTTGTGTTCTCTGATCCTGTCATTGTGGGTTGTGAATGTCGTCTTATAGTGTATGAATTTAACTGTAATATTGTCCAATGAACAATCAAAAATAAAATAATATTTTTTTAAAAGACAGATGGAACTACTTTTGCAGCCATTTCAAATGTATCTCTACCTCTTCCTCAAGTCATTTGAACTTTACTATTTTTCAGCGAAAATATTTTTCTAATATTTTTTCTATATTCAAAGAAACAGCAAATTGAAACATAAAACCTAGTATGCACAGTGATCTAAATCAACAACACACAATTAAAAGTTTTTCAGAGATAGAGCCTCCACTTTTGAAAAGCTTATTTTGATGGAAAGAACCCCTGTTTATTTAGGACAGCATGGAATCTTTTCTCTTCAAGCTGAAGTTTAGGTGCAGTCCCTGTTGTGTCCCTTGCTGTAATTGTAGAAAAAACAAACTATTTTTAAGAGTTAACAGACCAGAAAACAACAACACACACCAACAAATGAAGTTTACATCACTCAGAAGTACAACATTCAATGCACTACAACATGAAGTGACATTCTCAGTCCGTATGTTGTCTATATATTGTCAGCAAATGGAATATAAATTGTTTCCTTATCAATGATCAACATCTTTGCTCTGGGCAGTACACAAAAACATCATGCATCTGTGACTGTACAGAAACTGAATAAACCTCAGTTTAGGACAGTGCTCCCCCACCACAGAAGGAGAAAACATTTGGTGACTATAAATACTATAATTTGTGTAAAAGTATGTATTAAAAGTCTTATAAGTAGGTCCTCTGCAATGTTGTGGGTTTGTTTTGGTCTTCAATGATGCTAACATGCTCGCTAGTTTACTGACGTAGCATTCACAAAGCAGGATGATTGTTGTCAATATTCACCACGTTAAAACTCCAAAAAACTCCAGTGTCTTATCAGTGTGATTGGGGTGTAATGTCTTTAAGTGACGCCTTCATTTATCTGTCTTCATGCTGTCCACTGTTGTCCAACATTTTCAGACCCAAAGCCCACCGGTCTTTCCTGGTCTCCCACCCTAGTCACAGTGAAGCCAAGCGCTACATATGCTTCGTCATGTTTCTTCAACTTAGCTTTAGGGAGATTTATGGGACTTTGCATCTGTCTTTCTTTTCATTTCAGATTCTGAGTCAGATTTCTTTTTTGTCAGTCAAATAAAAACCTCCTGGATGCTGTTACAGAAAAAAAAATCTAAAATACACAGCATCTCTCTTAAATATGCACGATGGGTGTGAAAAACACCTACATCATAGAGCTAATACTTCCTGTACACACTCTGACAATGAGAGCACCACTGAAACCTACTGTAGCGGAAGTGACATTACACTTTATTCTGGTACTGCAAAAACAAAAACAAAACCAAAACCAAAAAAGCTTATTCCCTGGGGTTGCACACACCCCTTGGCATCGCATCACATACTCCCATTATTAGAGAACCCCCGGCATAGGATGCTATAACAATACAGGTCGAATGCATTACTATGTGTCGGTGCCACCGCTGAGTCCTGCTGTAACCTGAATGAAGCCTGTCATTTAAGTGCACACTGTTCAGTTGTTTGGTTCGTTCAGTCAGGTTACTTTTGTGATTACATCAAAGTTTGAAAAACCGGTTCATTTGCATATTAAAACAAGGATCAGTAATGGTGGCCAGTGGCCAGATGGTAACCTTACATTCCCTTGGGTCAATCATAATAAAACACTCTACCCCTACATTACTATCACCAAATTAAAACATCCCAACTTTTTTTTTTTTTTAGTGGCTTACCCTATCAGTAAAAACATTTGGGGGTCTGGATTAAGGGTTATGTCACAGAAGACAAGGCGTCTCCTAAAATAGGCAGATTTATTCCTGTCATGATCCTGGGCTCTGGTGTTTCTGTGATTTGCACCACATGTCAAATCTGCACTGGTTCATTTACATAGACCTCCATCTGATATAATGACATCCATCCACTGCATTCATACATTCATTTCCATGTAAAGCGTTCATTTATTAAGGGAAATTTATTCTGCATTTATCTGGCATAATAATGTGCCAGCGGAGTACAATAGAATATTTAATCTACCCGTTTTCACAGTGCATATTTGAGTATTTACAACTCCACATTTAAACATTCTCCGTCACGTTGCAGAGGAGTTGTCTTGTGCCTCTGCTTGAAAAAAAAAAGAAGATAAAAAAAAAACACAGCTCGGACCTGTCAATCATTGCTAAATCTGATGTTGCTCAGGCAACCTGCAAATGCTTCCTGGGTCAAAAGGTTATTTGGCACCTCAGCCTAGTTAAGAAATGGGATCAGGGGTCAAAACCGTCAGCCTCTTTACATCTCAGGGGTGCTGGGGAGGGGCAGCCCTAATAGCCAGATTGAGTTTGAAGGTCAAGGTCGACCCTAAGGCAATGGTAATATGTCTTTCTTCACAACACGCCTATTTTCACTGGAGAATCATTTGAAATCTCTGAGGCACAACAGAACTGAATCAGCCACAGTTTGTTTTTGTTTTGATAAGGGTGGAGATTGTCCAGCCAATAGTGAATTGTTTATCAAACCTCAACTGACCAGGAAAGAACACTGCGTAGGGCTGTTGTTGTTTTTTTTTTTTTTTACACCAAACAAGTGTTGTAATTGAATTATGGGCATGCATTGAGGGATATGAATTCACCGAGGTACAGATGGACTATCCATTAGACGAGTCCAGGCCCACGTTGAATAAGGGCCAAGCCAGGGACAGACGTGGTCCTTCAGCCTGTATTTCCAGGGACAGTCATTAGTGAGTGTAAATTATACAGTGTCTCACGCTGGACAAACAATATGTCAATGTTCCTTTTGGTGGGTTGCTGGGGTCACAGCAATTAACGTGGGTGGTGTTGTGTTTGCTCATCAGCACAAAACCGGGAATGCATGATTCTGCAGTTTGCTGGGTTTTTTACTTTGCCATTACAACTGTTTTTGTTGTGGTCTCTGCAGATGGGGATTTATTGACAGCAGCGGCAGCAGCACTTCTTCCCTTTCTCCACGGTGCGTTTTTACTGAGTTATTGAAGAGAAAATAAAGGCGCACTGTTGGGGCTGGGATTGTTCTGGAGCAGAGGGCCTTTCTTTTCTTGAGCAGCCACCCTCTAAAGCAGGAGTAACCTGAGACGCAACGGACCGTTACGCCGCCATCCAGTCAGGACCCCCGTTATTAAACACACATGCACAACATGTGAGCTGCGTCATGTTAAACAATGACTGCATTGATAGGTGAAATCAATTTGTGCCTTTATAGATCCTGTAAGTGCACGAGTAAAAAAAAAAAAAAAAGACCAGCCCACAGAGGATGAATGCCTGCACGGCCCACGTCTTGGCAGAGCGGCTCCGGCTTGTGCACAAATGAGCAAGCTAGCTTGTAAAGAAGTGAGACATTTAATCCCTCCACCTGCACTAACTCTGCTCCAGCAGCGACACGTTCCCAGTTGAAAGCCTCATAATTTTGCTACATCTGCAGGACTGTTTTATGATTTAATTTCTCCACCAATTTACCCACTTAGAGCTCCCTGTTTGGAAACTCAAAGTGCAAACCCAATGCTCAGATCTTGTATTTAGCACCACCTACTGGAGCTATGACACCTCTCCTCCTCTTCTCTTTGGCTGAAGGTGCAGACAAAAAAAGAAGGAAAAAAAAGAAAAAAGACTACTCCCTTAACAGAAACAACAGCAATCTTGTAGTACAAAAAAAAAGCGGTATGTACAGAAGCCCTGGTTTTCCAAAGGAAACAGGGTTGTTTGCTTTTCCTCCTGCTGCTTCTCGCCTACTTCATTATTACAGCAGCTTATTTCCCAGTGGTATAATTGCAGCATATGCAGCACATGAAATTTATTGCCAACACGCTCGCAGACCTGCAGGTGAGCCTATCAAACATCTGGTTGACTCCCCGGATACCTGTGTCCCATAGTTAGCACGCAGGCTTTCTATAGGGGAGACGTATAGAATATAAGGGTTTATTCACTAACACAATCTGTCTATTTTAATGACATGACCACGGGCCATTTTAAAAGGTAAATGCTTTTTAATAACCATTTGCAGAAATGGCTTACAGGCGCCAGTTAAAACTGTTGGAAACAGATGGGCAGGGGGAGGTAAGGTGTGGTTATACAATGGGAAAGGTGACAGGTTGCAGTTGCCTGGACGGGAAAAGGGGAGAGTCTTTATGAGTCTAACGTGTATTTATTTATCTCTTATTTCCACCCAAGGTGCAGCATTGTGAGGTACATTTAAGCGTCGATGCCGCTGCGCCGTTTCTGAACTTCTGTGATGAGTAGGAGAGCAGCTTCACCTCTCTTAAATGAATGATTAACTCCAAACCTCATCCAAAGATCATCTGCATTTAATATCTTTATCGCCAAAATCTGTCCAGAATGATCACAACTCAACAAGGCTAAGCATCAGTGAGTCTGCTTTTCATATTCGGAAATAACGTCAGTTATTTAACGTGTGTGCGAAGGTTAATTTTTAATAATGGGCTTGTTTTACAGTGAGGATTAATGTTGATAAGCTGAAGATGGGTTAATGAATGAAATATAATTCACCGCACAGTCAGAATTTTGACTTTAATGACCAAACTTAAATCTCACACTAGAGTTTGCTCTTTAACCAAACTCTTCGAATGCAACTGTTTGTGTGTATATGTGTGTGTGTGTGTGTGTGTGTGTGTGTGTGTGTGTGTGTGTGTGTGTGCGCGTTCTATACATGTGCAGTTACATATGCCCGTCAGGTGAAAACACACAGCTCAAATGGGGGGTGTGGGGTGG
>JAPTHA010000023.1:11700599-11728910 GCA_029814585.1 Gymnapogon annona | reverse complement strand
GCAAGTACCCCCCCCCCCGCCCCCAACACCACTTTGAATTATGCCTCCTATGTCAATGTACACTTGAATATATTTAGATCACTGGTCCCCAAGCCCTGGGTCGCTGACCGGTACCGGCCCCTGGGTCACATGGTACCGGGCCGCACAGAAAGAATATACACTACTTCCGTTTTGTTTATTACCAGATTAGGAGCGACTTTTATTTATTTTTCAAACTACCGTATTCATCTGTCTATTGTCACATGTATTAAAACGAAAATTTAAATTGAAACCCCCAAACTGGAAAAATGAACAAAAACAAAATGTCTGTTGGGTTTCTTTGGTTGTAGGTTATGTTGTTGGTGTGATGTTAATGCTAATAAAGTTACATACACAGTGGATTCCCCCTTATTATATTTACTAAATATCAGTTTTTGTCTAGCTCCTATCCTTTTATTTTGTTTGATCCACCACAACTTAAAGGCTGGTCCATGAAAATATTGCCAGACATTAAACTGGTCTGTGGTCTAAAACAAGGTTGGAGTCGGCTGATTTAATCCATTTACCCCAGTCTGTCCACGTTGACAATAACTGTATTCAAACTACATTAACGGACTGGGATGATTGGTAAATATTGAGTAATTCTCCACCAGATCCTCTTCAGATCACTGCCAAACTCTACAGCTGGAAATGTTTGGAATTGAAGTGAACAGGGTCGAGCTGCTTCCATGGCTGCTCACTCTTGAAAACACTTAGCACTGGAGCCACATACAATACAACTTATCCTTCAGCTTCTCAGGACAAAGACATAATGATCTGGGATAATAAAGGCTTTATTAGTGTGCGCTGAAGCGCGCGTTTAGACCAAAATCCTCAGTGCTATGCTTTCATCGGTGCCAACGGACAACTTTAAAGTTTTAAGCTGATTTTGCTGCAGTTTTGCAAAACGGCAAAGAAACTTAAGCCTTTTAGCCCTAAAACACTAGAGTTAGAAATGGTAACACTGTCACTAACACCAGGTGATTTATTTTTTACCCAATATAATATAGACAACAAAAAGTACTTAAACTATCAAAGTATGACAACACATGGCACATTAGAGTGGTCTTTTTTTTCAACAATACGCTGTAATGGGGGGGGCTTAAAAAAATGCCCCAGAATTACTGAAAAATTGGGATTTTTTTAAGAAAGATATAAAAAAATCCTCAAAATAATGACCCTGTAAACTTGGTGTTTGTTTCATCCATTACTGGGACATTTGAGACTTCCCTGGTGCAGACACAGTCTCCGAGACATGCTAACAGCTGCAGCAGAGACAAACAAAAGGCATTTTTTTGAATAAAAATGACCAATTGACTCAAATTTTTTTCACCAAATGAATTCACAACTGAAAATAAAAGACCACTCTAATGTGTCGTGTCATATTTTGATGACAAGTCCTTTTTGTTGGGAATATTCTATTGGGTTGGAGTTAGTGACAGTGTTAGTATTTGACACAAACCGTACCTATGTGTTCCTCACTAGCTGGGATGTCTGTGACAGGATGACCGCTGTAGTTAACAGTAAATATGGTGAACCTGAATGTTGTCACCCTTGAAATAATCTAATTTTACAAACACTAACACTATCACCAATCCACCCCAAACCTACTGGACCCTCTATCACTATTGAACACATGCCTAGAGGAAAAAGAAACACGCCTGCACAGACATCAAAGACAATGACCCATGACACTCAGAAAATCATGTAAATACATTTACTGGTTCTGTTTTGGGTTAAGAATCAACAGAGGAAGTAAATAAGTACTGATTTGTGGTTAGTTGTCAATCTACGTGTTTAATCTTTATAGTTCTCCACTCAAACTGAATGATTGTTTCTCCATCAGTGCAAACTTTAAATGTAATTTTGTAGTTCAGTCGTGTCGTGTTGCGTGAAAAGCCTGGGTCCTGCGGTTCTGCTGTGTGATCCAAAGTGGAAGCACCTCATGGTTTTGGGACACTGTGATGACAGCCTACAGGCCCTGTTTTAGTCTGTAGTTATACCCACCCTCCCCCTCCCATATACTTGACCTACTCTGTTAGACTGCACCAGATGGTTTTGCCCATCTCCAGAGGCAGACAGGACGCCCTTGGTTGCTCTGGGGAAAAAGAGAAGGCATGAAGTGCAGGGGATGATGAAAGTTAGACTCGACCTGTTGTTTCTCACGGTGCCTTTTAATTAAGGCAATGACAACGTTCTCATTTTTGTCCTTTGTAGGTATATAACTTGAGTTTTTTATATTCCATTTTGTCAATAGACAATATTAGTTACATTCATACACTACAAGACCACATTCACAACCCACAATGACAGGATCAGAGACAACAGACAAAAACAAACAAAAACAACACACCTGAAGAGCACAAAAAACAAAAGAGCCAAAAAAGATCAACAAATAAATAAGGGAATCACATGGATGACAGAGACATATGTTGACCTCTGACCTCCTAAGTGTCAGGTATATAGAGCTGAACCAATGTGGTGTACTGGTACATTTTCCATGTAGTTTATAAATGGTTCCATATCTTGTAGAACATCCTACTTCTTTTTTTTCATCCAGTCGGTCATTTTCTCCAGGTTCATATTATATGTTCATAACTTGTGATGACTTTTCTTGTATCCAACACATTAGCTAGAAACTAAAATTTTAAAAAGTATAAAACATGTAGCTTTCAGGAAACTTTAACGGAGAAAGTCTGAGCTTCACAAACAGCCGACTTTCACAAATGACGTTTGTGTTCCAACTTTATGAACATAAGCTTTCATTTAAAGTTTGGATAATTACTGTGCGTCAGTCTGCTTTCTTCTTTAAACACAGTCTTTTTTTCCTCTAAAGACAACAGGCCATAGACAAAGGTTTATTCATATAATGAAGGCATTTTGTCTGTACCTGCTGCAATAAACTTCTGACAGTGACACTAGTTGTTAAAGTCAATGTTCTAGAGCCTGTTTATGAATTTGAGATTCCACTTTTAATTTCAGTGGATTAGGGATTGGGGTTAATGGATTAGTTGTTGGTTATTCGTTGCTCGTCATACTTATTTTCTCTACGGTCACTACTCATACTATGATATACACTCTATGACACCGGTTTCACTTGGACGCATTTGGATATTCTTCATTTAGGTTTTATTTAGCTTTTCCTCTGTGCTTTTTAAGAGTTTATCAAACCTGGATTGATGTTGTGCTTGGAATTGTAGAGTCATTGCAGCTGAAACAGCTGTACAGAAGAACTCCTTGTTCTATAACCAGTGTTTCACTTTTTTTCCTTTTTTTCTGAACAGTTTATGATGCAGCATCACTTCTGTGTTTGGATCACAAATAATTCCTATGAGTACTTTTAGTAAAGTTTTTTTCCACCTTGGGACTGATTAACGCTGCATGTAAAAAGAGTTACCCAGTGTTGGATTTGCTTTGATCACTAAATATATCTGATTAAGTTTGGATTTGACTTTTACTTGGTTACTTGCTTTTCCTTTGGTGAGACCCATGGTCTGGCGGGTTGTGGGTGTAAGAAAAGGCCATTGTCACATGGAAACCACACAAAACTGATACCAGTCATTTTAGAACATTTATCCATAGGCTTCCTATAACCCAACTATATAAACAGTGGTTATCGTTGAGAAGTGAGGAGGAGACTGATGACTTGGCATGGAAAAGTAAAGGCCATATGTGATATTTTGGGCTCCTGAGATCGCTGTAGGAGGTACAATTACTGTACACTGGAATTTTACAAAAATGGTTAAATGATAGAGCTCAAGTGGAAGCGCTGTAGACGTATATAGGCCCTGCATTGGAGGTCTCAACCACTACTGTGTCGTAACTCCCCACCTACCACTATAGCAGACCACAGATGGTCACAGTCCAATCAGCTGTATGGTTATATTTTGAAAAGCATCCCTGAATGTCAGCTGAACTGCTAAATAATAATGAAATAAAAAAATAAGGAATAAGTCAGAAAATGTAAGTTACAGGTGTCAAACATGCATCCCAGCGACCAAATCTGGCCTGCCAAACTGTCCAGTCTGGCCCTTGGGATGAATCTTTGCAATGTTAAAATTACACTGAAGATATTAACAGTAATATGAGTTCAGGTTTCACATTAAGACCAATTCAATCTCAAGTGAAGTGGGTCAGACCAGTAATACATACCATAATAACCTATGAATACACAAATATAATCATGTTTTCACAGTAAAACAAATTGAATTTAACAAAAAAAATGTGAATAACCTGAACAAATATGAACAACCTGAAATGACTTCAGAGATGTAAGTGCACTTTTAACAATATTGGCCTGTTCCTAAAAGTTATGTCAGTTATAATGTACATCTAAATGATAAACTGAAGCACAAATTAGTTCCATTTATTTTTTCTGTTTGTTCATGTTAATGTAGTTAAAATTCCACTTATCTTTTCTGTTTGTTCATGTTGGTTTAAAGGATAGTATTTGGATGTAATCATTTTCATCACATAATTGGACTTTATTCACTTTGAAACCGAGAAAAGTTTGTAGTTGACATTATTTTTTATCTACTACTACTTTTCTTTTGGCTTTTCACTTCTGGGGTCGCCACACAAATCCAAGTCGCATATTTGATTTGGCAGGAGTATTTTGTGTCGGATGCTCTTCCTGACACAAGCAACCCTTGTATTTATCCGGGCTTGGGACTGGTACAATGAGACATTGCGGCTACAATTGTAGGCAGTAGCGTGAAGGGTCTTGCCCAAGAACCCACACTAGACCCTCATCCCGTGAATCAATCCGGGGTCCTCCAGCACCCAGGTGCACCAGCCCAGTGCCTTACCAACTGAACTGGCTCAGTTATTATATTACATTATATATGGTTATTTATATACATAATGATTTATTATTTATTTATAATTTATGTATTATTATTTTTATATTATTCTGGTGTTATATTATTGGTTCGGCCCACTTCAGTTCAAATTTCTGGAATTATCTGGAATTTCCCCGAGTGGGACAAATAAAGGTATATATCTAATCTAAACTCAATGTACCTGTAAATGTAAATGTACCTGAAACTGGCCCCTGAACTGAAATGAGTTTGACACCCCTGATGCTTAAGGACTTTAAGGGTCCTTAAAGCATCTATAATGCAGTTCAGGGTCAGGGGTCAGGTCACTTGTGGAATAGACTTGTTGTCCGTCGTGGCATGGATGGTTGCATATGTTCTCCACGCCAACCCAGTGCTCATCGGCGGAATATATTATCCCTTTCACAACAGTGATGCTTTCTTGTTCTCACTCGCATACAAACATGGACTCCACCATGTCGCCTACTAAATACTGTGCTCCACCACAAACCCTAATAGAGTGTTGCGGAGTGGCCCCACCTTACTGCATGCTTCATCCTCCGCTTTAACTCCAACTTAACTGGGCGGATGAACATTATGGGCTTTGCTAAGTTAATAGCCTGTGCATTTGTGATGTACATTCTATGCACATGGGCTGTGAACGTGTGACTCTCAAAAGGCCCGTTCATTGTGTTTGTGATGTTTTTTTTTCATGCCTCTTCATAAGCAGCTCTCTGCCGTCTTTATTTGAAAGGCCTCTATTGTTTCTACTGAGGTCAAGCAGCCATGAAATGGAGAGATTATGAGGGTTAAAAATGGTCGCGGTCACGTTGGCCTGTTGCTCTTTTGTTGTGTGTTAGAACTGAAATATTGTCACCAGAGCAAACGGGAAAAACTGGGAGCAAAATACTTTGAAAGGGTAAGAAATTTCCTAACTTCAGTGTTTGAAATACATGAGTTTGATTAAGACCACTTCTCAGAAAATATAATTTCCACTGGACCCTGAAGTTTGTCTACTAGTGAATGTAACTAAACACAAACGGTCAAAGTATGTTAAGAAACTGACAAATTCAATCACTGAAAAACTCATTGATAGAAAAGGGTAATTAGACCCCGCCCCCTTTCCAATCAATATGTGGTTGAAGAAGTCAACAGTTGTGTGAACCTGGAGAAAATAACCTACTGGATGAAAAAAAAGATGTAGGATTTTCTACAAGATATGGAACCATTTATAAACTAGATTGAAAATGTACCAGTACACCACATTGGTTGAGCTCTGTATACCCAAGCAGGGTATGTAGGTCTTGGGAGGTCAGAGGTCAACATATGTCTCTATGGGACTCATGCAGTTCGCTTACTAGTTGTTTTTTTTTGTCATGGTACCTGTTTTGTATTGCACTGTAGTGGTCAATATATGTCTCAAGTGTAGCTCATGCACTACACTTTTTTATGTGTTTTTGTCTGTTGTCTTTGATCCTGTCACTGTGGGTTGTGAATGTTGTTTTGTAGTGAATTTAAGTAATATTGGCTAATGAGAAATCTAAATCAAATTATTGTTAAAAACTCAACTTCTCAGAATAACTACAATAAGTAGTTTGGTAAAACCATCATTTTTGAGATATTCTTTGAAGATGATGGTACTCTGTAAAACTTTTGTCAACCTAAGAGTCAAAAGTCAGACAAAAAACGAGTGGCATTTTTGTTTATATCACAGATCACAAACATATGGTCCAATCATGTGCATGGGATGAATCTGTGAAACACAGTAATTACAGCTAAGGATGTTAAAATCACTTTAGCTTCCACATACAGACCAATTTGATGTAAAAAGCAAGTCAGACAGGGAAAATACTAATACTGAAAAAATACTAAATTAAAAAAATTACTAATGCTAAAAAAATACTAAGCCTACAAATCATGCCAACTGTAAATTCTCTCTGATATAGTGTAAAAAAATTACATTACATTAAAATGCTTAGCTATCCAATTCTCCTTTTATAAAGATGTGAATAACCTGAAATGTCTTAAGAGAAGTCAATGCAATTCTATTACGTAATATTCTACCTTTTTATTAATGTTTTTTGTGTATGTAATTACAGTTGTAATGCATGTGTTTAAATGATAAGCTGAGGAAGAATGTTGTTAGAACTGCAGTTATTTTTCTTAAGACATTTCAGTTTGTTCATGTTCACATCTTTAAGGGAACATGCAAGTAAATAGTCTCATAATGTAACTTTACTTTTTTCATTGTTATTATTTTACTGGTCTGTCCCACTTTAGGTATAGTGTGTTGAGTGTGGCCCTTTAACTAAAATGAGTTTGAAACCCTTGCTCTACATAATTGTTGCTTTGTAGAAAGCAGTGCCACAATCTGGTCACATGTTGCTTTAGATTCAGTCCATTACATGATGAATCTACTTTATCCACGGGATGAGCAGCTGAAGACTGGGTGTAGATCTTGTGACACAATGGGAGGACAGCTGACAGACAATAGATCTGGAATAAAGGAGAGTTGTATTTCAGCACTTCTGAGGGAAGTTCGTGGTCTTTTGTAGTTGTTGATCGCTCTCTGCCATAAAGCACCCCTTTAGTGATGATAAGTAGAATTTGTAATCGACGCCAAAACCACATTCAAATGTGAGAGACTCATGGCCATATGACGTGCGTAGATGCAAATTAATCCCCCACGCTGTCAACAAGACTAATAAACTAAGTCTTAGCAGTTTCACTGTTGTTGACACGGGTAGTGCAGAGATGCCACTAAACACATTATGGAGATTGTCTTGGACTCATTTGTATTATATTCTATATTATTCACTTACATTTTGAACATAAATATAGGTAATTGTCCATCCGTGTGTGTGTGTGTGTTGTAGTGTGCTTAAAAGTGCTTTGGAGGATGCAGAATAAGATTATGTCACACTGCTCCGTACCATGGTTCTACTGCCTGTGTGAACGCACAACCAAAAAGTCCCCCAGAGTAGTTCCTACAACTCAATAACAATTACTGGATAGGAACATCAACTAGGAAGACAAACATCTACTCTGTTGGAAGGAATCTAATATCGTAAATGCCTCAAAAATGGTTTGAACATTGAGGAAGTGTGAGAATGGAAGAATTTATCTGCACAAAACACACAGAGCCCCAGAGCCGTCACCCACATCTAACAGGAACTAATGTGACCAGTGTAAAGTGGTGATAAACACAGGATACGGACTTTGACTAGCAAATGTATGTAAAATAGTGTATTCAGGGTTCCAACAGGAGCTCCAAATCCTTGAAAATGCTTCAATTTCAATGTTGTGTTTTCAAGGTCTGAAAAGTACTTGGATTTTAGTTAAAGTGCTGGAAAGTGCTTACAATTCTAACTATATGATGTCATTTATTGATTTGGTTTTGATATGAACTCTTTGATGCTTCAAAGATACTTACAGAGAGGTGACGCACTTAGGAAAGTCAAACAAAAAAGAAAATGACCAGGTCAACTTTAGGTACATTTTTATTTTTATTTTTGTCTCTTTGGTGCGACTGTGTCTGAAAAATGCAAAGTGGTTTCATTTTTTTAAGCTAAAACTTTGTTCTCCTATTTCCACAGTTTTGGTTTTTCATTTTATATGTTTCTAAACCGTCAGACATTTATAAATCAAAGTTTTTCATTTTAGATGTTTATAGTACAATGCAATGTACATCATTGTGATGTAAAAAAAATAAATCATGATAGTCAAATAGTCATATGGCCTAGTCGCCTGATTGGTGAGTCTCTGTACCTGCTTAGTGCATAGGGAGGCGGGACAAGACAGAGACTTCATCCATTCTTAATAATTATTCCCATCCTTTACAGGGGGACTTCAGCTTCTTCTCTCTGGACGGAGGTTTTTAGTCCCAAGGTTCAGGACCCAGTGTTATAAAAACAGCTTTGTTCCTGTGGCCGTCACTGAGATCAGTAAGAAATTTTGACATTATTGACTTATTTAGTTATTCATCCTATTTCTTTGCTCTGTTTATTATTATTTTGACTTCTACATTGTACATTCTATGTTTTAATGCTGGTTTTTATCCCAGAGACTGTTTTTACCTTCTTGAGGTTTTTTATTGTTTTATTGCGTCTTGTTTTTATTTATTTATCTGATCTTTTTACTTACCTATGCTGCAATATTGATGAATGGTGGAACACTGAGCACTTTTTTTGTCTTGGAAAAAAAGTAGTGTCTTGATCACGTACCTGCCAAACAGGTTTAGTGTGTGTTTTATTGTATTGTTGTAATGTCAAGGCAATCACCATATCTGCAAAACAAATCTACACATGGGTATAAATAAAATAACCTTGAACCTAGCATATTCCTGAAGATGTGTATTTTATCATGGCGATAAGGTTTTATGCTGGAAAATTTTGATAACGATCTTTAATAATGCTTAAAAAGAGCTTGAATTTATTTGACCCGACTACGAACAGTGTGTATTGTGTATTCCTTAGAACAAAAACCCCAGAGCATTCAGTATCTGTACAAAGTATGAAATGAACATCACGCGGTGCTTTGTGCGTTATACAAGCTGTCGGAGTGCAGACGTTTACTGGAAACACTGGATTATGTTGGTGACACAATGGCGAGTGTTCTATGTAGATTAAGTGACAGATTACCAGTTTATTTCCATCACGTTACATGCCTGCCTCTCCTTGTTTGTATTGACGACGTGCAGTTTCTCAGCAGAGTAAATTCCCTCAGTAAGCCACCTCGTGTTTTCGCGTATTAACTTCCGAGCTAAAGCTTGGACACTGTTGTTTGATGAAGTGAAGCTTCAGCGGTGACGGTTGCTCTTGTTGCTTCCATCTCTGCTCCAGGGTCAGTTCCTGTCTGAACCTGATGAGCCCCACTTCCTCATCTGGTGCAGAGCTTCCTGCTGTGCAAGGGCAGGAAGTGGTACATATGTCCGTCCTCAGTGTGAGCCAAAGCACAAGTTGTGACAGAGATAACTGTTCATCAATTTTATCTCAACTATGCCCTATTTTTCCCCAAAACACATTTTATTGTGTTGTTATTCAGTAAAAGCTTTCTTCGCCCTGAGTAGCTGGGATAGGCTCCAGTGACCCCCACGACCCTGCAAAGGATGCAGCGGGATTGGAAGATGAATGAATGAATGTATAAAGTGTGTGTGAGTGTGCACGTGTGTGCACGCAGGTGTGTGTGTGTGTGTGTGTGTGTGTGTCAATTTGATTCACATGGTACAGTTAACCAATACAATTTTAGGGCATTCCTTGCTTTCTGGCTGCTGAATTATTATACTCACATGATCAATGAATGTAGTGTATACATTTTGACACACCCTAAGTGTGTCAAAGGAGAGGTATTGCAGGTCGTTCCTTCCTGCAGCTGTCAGGTGTTTTAACAGTAATAACAGTTAGCTGACCATTGACTATGACTACTATATATTACTATCATTACTTTAATTATCAATGGATATTGTTGTCCATCCATCCATCCATCCTCTACCGCTTATCTGGGGCCGGGTCGCGGGGGCAGCAGTCTAAGCAGGGAGGCCCAGACCTCCCTCTCCCCACACACTTCCTCCAGTTCTTCCGGAGGGACCCCAAGGCGTTCCTAAGCCAGCCGAGAGCCATAGTCTCTCCAGCGTGTCCTGGGCCTGCCCCGGGGTCGCCTCCCGGAGGGACCTGCCCGGAACACCCCCCTTGGGAGGCGTCCGGGGGGCATCCGAAACAGATGCCCGAGCCACCTCAGCTGACTCCTCTCAATGCGGAGGAGTAGCGGCTCTACTCTGAGCTCCTCCCTGGTGACCGAGCTCCCCACCCTATCTTTAAGGGTGCGCCCGGCCACCCTGCAGAGGAAACTCATTTCGGCCGCTTGTATCCGAGATCTAGTCCTTTCGGTCATGAGCCAAAGTTCATGACCATAGGTGAGGGTAGGAACATAGATCGACTGGATATTGTTGTTGTTATTATTATTATTATTATTATTGTTTTGTCCATGGTCCCGCTGGTGCCAGTACCAGTACTGTTAACCAACGCCAGTACCGTTAATTATTATTAATATTATTTCTTATTAGAATGATTAATTATTATAATTATTATCCAGCTGTATATTACTATATAACTTATAATGTCTCTTTATTGATCTGTACTGTTGGACTCAATCTTTTCTCTTTATTTCTATTTCTATATTATATTTATATAGTTTCTTGTCTTATATGTGCTGCCGTAACCTGAAATTTCCCCCTGTGGGACTAATAAAGGTATAAAGGTATCTAATACAAGAATACACAGTACAAAAAACATGATACATCATAATTTAATGATGTACATGGTTTTAGAAGGACAGGTCATTGAAAAATAAAACTGTTCTAACAGTAACAATATTGCTGATGCTGGAGTATGCATTAAAAAACATGTTGCCTAAATATTTTGAGAGTATGTAGAACAAGGCATCTCTGTCATAGTTCAATGCTAACATGTCCACATTACTTCCACAATGTATTGTCTCTTCGACAACAGGATTACATGAAAACCACACCAGTTTTCATGATAGAAGGGCGTTTTTTAAGTCTTGGACCAAATCTGTACCAAGTGGTGAAAACCAAAACAGTTTGTCAAACATATTTTAGTTACTGAAGCTAATAATGTTACCAGATTGAAAAAAAATAACACCAAATGAAGAATAAGAACTTGGACTTTCTGGCTTAAAGTCTCATCTGATCTTTCTCTCAATGGCTCTTCTGAAATCCTCCACTCTTCTGCAAAGACATTTTTGCTTCATTTTGCAATTGCTGTATTTGTAGTATTTGTTCCAAGACATACAAACAAACCAAGAAGTTAGAGTTTTATCTCTCGCTGGTGAAGCACCAACCAAATGTGAGGATGGATGTCAGTGACAATTGCAGTGTTAGATGTTCAGTTCAGATGTTGAAACAATTTTTTTTCCTTTTGTATTTTATTTCAATTTTTCATTAGGCAATATTACAGTTACATTCATACACTATACGACGACACAAGCAAAACACAAACAAAATATATAAAGTGCATAAGACATGTTGACCTCCTAAGTCCTACAAGCCCTGCTTGGGTATATAGATCTGAGCCAACGTGGTGTGCTGGTAAATTTTCCATGTAGTTTATAAATTGTTCCATATCTTGTAGAACATCCTACTTCTTTTTTTGTCCAGTAGGTTATTTTCTCCAGGTTCACACAACTGTTGACTTCTTCAATCACATCTTGATTGGAAGGGGGGCGGGGTCTAATTTCCATTTTCTATCTATACATTTCTTAGTGATTGAATTTCTGTCTGTTTCTTCACATACTTTGACAGTTTGAGTTTAGTTAGATTCACTAGTAGACAGACTTCAGGGTCCAGTGGAAGTGTAACCACAGGGATATTCCATAGTTTCACATCGAAGCCCTACAAGTCTCTAGTTAGTACAATACCAGCAGACCCCAACCCTTTTTACTCCATGAACCGGTTTAATGTCAGACAATATTTTCACGGACCGACCTTTAAGTTGTGGTGCATGAATACAACAAAACAAACGCCCAGGGGTTGGAGACCACAGCACTATACAACTACCACTATCTCCAAGATTGTTGTCTGTGTGTATGAGATGTGTAGCAGGGGGTGGTATGATTTATGAGTCCAACTGCAGAGCACAGACCTGGTGCAGTTCACATTCTTGAGGTCATCCAACTGAAGTTGTCACACAGCCAAGGCATAACACAACAGGTTTTCAGCTTGTCAGCTGGTCCTGGCCATCAAGTCACAGGAGGACTTCCAGAATCCTGAACTGTGATTACATACGCCCACCCATGTATGAAACACACCCAAATTAGATATGTGGGGAACTTGTAGCTTCCCCCCATTCATCAGCAGCTGAGCACTCAGAGCCTCCAGTGTTTGTTCAGGGGTGTAGACTCATGTTTGGTTTAAAGGGCAACACAATATTAAAGGAACTCCTGTGACCTCGAAACCTGTCACCTTTTACATGTCATTTATCACTCCATAAATAGACACTTTCCCACTATTGAAACATTTTTTAATTCTTAAAACAATTTTTGTTCCTACAACCTTTTTATGTGCATTCCCCCTGCATAGGAACCATAGTTCCTAGAAAAGATTTTGCTCCTCTTTTGTTAGTCCTAGAGGAACTATAAGATGTGGGTGTTTGCTGATTGGTAGACCGCCAACCACACCCATTCCTGCATCTCGCAGAAGAGAGTGTGTGTTACGGTGAATATAGTTCGGCCGTGATCAGGTCGTAGGTATAAGTCCTGTTGCTTTAACACAGCAGTATATATCAGTTTATACAACAGATCTACAAATGATATTTATTAGTTAATAAAAACAAACACTTCATGTGGTCTTTATGGATTTCCCATTGGCGCCTCATCTCTAGTGTTTCAGCTCTCGTATCCGAAAGAGAAAGAAAACTGTCTGATCCATGAATAGATGAAGAGAAGACAGTAGAGTGTTGACACGTCCAGTCTGTTGTTCAACAGTGATTATGGGATATATGAGGCTAAATCCACGTTTGCTGAGTTGTACACACGGCAGCACGGAGAGGCCACTAAAACACTTTATGGAGATTGGTCTTGGACTCATTTGTATTATATTCTATATTATTCACTTACATTTTGAGCATAAATATAAATAATTTTTCATCCCTGTGTGTGTGTGTTAGTTATATCGTGCTTAAAAGTGCTTTGGAGGATGCAGAATAAGATTACTCCACTCCGCTTTGTACCATGGTTCTACTGCCTCTGTGAATTCACAACCAAAAAGTCCCCCTGGGGAGAGTAGTTCCTACAACTCAATTACAGGTACAAGATAGTTCTTACAACTAAGTTCTTAGAACTACTCCGTGGGAAAGTGCCTCATCTAAGTAATTCTTTCAGAAGCTTTTTATGTGTCTTTGAAAACATCTCCACTCCCCCCAAAATAAGAAGGTGAGAAAATTTTAGTTTGGAAGCAATGGGATGATGAGGGGCCTCTAGAGAATTCAGTCATTTTGATAGATAGCTGTGCTTGGAGTTGTAGCCCCCACCCTCCATCACTCACCGGCCCTCTGAAGGCAAATACTTGGCACCCATCTTAAGGCAAACTTTCGGGACCTACCAGTCTCCATGGTGCTTCCAGCCATTTTTACGTGATCTCCTTTTTGGTCTGCATGGTTTCCTCTGAGTGCCACTAGAGGTCACAGCATGGGCCTCAGGGTCTTTGTTACATCCCATAATGGCTCTATTCTCCCACAGCACCAAGGACTTCCAAGCCTGGAGACATTGGATACCATTGTTGCTCACAGAGGGGTAACATGAGGCAGACGTGCAGATATAGGAGTGTATGGAGCCTTTAGTACGTGACTGTTAAAATATTCACTACTTCACACTCTGGTTAAGGACAAAAAGTTACAACATGAATACATGTAGAAATGACACATTGGACTTTTTCTAACTTGTACTAGAATTAATATGGACTTTTCCGACTGTAGGAATTTTTTGTTCTTACAAACCTTTTTAGTTCCTGGAACTTTTTTTCATGCATTCTCACAACCTACGAACTACAACCTCAGGCCACGCCCATTTCTGGCTCTTGCAAAAGAGAGTGCATTACAGTGAATGTCTGCGCTCCTATCTGTGTGAACTTGTGACAAGAGGAGGAACACATGTCTGGTCCATGAACAGATGAAGAGAAGACAGTGTGGTGTGTGGTTCATGTGTTGTCGATTATGGGATGTATGAGGCTAAATCCACCTTCACTCTGCTGTTGACACGTCCACTAAACACTATATGGAGATGTCTTGGGCTCAATGGTATTATATTCTATATTATTCACTTACATATTGAACATAAATATAGATCATTTTCCATCCCTGTTTGTGTGAGTGTGTTAGTTGTGTGGTGCGTAAAAGTGCTTTGGAGGACGCAGAATAAACATCGTTCAGAATCCCGCAATAAATAAAACAAAATACTCCAAGTTATGTATTCGTTCTGTGCAGCCCGGTACTAATTTACCGGCCCATGGCCCAGGGGATGGGAGCCACTGTTATACAGTAGATAACCTATAATTAATTGTACATTCTGTATTTCACCAGGTAAGACAAAGCTGTGTTCAGCTTGAGCTGATATTAAAACAATTACGCTAAGTGTGACTCTCACGCTCACGTCTGCAGTGCTGAAAAGGAAGTTTCCAGATTGTGTAACTTGCTTCAGACATGGCGGTGACCTTCGCCACACATAAAGCCTCGCCCTGTCATCATTTTGACTCTTCCCTCACCCAGAGCCTTGGCTATGTTCTTATATGATCCAATCATCCCCACTAGAGTTTGCTTCTTTGTTTCATTTTGGCTGGAGTTACTGTGAAGATTATAGTCATAAGTTAGTTCTAGTCATAACTATGTACACATATCCTTCCATAAGTTCTAATTAAGTTAGAAAAGTTCTTTATTTTTGGTCTCGGACTTTACCATTGGTCTGCCATAGTCCACAAAGCGCACTGGCAATTTAGTTTGGTACTTTTTTTTCCACTAAAGCCTTACTTATTCTTCAAGTTGCATGGTTTATATCACCATAAATAAATGGTTATATAAATTTGATTAATTTAATCATATACATATTCATTTTATTGCAATTAGTGCTCGTGTGCATGTTTTATTTTCATACTTACAAATGGAATGGAATGGAAATGTAGTATTTGTAAGAGCTGTTCTTAGATTTTTGTCATGGTTCGCTTATTTATGTTTTGTTTTGGGGGTTTTTTTGGGGGGGGGTTGTTTTGTCTGTTGTCTCTGGTCCTGTCATTGTGGGTTGTGAATGTCGTCTTGTAGTGTATGAATGTAACTGTAATATTGTCTAATGAAAAATTTTAATAAAATATATATTAAAAAAGAAAAACTAATTGTGATTAAACAACGTTTCTGTGTATTTGGGCATGTATCTATTTCATGTATCATATCTATTTCAAAAGTAAATCAGTGTTATAGCTAAAGGCAAAGAGAGGGGGAGAGAGCAATAGGTAGTGACAAACTGCAAGCGCCCAAAGAAGAAAAGGAACTTTCCGTTGAGCTCTCATTTTTTCCAGGCACAGTCATTCAAAGGCAAGACATGCAAATCAGTCGGCCTGCCCGAGGGAAACACATCCACCTATTGAGACATATTGCACTGAGAAAAAGGAATCCGGTTTGGGAAGTTTTATAGTTAAAGGCAAGGGATCAGTTTGTGAATAAATGAGGAGAAGGAAAGAGTTTTGTGAAACCTCAATGAAAAGGCAGAGCCCGACTGTTTGTCCCGAGCAGAAAACGTGAGTGAGCTGTAATCGGATCCCAGCTGTGGTGAGATCATGGAGGAGGTCTGCCAGCAGCCTCAGAGAGAAGTCCACCCATAAGGCACTGCACTCCTCCGTGGCTCTGTACAGGCCTGCCAGCGTCACCGCTTCACGGCAAAGATCATTTGAAGAGTGGTAGATGTGCACGTGTGCTGAAGCATGAGTCGTGGTGTGATTTCTACCAACGAGACTGACTGATGTTCAGAAATACATGATCGAAAGTGAACTGCGATGATACACAAGTACAAATATGATCAATGACTGTTTGGAACTAATGTGTATTTGAAATAAAGTTGCATTTCTGTTTTGACTTTGTGCATGAGCAAGTACAGAAATGAACTGATGAAACCACAACTCAGTTAAATCAGTGGTCCCCAACCCCCGGGTCGTACACTGTTACTGTACGTGGGTCAGTTGGTACCGGGCCACATAGAGAGGATACATAACTTACAGATTCTGAACAATATTTCATTTTGAATTACTGGATTCTCTATGCCGTATCTGTCAATGACTCAGTCTTGACGCGTGTCCAGATGTGTCTGCCTCGGTCGTGTATATGTTTCCACTACCTTCTTCAAACGGCTGTTCTAACATTAACAGATAATACATTAGTGCTAAACTTCCCTGAAGCTGGAAAAATGAACAAAAAACAAATGTCTTTGTTTGGTTTCTTTGGTTGTAGATAGACTGTTATTCATATTGTTGGTGTGATGTTACTGCTAATAAAATTACACACACAGTGGATTCACCCTTATTATTTGACTAGATAGAACTTTATTTATGCCCCCACGGGGAAATTTGTGCATTTCAGCAACAAAAATACGGAGTTGAGAATAAGAGCAGAAGATATATTGTACATGAATTAGATTGTTGTACTACATACACAGTATGCATTTGTGGTTGTGTTGCGACATGTGTCAATAAATAAGCCAATAAGCACGCATAAGCAGGGCATATATACATCTATTCATGTACATCCCTACATACACACACACGTATTCATACCTGCACATACTGTATATACATGCACACATACTCATGTATCCACATACGTACACATACACCAGTGTGAAGATGCGTGTGTGAAGTGCCAGTGATCTATACTATATTTACTAAATAAAGTACCACTTTTTATGCCTATCGCTTTATTTTGTTGCATTCATTCCATGAAAATATTCTCAGACATTAAACCGGTCCGTGGTGTAAAAAGGTTGGGGTCCACTGAGTTAAATAAAACTGCCTTTTTTTCCTCTCGGGTAATTCTTCAAAGGTATAAGGACATTTTTAATTGCAAATGAAGCAGTAAATAACTATGCTCAGATGAGAGATTTGACTAGAGGAAATACTATGGGATGAGTAAAGAGTGTGTGACAGCTGCACACACACACAGGTCGATAGGCCTCAACTAAAGCATAGACCAACTCGTGACTCAGACAGATATCTGAATGTATCTCTAATTTTATTTACCCGTAATTTCATTTTATTTTTTTCATTAGACAATATTACAGTTACATTCATACACTACAACAAGGCATTCACAACCTACAATGACAGGATCAGAGACAACAGACAAAAAAACAAGCAAACAAGAAAAGAACACACACACACACAAAAAGACATGTAAATAAGTGAATGTAAGTCATAATTAAGGTTTCTTTTTTCGAGACTGGTCTGTACACCCGCACATGGAAAGTGTGATCTCACCTTGTAAATTACTTTCATCATTGAAGAAATAGAATATATTTGGGCCATTTGTGTCGCACTTTTGTCCATTTGGATCCTGTGGATATCTTCTCTAATAAGTCTTGAGCTGCTGTAGTTTTGAAAGTCCTGTAAATACTTGATGGAACGGTGACCTGTGTTGTTTTGTTTTATGGTTAAGGTTTCATTGACTTTGTGATAGTAACAAAGGCTTTGCAAATCTGGACCACAGATGAACTCTAAATCACATTTAGAACTCCAGCTGGTTCAAAGAAGTCAACAGTTGTTTGAACCTGGAGAAAATAACCTACTGGATGAACAAAAGAAGTAGGATGTTCTACAAGATATGGAACCATTTATAAACTACATGGAAAATGTACCAGTACACCACATTGGTTCAGCTCTATATACCCGAGCAGGGCTTGTAGGACTTATGAGGTCAGAGGTCGACATATGTCTCTATGGGACTCATGCGGTTTACTTATTTATGTGTTTGGTTTTTTTCTCATTGTACTTGTTTTGTGTGTTTTTTTTGTGCTCTTCTGGTGTGTTTTTGTTGTTTTTTTGTCTGTTGACTCTGATCCTGTCATTGTGGGTTGTGAATCTCGTCCCGTAGTGTATGACTGGAGCTGAAATATTGTCGTGTGAAAAATAAAATAATTAAAAGAGAACTGGCTTCAACTGCTGTGAGGTCACAGAGGGCCTAAAGCTCCACTTTTTACTCGTCATTTTCTTGATCTCCTCCCATTTTTCTTTTTCCTCTGACTTTTTACTTTTCCTTTGAGATTTCTCGACACTCTATACTTTCCTACCTTTTGGAAATATTTATACATTTTCACTTGTGTTTTGTTGCAGTCCTCAGACCTGCTCAGATGGACTTCAGATAACACCAGCACAAGTCTGACCCTTGTCCTGAACATCCCCCAGCTCCACCCCCTCTCACATCCACCCACAATGGCAGATCCCACCGGTCCCGGTTCCGAAGGGGTGGGGGCCGGCGTGGCCGAGGTGGACGTCTGTAGCTTGGAAATAGACAGGAAGTATGATGTCATCCCCGCCGTCATCTGCTCCATGTGTTGCCTCTTCGGCATCATCTACTGCTTCTTTGGTAAGAATCCCTGCAGGCAAACACACCTCGGAGTCACGCAACTTCAGGATGACATCACCTAAAATGGCACCTGAAGTTGTGAACTCTATCTGAAGTCTAGCATTTAATTCTATGATGTCAAGTTGATTAGAACCGTACAGTAGTACGTTTATGGTTGTGGGGGGTACTCATTGTAGATTTACTGCTGAAATGTGATTTTTGTTGAGCTGTTCTCATTTAGTGATTTCCCACAGTACCTGTAATTGAGTTGTAGGAACTACTCTCCCCAGGGGAACTTTTTGGTTGTGCATTCACACAGACAGTAGAACCATGGTACGGAGTGGTGTGACGTAATCTTATTCTGCATCCTCCAAAGTACTTCTACACACACTCCAACTAACACACACACAGAGGGATGGAAAATGATCTATATTTATGTTGAAAATGTAAGTGAATAATATAGAATATAATACAAATGAGTCCAACACAATCTCCATAAAATGTTTAGTGGATGTATCAACAGCAGAGTGAATGTGGATTTAGCCTCGTACATCCCATAATCAACAACACAATGAACCCTCTGTCTTCCATTCCTCTGTTCATGGACCAGACGTGCCCTCTCTTCTCACAAGTTCACACAGATAGAAGTCTAAATATTCACTGTAACCCTCTCTTCTGCAATGATGTGGAAATGGGCGTGGCCTGAGATCTACCAATCAGCAAACACTGATGTCATATAGTTCCTTTCGGACTAAAAAAGACCCTGCCTGTGAGTAGGCGCTAAAAAGGGACTAAGAACTGTGGTCATAGTTCGTAGTTCCTATGGTGTGGGAATGCATTAAAAAAAGGTTCTAGGAACTACAAAAGGTTCCAACACCTATTGTTTCAATCTCGATTTCAGCGTCAACTGGTCACAGTCCTCTAATCCACATGCACAAATGTCAGTGTGTATGTTTGTGTTTGTACATATGAACACTTATAGTGTGCGGAGACGGACTGGTTGGATACACATTCACAGTGTTTGTATGTACAGACGTGTCGTCCCTGCACTGGTGACTATATTGCTGTTGTGTGTGTTTATCCAGGTTACCGCTGTTTTAAGGCGGTCATGTTCCTGTCGGGCCTGATGTTTGGCTCGGTCATCATCTTCTTGCTGTGCCATAAGGAGCATGTGCTGGACACTCAGCTGAGTGTGGAGGCCAGCGCAGGCATCGGCCTGGGCATCGGCCTGCTGTGCGGCCTGGTCACGATGCTGGTGCGCAGTGTGGGCCTGTTCATGACGGGGCTGCTGCTGGGCCTACACCTGGCTGTGGCCGCCCTGCTGGTCACTCAGCAGTTCTACACCCCGACCACGGTGTGGGTGCCTTTAGGGGCACTGCTGGGCACGGGCATGCTGTTTGCCGTGCTGACGCTGCAGTGGCAGAAGCTCTTCACCATGATCTCCACCGCTGTGTTCGGAGCCGCCATCATGACGGTGTGTGCTGACTACTTTGTGGAGATGTTCGCTTTGGCCATGCACGTCTATGAATGCTTGCGTCTGGCGCCCGGTCCGCCTCTGTGCTGGTACAGCTGGGTCATCCTGGGCATCTGGCCTGCCCTCAGTCTCATAGGAGTACTGGTCCAGTGGAAGTTAACAGATGACAGCTTCTCACACACTGAAGGTAAGGAGGCATCAGCAGCACCGGGTTAGGACTTTTCTTTTTTGATGATTTTATTTCCATAATTCATTAGACAATACTTCAGTTACATTCATACACTACAAGACGACATTCTCAACAAAAAATACAACAAAAAATCTAATAGAACACAAAAAACAAAAGAAAAATAATAATAAAAACACAAATAAGTGAAGGGCAGAGTGACATGGAGACATATGTTGACCTCTATATACCCGAGCAGGGCTTATAGGACTTAGGAGGTCAGAAGTCAACATAAGCCTCTATGTGACTCATACACTTCACTTATTTATTCATGTGTTTTTTTTCTTTTGTGTGGTTTTTTTGTCTGTTGTCTCTGATCCTGTCATTGTGGGTTGTGAATGTTGTCTTGTAGTGTATGAATGGAACTGTAATATTGTGTATATATATATTTTTAAAACATAGCAGCTTATAGTCTGGAAAATATTGCATATTATTCTTGAAGGTGACTATTAAATTTTGTGTTATTGCAATAGATTGAAATAAATTGAAATTGAAATAGAACTGTTCCCGGCTGTTCAAAATGTGGAGTTCCCAATGAAAGGATGATGGATTGTCCTTCTCTTTTCAGTTGTTATCAGTCGGAGACAGAAGAGAGTCCAGCTCATGCGGATCCGAGAGAAGGACGCCAAGAAACGACAGCAGGCAGGTGGGCAGGAAGGCACGTACCGCCGTAAACCCACTCCAGTCAAACGTTACGCTGGGGATCTACTGGCGCCGGTCAGTGTCGCCCGACTTGGCGTGTGTGCTGTAGATACCGATGAGTGTGTTTTCATGGCGTCACTTACTGTAACTCATCTAGTTGACACGCCTGCTCACGTCTGCGCCCCTCACTCCTCTCTGTCTTTGTCTCCTCAGAGTTACCTGCAAAGTCTGCGGGACAGACAGATGGGCACCGGTACTTCCCTTAGCAGCCTGGGCACCACCAACCACACCATGATCGACCTGGATTATGAGACGGGGTCCACTGCACCCCTCACAGCCACCACCCCCGTCATCAGGGTCTGAGCTGCTCATAAGGGCCTGATTTATTAACTTCACAAATAAATGCAAATTGACCTGCTCACACTAGAAACACGCACGTACTATTGATCTGTGTGTAGAGTCGCAAATGACAACTGGTGTCAAGTCTGGGAGACCGCCTTATTTCAATGACTATTTTGCGTGCACTGCTGGTTGTCGTTATGGAAACTGTATGCTGGAAAAAATGGGATAATAGGCGCTTTCCCACTGTAGAAACTTTTTGTAGTTCCTAGAATCTTTTTAGTTCCGAGAACCTTCTTTTCGTGCATCCCCACAGCATAGGACATATATTTCTACAAACGACATTTAACAGTTAACAATGATAATAATATTAATACCAATAAAAGTACTTTGGAGGATGCAGAATAAGATTACATCATACTGCTCCATATCACGGTTCTACTGCCTGTGTGATTGCACAACCAAAAAGTTCCCCTGGGGAGAGTTGTTCCTACAACTCATTTCCAGGTACAACTAAGTTTTTAGAACTACTCTCTGGCAAAGTGCCTAATGTAAGTCATTCTTTCGGAAATCTTTCATGTGTTTTTTAAATCATAGAAACATACAACTCAATTCCAGGTACAGGATAGGAACATCCACTCAGAAAAACCACTACTCTGTGGGAAAGAGCCTAATGACACCAGTGGAATGATCCAGATACAAGGACACGGAACATTGAAGGAGTTTTAAACCTGCTTTGCAGACGTGCTAGAGATCCGCGCCAAATCAGGTTCGAGTTTGGTCGATCACATGGCATGCACTCAAAAAATATTTGTATCTTCTACTCCCAATAATTAAACGTTCTGGCAGAAACGCCCATGTTGCATATTCATCCAGGACAACGTACTGAATGGGTTCAGCATGTCTTTACATGTGTGAAGTTCGTACACGTATACACATGCAGACCTTTAGTACAGTGGTCCCCAGCCTCCCGGGCCGTGGTCAGGTAACGGGACACACAGAAAGAATACATAACATTATTTCCGTTTTATTTATTACCGGATTCTGAACATTTTACTTTGGAAAAATTCCCAGATGCTCTCTCTGCTACATCATACTATGACTCACTCTCGATGCATCAACATCTCGATGCATGTCAAGATGTTGCCTCAGTCACCGTTAAAACAGCGTCTCCCACCTCTAGCACATAATACATTAGTGCTAAATTGAAACCCCCAAGATGGAAACTGAACCAAAGACAAATGTCTTTGTTTGGTTTCTTTGGTTGTAGAGAGACTGTTAGTCATGTTATGTTGTTGGTGTGATGTTACTGTTAATAAAGTTACATACACAGTGGATTCACCCTTATTATTATATTTACTAAATACCAGTTTTTATGTGGGTCCTATCATTTTACTTTGTTGTATTCATCCACCACAACTTAAAGGCCGGTCCGTGAAAATATTAAACCGGTCCGTGGTGTAAAAAGGTTGGGGTCTGCTGCTTTAGTAAATCAGGCCCTGAGCTTTCAATTCGAGTGTCTTCCCTGACGCAGGAGAACAGAAGGCGTTGGACTGCGGGTTTGTTTGTAACGAGTAGAGAGGAAGACGTCGCTGCTGTTTGGAGAGAAGTCGACTTATGAAGCTGTTTGAATCCTATAACCACTGTGACTGCTGTGCCTTGGAGGAACGCTAAAGCACATCCCTAACCAAACAAGCCCACTTCCTGTCATAACGCCGCGTTAAATATGTACAAGTACGTACGAGCCAGATTTACCTGTAATAGTGAAAACCAGCATTACATGTACTGTACATGGTTAGTTATTGCCATTAAGTGTTGTGTTATTATCCGTTTTACTGTTTGGTCTTAAGATTGTTTTTATTGTGTATTTTTAGATGGATCGTGCTGAGGCATGTAGATGATACATGTCCATAAAATGACAATACGTCTATAAATACAGTTTATATTTAAAAACTCTTTACTGGAGCTTTTAATGGGATTTTTTTCTAGCAGCACCCTTATTTGTTTTTGTTTTTTTTTTTACCTTTTTGTGTTTGTACTGTAGCTTCGTTCCAAGTGCAGTCAGTAAATACTTTAGACTGTTGTGTATGTTTGTGGAGTATCTGAGTAAACTTTTTATAATTTAATTTATATAATGACTGATACATGGTAACGAGGAAAAAAAGGACAAAAAAGAAAGCATGTGTGTTAATGTTTAGACTGTTGAATAATTATCTACAATATTTCAATCTGCAGGAACAATGCACTTGTTCCCTGAATCTGTACATACCTGTTGATAGAAATCTGAAAGATAAATAAATGTGTTTGATACGAAGAAAAGCATCTAACCGCTCTGTGACTCTACCCAACACATTTTTCATCACTGATAAAAGAGGTCATGGGATGATTTCCTGTTCTTGGACGCAGTTGTCATGCCATTTCAAGGTTGTTTCCACAAACTATACAGACTCCAGCGGATGCCAACTTCCATGGTGACGAGCGATTGCACTCTTTAAAGTAAGGTCACCAACGGCATTGTTTTTTGTCTTTTTTTATATCATTTTATTTTGCTTCAAATGAATGAGCAAATTAAAATAATATAAAAATAGCATTCATACGCAGAGACGGAAGACAAAAAACACAAAAAGTACATAAAGTGAAGTGCATGAGTCCCGTAGAGACATGTTGGCCTCTAACCACCTAAGTCCTACAAGCCCTGATCGGGTATATAGAGCTGAACTAATGTGTACTGGTACGTTTTCCATTGAGTTTTAAAAGAGCGACAATATGTTTAGGTGAAGGTGCAGAAAATTTTCAATTTTTATCATTTACATTCTCCCAGACCAGTGTGTTTTATAAGAAAACCAGCATGTTTAATTAGTAACAGTTGCTAAAAAAAAAAAACACGCTTAAGTGTCACTTGATTGTTTAGAAAAGTCTGAACAGAAAATGAAAACTCCCTTCATCGGATGACATCGTACTGAAAGTATCGAGACACTTAATCAAACACATGTGTTTGAGAGAAGAAGAAGAAAAAACAAAACAAGGCCTCCCTTGATTTCTTTCTGAGATCATACAACAGCTTACATAATTCTCACAGTCGCAAAAACACATTTGTGTTTAAGAACAAAACCACAAAAAAGATCGTCCTTGAAACAGAAGTAGCTTCGTTGTGATCAAATCCAGTGAAAATAATTGCTTCTCACAGTAGAATCTGTGACGGTAACTGATGGTTATAGTCAGTGTTGAGGTTGGTGGTTGTCAGTGCCTCCAGAGTGGAACCAGCAGCCTCGAGTTACACATTGAGGAATCTGGCGCCCCCTGCAGATCAACCTTTAGCATCGCATCCAGCGCTCCCCTTTACTGAGCGGATACCCTCTGTCCACTCTCAGCATCTGGTTCACACGCCAGTAATCGTCTCCCTTAAAGAAGAAGACCTTCCCGTTTGTCCAAGTGAACGCAGCATCGGGACTGGATGGGACGCCGGTGAAAAGCATGCTCAAAGGTTTGGGGTAAATGCCCATGTCGTTGTACTTCATTTCATCAAACTGCCAGTGCTCTGAACCCTGCAGAAAAAGAACATTTAGAATAGTGTAGAGCAGTGGGCTCCAACCCCTGGGGCCCGGACCAGTACGGGTCCGAGGTAATGCCAATACGGTCATAACAATGTGAACACATATATATGTATATCACATATTTATATTTGTTGTGTATCTGTTCTGCTCTGTTCTTTTTTTTTCTACTCTTTGTTTTATGCTGCTGTATCTGAAATTTTCCCTCATGGGACGAATAAAGGTATATTCATCTTCCAAAGCTGCTTTATCCTTTGCAGGGTCGCGGGCAATTCAATTCAATTCAATTCAATTCAATTCAATTCAATACATGACGAAACAATAGGCAAGAGTGACAGCAAATTAAAATGTAGGTTAAGATATTATGAAAAGAAAAAAAAGACTCCTGAAAACCCTAACTGCTTTTTCTCAGTAGCTCAGCCTACGTTTGTATTTAACACAAGGAGGAAACCACTGCTACAGTCTGAAGCACAACTGTTATCCCCATATAAAGGGAAGAAAAATATTGCTCGCAATGTTCACTCCCATCCCATAAAAACAATATCTCTCCTGTTCCCATTCCCTTTCACATAACACAAGCATTGTCTAAAAAAATACATCAATTTGTAAAAGATATTTTTATACAGAACAGTAAATACAGCGCAATCCAATGGAATTCGGAAAAATCTTTGAATCTGTAAACGTCAGCTTCTCTAAGTCTTCTATTTTAAAAAAAAATATACATACACTTTTCAGACCAAATTCTGAGTTTACAGATCAAGATAAGTACCAGGCCACACAGAAAGAATAAATACCTTACATTATTTCTGTTTTATTTATTATGGGATTCTGAGCAATGTTTTATTTTGAAAAGGTAGTGTAGTCTCTGGGCCTCATCCATCTATTGGTACATGTCCAGATGGTCACATGTGTTACCTACATCCACTGCCTTCTTTAAATGCCTGTTCTAACACTAACACAATACATTAGTGCTAAATTGAACATTTTTATGTGGGTCCTATCATTTTATTTTGTTGTATTCATCCAACACAACTTAAAGGTGGGTCCATGAATACATTGTCAAACATTTAACTGGTGTGTAGCACTAAAAAAGTTGGGGACCACTGGAGTACACTAAATCAACGGTCCCCAAACTTTTTTACTCCATGAACCATTTTAATATTTTCATGGACCAACCTTTAAGTTGTGGTGGATGAATACAACAAAATAAAATAATAGGACCTACATAATAAACTGGTATTTAGTAACTATAATAATAATGGTGAATCCACTGTGTATGTAACTTTATTAACAGTAACATCACACCAACAACATAACATGAGTAACAGCCTCTCTACAACCAAAGAAACCAAACAAAGACATTTGTTTTTTATTCGTTTTTCCAGCTTGGAGGTTTCAATTTAGCACTAATGTATTATGTGTTAGTGTTAGAACAGCCGTTTGAAGAAGGTAGTGGATGTAGATAACACATGTGAGCATCTGGACATGTATCAGTAGACAGATGAATGCACTAGTTTAAAAAAACAAAACATAGTTTGGAATCCAGTAATAAATAAAATGGAAATAATCTAAGTTACGTATTCTTTCCGTGTGGCCCGATACCAACTGACCCACGGACCGGTACCACCTGGGACCACTGCACTAAATAAAAGACACAGGCACATGTTACTATAGATCTGCTCTCAGGTCCTCACCTTAATAAAGACCAGTTTCTTATTCTTCTCCAGGTACAAAGCTGCATCAATATCAGCAGGGATTCGTTTGACCTGTTTGGGGTAACCATAGTCCAGCAGGAAACTTGTATACCTCCACACCTTCCCTCCTGGAGCAGAAGGAGGTCAAACATTTACACAGTGTCTGGACTGACGGACAGCAGAACAACGGTCGAGCCGGTGACAGAACCAAAACTCAGTACCTTTGAAGAAGTAGGTTTTGTTTGTTCTCGGAGAGTACACAGCAGCGTTCAGGTTTCCAGGAAGCTCCCTCCACAGCCGGTCCATCCTTATGGGGGTGTTGTGTCCCAGATCAGAGATGGTCCACACATAGTTCCCACTGAAGGCAAAGGTTTTCCTCCATGGACCTGACGCATGAGAACACAAACACCCCATGATGATCAGCCACGACGCACTTTCCCACTGTGGGAAGTTTTTGTGGTTTCATGAACCTATTTTTTTTGTGTGTGTTTTTTGTCTGTTGTCTCTGATCCTGTCATTGTGGGTTGTGAATGTCACCTTGTAGTGTGGGAATGTAACTGTAATATTGTCTAATGAGCCTCCCCATCCACATTTTTTTGGCTTCAGGAACCCATGGATGTGAGCAAACGCAGAGCTATATGCTCAGATGTTGTATTTACATTTCATATGTAATGGAGTTCAGTATTTTGTCGACCTGCATCAAATGTGTGTGTTGAATGCAGTATTGTGTCGTACCTAACATGATGGCGTCCAGTGTGGCGGTACAAGGGTCAGGGATGTTCTCGGGGCCATGAGTGCTCTCTGTGGGAAAGGTTCCAACTGCGGGTGTCGGACTGGACAAAGTACTTGTGATGCGTCTACCTGGAAAACAGAGCAGCCACAGTGTCAATAAATTGGACCCATAAACTGGAACACTGGTCCTGAGCAGGGCCTGTTGGACGTAGGAGGTCAGAGGTCAACATATGTCTCTATGGGATTCATGCAGTTTACTTATTTATATGTTTTTTTGTCACATTACCTGTGTAAATTGTTTTTGGCTGTTTTGGGTTTTTTGTGTTCTTTGTGGAAAGCATAACCGTCCACAGAGAGTACTGCCACAAACACAAATGTGAGGGTATTGAATTTTTTGTTACGGTTAATGTTTTATATATTATATAATATATATTTAGAATATAATTTAAATTCTTCAACAATAGCTGTTGGTGTCAGGAAGAGATTGAAAAACCTTGCTACCATGAATACGATATTTGTCCAACAGTATAATTAGATTCATTAAGAAAATTAAAGGTTTACATGAGCATTCAAATGGAGTTTTTTGGATTCTTCTCAAAAAAATGTTTTACATTTTCCATTAGACAATATTACAGTTACACTCATAGATGACAATTAGTCATCTAAGGATAGTTAGACCATATAGGTCTATGTTGTATACCGTCTATGTC
>JAPTHA010000023.1:11666031-11682335 GCA_029814585.1 Gymnapogon annona | reverse complement strand
AAATGTACCAGTACACCACATTGGTTCAGCTCTATATACCCGAGCAGGGCTTGTAGGACTTGGGAGGTCAGAGGTCAGCATATTTCTCTATAGGACTCATGTGCTTCCCTTATTTGGTTATGTTTGTTTTTTCTTGTTTTACGTGTTTTTTGCGCTCTTTGTGTGTTTTGTCTGTTGTCTCTGATCCTGTCATTGTGGGTTGTCAATGTCATCTTGTAGCATATGAAGTAACATAGAACGTTCAAGGATAGGGATGTGAGCAGCTATGGTGTATTGCACATGGTCTTACTGTATTAAGGGTTTATTAGGGTGTATTAGCTCTAAATTGAAATGTCTTTGTTTGGATTCTTTGGTTGTAGAAAGACTGTTACTCATGTTATGTTGTTGGTGTGATGTTACTGCTACTAAAGTTACATTGGATTCATTGGACTTATTATTATTATATTTGCTAAATACCAGTTTTTATGTGGGTGCTATCATTTTATTTTGTTGTATTCATCCACCACAATTTAAAAGCCGGTCCGTGAAATTATTTATTATTTATTAAGCCAATCCATGGAGGAAAAAAGGTTGGGGTCAGCTGGTGAAATAATAAGATCAGCTTATTCACATGTCCTCAAAACAACTGAGCTAAAGCTTCAGACCAGACACAAGTAGATTCAAGATTCTGTACGAGGAACACTTCATTCAAGTCATCATTTTTATTTACCATGTTCCAGCACTTCATCTCTGCTCTCCCTGAGTGATGAGATACATAAAAAAAACGATTAGATTTGATGTGGAATGCTTCATTAATCACATTGTAAACACTTATCAACAACAAGAATGAAATGAATGGGGAATGACTTACTTTAACTTGACATCATCTACCATCTGTTCAGCGTCGGAGAAGTTGAGTACTTGGTCGCCTTTGGGGAGTGGTTGGACTGGAACGTAATGAACACCAACAAGACAATTAAATACAGAGCAGTGACAAGAGATGCCCGTCTGTTTGCTAGAGGATGGTAGAATCATTTAGATTGGAACGTCATTATCAGGGTTCAAATACTTTTTTCACGATCAAATTCATGCACTTTTTTAAAAGACTTTCAAGGTCAATTTTTCCAGTACCATTAAAAGTCTTTCACTGCCAAAGATGAGTTTTCTCGTCTTATCGAAGCCAAACATAGAACGCCAAAGACGAGTTTTCTCTTCTTTCGCGTTTATTTGCGGGGGGACAGATCAAAGTCTTCTCCACCTTGGGGGTGAATTTCAGACCTGTGCAGAATCTATTTCTTCCCCAGTAGGGGGCAAAAGTTTTGTTTACCTCCACTCGGCAAAAGCAGCCGAAGATGACGCATGTAAAATGGACTGATGGGAGGGGGAGACATGAATTGTGGGTTGAGAAAATGCCGAAACGTGTCGAAATCAAACAGAAAGCAGTACAAACAATTGACACTGGCAGAGAACTTGTCTGATCTTAGCACTTAGCAATGAGCTAGCGGTTAGCACTGAGTGTGCTACATTAGAAGCAGCAGTCAGATAATTCTGAACCCGACCCTCATGGCTCCCATCCGGATCGATCAACAGCAGATGGGCGTGGATCCAGCAGAACTGACCGGTACCGTCGCCCAGGGAGTGCAGGTAAAACATTATAACATGCTCGTGCATGTGTGTAAGTGTTACTTTGTTTGCAAGCTGAATTCATACTGTAATCATTCCAATACTTTGGGACTTCTATGCCATTCCATTATTATGACACAGTAGTAATAAAAAAAATTATGTTGTGGTAATTTTACATATTTCTACAGATACTGGATCAAGCAGCGATCTAACTGTGGACCGTTTGGGTATAGCGCAACCGAAGCGGTCCACCCACGGTCTTCACTGCCTGGAACAAATCGCTGCCCGACCAGCGCCCCCGGAATGAACTGAGCCCCCGAACGACCACACCTCGGTCGAGCACCGAAACTCATCCACACATCTATATATAAGATAAGATCGAACTTTATTGATCCACCACAGGGAAATGTGTGCGTCACAGCAGCCAAATACACAAATAAGAGCAGATACACATGTATGTACTGTATGTGTGTGTCTGTATGTCAATGTGTGTTTGTGTATATGTAGGTGTATGCATGTGTATGTGTGTATATTTATGTATGTGTATGTAAATGTGTGTGTATACGTATGTATGCATGTGTGCTGTAATCTATTCTGCAGCTGTAACCTGAAATTTCCCTGAGTGAGAAGAATAAAGGTATATCCTATCTATAATTGTATATATATTTCAATATTTTACACACACACGCATGTCTATAGTTCACACATGCACACATCTGCAAATACTTCAAATAGTTCAGATGCAAACATCTGTAAATCTGTAAATGTTATTTTGTCATCAAAAGTATTTTTCCTGTTTTTTGTTGTTTGATGGAAGTAAACAAGTGTTCAGATGTTTGAGGTCTCAATAAACCTACTAAATATGGACGTCGGGGACCGTTTTTCTTCTCTACAAAAAAAGCTAATTTTCTGTTTTTTTTGTCAAAATCTAGTGTTTTGGCTGAAACCACCCAATGTTCTATGGCCAATTTCTAAAGAACCATAAGGTGCTAGAAACAAACATTTTTTTCTGATGAAAGAAGTGAATCTGAAGTTTCTTTTGATGGTTTCAGTGTTTATGTAGTGTTAAAATTCAATATTCTGTAGGCCTTCAAAGTTCAGTGAAAATGGCCAAAAACTCTGGCAGTGTGGCTCTGATAATGACTGGCAGTCAATGAGTTAAGGGAGAAATTTTATACAACCTAGGCAGAATATCCAAACAGCTACTAAAATAAACTGAAAAGGGAAGATCACATTTTCTCATTCTTTTTCTCATGGACGACCTCGAACAGCAGAGAGCAAGAGACAGAGAGAGAGTGTGAGTGAGAGAGTGTCTTGTGCTCCAGCAGCATCTCCTCTTCTGTCTATCATCTTATGGACTAACATCAGCTGTAGTTCCATTCTCAGTTCCTACAGAAACGCTGGTTTTGTTTGACATTGGCATTCAGAGACATCCCATAGTGCTCCTACATTTATGCCTAGCATGCACCTAATGGTTAGGAACACATGTAAGCTAACCGTGTAGGCATCTCTGTGATTGACCTTTCATAAGACTCCAGAGTGCTGTCTCTCCCACAGTGAAAAGTTCAGTTTCCTTTTTGATGATTCCTACACATTATTAAAAGGGGAAATTCAGGCACTTTTAAGGGTAATTTTCAGATTTTCCAGCACAGTACCTTATCACTGGGGTCAAATACATCTCTATGGGAACTCATGATTTTTTTCACAGTAATGTACATAGTATTATGATATAAACATCTATGATTATTTTTCACTATAGGAAAGAGTTTAGACAGCAGAAGAACAGCAAGTTTTATCTGAAAAAAAGGGAAACCACTTGGTGTTCTTCAGATACACTCACACTGAGACAAACAAAACTTTCTTTGGGCTTTTTCCCTTCAGGGGATGCCGCAGTAAATCCAATTTGCATATTTGATTTGGCAGGAGTTTTACGTTGGATGTCCTGACACAACCCTCTATATTTATCTGGGCTTGGGACCGGCTCTATCAGACACTGGCTTGTGGCCCCTTGCTGCTACAATCGTAGGCAGTAGCATGAAGGGTCTTGCCAAAAACGCCACACTAGATGTTATTCATTGCCAAGCGGGATTCGAACACGGGTCCCACATGCCACTCTAGTGCCTTTACCAACAGAGCTATCCAGCCAACACTGAGACAAAGACTATAATATACATGTGCCTGAAGTTGACATGAGAGCCCCCAGTAATATTCTTCTGTTATTTCCATTTTCTAAAGTGCATTATCTCTTTCAAAGTAGTTTGTATACAATTGTAAACACTTCCAGACCCTTAAACACAAATCCAAGCACTTTTTGAAAACACAAAATTGTAGTTCCAAGCGTTTTCAAAGATTTCAAGCGCCCGTGTGATCAGCTTTTTGCATATCTTGCAGCAGGCTACAGATGGATTTGATTCACGTTTTATCCACTGTTCGTACTTTTGGTTTTTCTCGTCAATGTTCATTAAAAAGGCAACATGTTGGTCTCATGCTTCTGCACTATCCAAATGTTGGTGGTGTGACACGTCAATCAATCCAGCTCTCCCCAAACCCATCAGAGCGTGAGCTGTGAAGTTGTCATTTTTAATCCCACTTAACTTTATTTCTCTCCATTTAACATGAGGTACATTCAGTTAGACAGCCCAGAAATATGGGAACAATTTCAAGAATTTACAAGCACCTTACCCAAAATTCAAGCAATTCTCAAACCTTAAAATCCCAGCATTTTCAAGGTTTTCAAGCACCTGTATGAACCCTCCCTGCATTATCAGCATCACTTTCATGACAGAGTGTGTGAATTGAAGCTTCATGATATACATTTCCAATTGTAGAAAACACTCACCGCTCTGGTCATCTAGTAGGTAGTACTGCTTTAACAGCTGCCAGTGCACTAGCAAACTTTTGGGTGTGCGGGATGGGTGAAAGACACTGGGGTGTTTGTTCAAGAGTTCTTGGAAAATGTCCAGTTTGGGCTGACTGGTCTGTTGGATGACAAAAAAATGGATGCCTTTGTGAATACATGACCATGCAGTCATATGTGTCAAGAACTGAAAGATTTCTCTCCGTCTTAGATCATCTGAAAAACTGATACAGTGGAACCCCAGGTTATGAGTTTAACTCGTTCCAAGATTGAGCTCATACAGCGGAAAACACGTGACGGAAACAGTTTACCCATAAGGATACATGTAAATCCAATTAATCAGTTCCAAGACTCAAGAAAACTCCCATACATGCATTCATACATAGACACACACACACTCGTATACATAAATATACTGTACATGCATGTAAAGTATCTGGAATTTTTTTTCTGCATTATTATGATCTGAAAAGTAAGTTATGTTAATCATCCAAAAAGGAATACGTGAATTTAGTTCTCAAATTTATTTATAATGACGCATTACCTTATAAACAGATGGCTGCAGCTAAAGGAGGAAGAAGGCTTGTTTTTCCCTTTTCTGATTTTTCTTCAATGTTTTGACCTGTTTTGCCACAGCTTAGTCATCATCATTTTCAGTAGGCAATGACCTTTTGCCAAAATAGCGATCCAATGTTATTCCCTAAGCCACCTTTCTCTCAACCTAATTTTCTGCACGTGAGCGAGTACAAAAAGATTTTCACCTTGTAACCCAAAAAAATTAGGAAGCCATTGTGCTCGTAACTCGGGGTTCCACTGTAATTTGATAAACTGGTCCTGCTCAGAATCATAACAAATGGATCCAGGTATTGTCTTCCAAGACATGATTATTTTCCAGCTCATAGTTTCTGTCAGGCAGTAAAAACCAAACTGAACTAGTACATTTCTTAGTCCTTACAATGAACTATTGTACATCACTCATGTTGAGGTTTCACTTACTGAGCCAATCTTGGCCAACATTGCCTCTTCATTCTGACTGAAGAGAGCTTTACTTTGGATCGCTGCAATGGCCTCTGGGTGAAGCTGTCGCATGGCCTGCCATGCCAGCCTGCAGACAAACAACAAACACAAGTGTGTTAAACCATAAAAATAAAGATATAAAAGTACATAACATTAGGGAAGGCCAAAGTGGTTCCTGCTAGGAATCTTACTTTGAGATGACAGGATCGTAGAGTAGAGCGTACCATCTTTCTTTAATTTCCCGCAAAGTGAAACGACAGCTGAACTTCACCCCCAAATGAACAGAAGTAAGATCTGTGGTCTAGATGGAGATACAGGTCCACACACAAATAAAACAGGTTGAGTACATAATCTGTGATTTTGCTAATATTTGAAAGATTCATGGACAAGGAGATTCTCATTTGACTAAAATAGAATAGACTTTATTGTAATTGTGTAAAGAAATAATGAGATTGGTGTGATGCTCATCACCCACACCGCAAAGGCTAAAAAGAGCATAAAAATATATGCATTTTAAAAGTCCTAAAACAATTCTTAACAACATAAGTGATGTTTGTACTACTCCACCTGCAAAACTGCATTGATTAGCAGCAAGTCGTCTGTAGGTTTCCATCGACCCAGGTCTTTTGTTACATGCAACGGCTGCTTACTCTTCTTTACTCTTTTGGTGATAGGTGCAGGGTTTATGACCATTGTCAGAGGTTGCGTGAGTGTGGTTCCTGATTTGGTAATCTGATTTTAAAAACAAAAGCATAAACATTACAGCATGACATTTCCTGATAACATGAAAGTACAGGTCAATTTATAGTGCTGTGTGTACCTTTTTTTTCTCACTAGATGAAGGTTCACTTCCTGAACAGCGAACAGGCTCTATGACAGGAGGACCTTTTACTCTACTAGATGACTTGACAAGGCTGCTTTCCACCAGCTCATCGTCAAACTTTTTCCTTTTTATTGACCTGAGGATGTAATTAGGTCAAAATCAAATTATACTGTGTAGTAAGCAGCTTTAAGTGACAACAGAATACAGTGACTCTGTTAGTGCACAACTAAAAGAAACATACAGAACATAAATCAAACCTGGAGGAGCTTCTGCGTTTGGGAACAACACTGCCAAAAGCCTGTGTTGCTGTCCGTTTCACATCTTTTACACCAAGTGTTTCCTCATCCTCTGACCGACTCTGAGTCCCAGCCACTGCCATCGGAGGACCAACTACAGGGTCACCTGCTTGCATCTGTGAATTTATAAGATAAAATGCAAAACTATTTTTTTAAGAGTTGCTGACTTCTATAATGTCCTTCACTGACCATTGTAGTTGGTTTCACCACATGATTGTACTGCAGAGCTACATTTTGAGAGGACACTGGGAGAATCTTTGACAGTATTAAACAGATTAGAGAAGGGGTGTTTTTTACTTGTATTACAGTTTGAATAAAATCCATATCACTGTTACAACACAATACTAGTAGTAATACAGTAACATGAAAACTGATCTAATCTAAAGATGAAGCCAGTTACCTTGAAATACTGAACATTTTATACCATGATACGCATTATTATAACAGTTTTAGGTCCACATAATCAGCAAAAATACTTTTTCAGTGTTTGGTTGTTTTACATACTTTGACTCAGGCATATTTTGATGTTCCACTAGCTGTAATCATTTTACTCATCTATGTCTAGAATTATTAAATGTGTCCATCCTTGGCAAATTGTTGTCATATTGGTATCAAGATGTAGTTTAAAGCCAAAAATAATTAACTTCCAATTTTCTTAAGACAATTAACAGCCCTTGATTATATGAATGTTTTGATCGTTAACGGCTAATATGTGCCGTTATGTAGCTTGTGGCCGTACTCTCCGGCCCCAAATATGCACGAAGATATAACGTTAGGATCAGACATAGTTGTCTGCCAAAACGGATGTATTTTATTTGCGTTTTTTGACAAATGTATTACATTTTTTAAATCTTTGGGCTAACAGGTCAGATGCTAAGCATATTAGCATTGCCTTTGTTTACATGTGAACTAGCGCTCACATTAACGGTAGCGCGTTCCTAGTAGCTTTAGGTGATATTAGGGTTACACGTTAAATTAAAAAAAATACGACGATATATTAAAATTGTGCCATATCACACACTTTTGCGTTGGGAAATATTAAATGTACCACCACAAGGTTACTGTTTGCTAGTTAGCACTAGCTTAGCCACCCACTAGCTAAAGCTTCACACAGTACTACTAATAGTAGTTACTTAGCTAATAATTTAGAGCACAGTTGTAACTCACCTTTCCACGTTGTTCCCTGCGTCCTGATACCCACTGTAATGTTTGGAGTTAATATGGTCTGTTTTTATCCACATCCGTTTGCTAACTGTCATGAGTGTATTAGCAAACTAGCTACATGGCTAACTGGCTATGAGTTTGAGTTTGTCAGAGAAACAATTAATGAACTCTATTAGCGCCCCCTTTGGACCGGAGTGGGAACATATAATCCGAGATATAGCCAAGATATTTATATCTATATCCAAATTTATATCTATAAACTAATCCCAGCTCATAAAAAACAAAACAAGTCGTGCTGAACACTAACACCTGTGCTTCTTCTTCATGTAGAGATGCATCTACAGTATAAATATGTTGCAGATGCAATGCATTCCCCAAGTAATGCAATTTTTGTGGTTGAAAAGACATGTTCTTCTTTCGGCTTTTCCCTTCAGGGGTCGCCACAGCAAATCACTTTCCTCCATCTAACCCTGTCTTCTGTATCCTCTACTCTCACACCAACTACCTTCATATCCTCTTTCACTACGTCCATAAACCTCCTCTTTGGTCTTCCTCTAATCCTTCCTAATCCTATCCATCCTGGTCTCGCCTAGAGAGAACCTCGGCATCTTCAAAAGATCAAAATTCTCATCAAAAGACATGTTACCATTTTAAATTGAAAAAGTAAAAAAAAAGATGCTGTCATGATAGAACGTTTATCCAATTTGAGAGCAGTAATTTCAGAAAAATTTTCAGGTTTCAGTGGAGATCCCTGATCATCACTGCTTCCTGTAGTCCCTGTTAAACTGGCCCTCACTCCACTCCCGCAGACAAATGCATTGGTTTTCACTCATCTACAAAACCCCTTCCTATCTATGGTCATTAAACAACATTCATTCCATAAACCACAATCATCCCAAAATATAATCAGCCTCTCCGTACCCAACGCCTATACCACCTTCGTTCCAATTCTCAGCTGCCAACGACTGGAATCAACTCCAACAAACTTTGAAGCTCTCCATGTTCATTTCACACTCCACCTTCAAAACTGCAATACAATTACAAATCAAACACCACTGCACCTGCCCCTAGTCATTATCAGAATGTCACATCCATTGCATTTCTAACGGCCGTTACTTTTTATGTTTCTATATTGTTTTATCTGGTTTTTTTAATCAGTAAAATGTGGTCATAAAAACCTATAAATCCTCACAATTTCTTTTTTTCTCTTTGTAAATGTAGTCATTTTCCTAACCCTAACCCTAATCCTAACCCTAACCCTACACTAAATTAAACAAGTAGTAACAGTTGAGAAGGAGATGCTTGTAGACGTAAACCTTTTCATTGTGTAGGGAAGGTTTGAAGGTCACGTTATGTACATAGAATTACATTGTTCTTCACAGCAAACTGGGCTGAATTTGACCCCTGAACTAAAAGGAGTTAGACACCCCTGATTTACGCCATGAATATTAACCTGAAGGAAAATAGAACATCTGCAGTGTCTTGGCATCAACAACAAGAATGTGTTAAAGGCTGCTGTGAATATTTCAAGTCCGAGGAACTTTGACGTTAAAGAGAAATGTGACTTCCCACATGTTGGCACTGAGGGCAGATGTCACCATCAAGTGATCCAGTCTAAATAATTGACCTACAGGGGCATAATCCTTATGACCATGTCACACAAGAACTTTGGTGTTCTTGTTTTTTGTTTTTTTGTATGTCTCTTCACTGCAACAAAACTAATTGCTGTGTAATCCCAGTTTGATCTGCTGAAGCTGGTACAGAAATATAGAAAGCAGGACATTTTAGTGACATTTTAATAACATTTTATTGACAGTAACAGTTTCAAAATGTTTTAAGTTACAATAAATACAGAATTCAGCTACCATAGTTTAGGTATTTAACAAAATGATGTTGAGAGTCATATAACATTTGATGTATAAAAAATGCATTGTGCTGCACCATTACATTTGTCTCTCCTAATCAGATTTACTAGACGTGTCTGAAGACTCCAATACATTTCAGGCATAAGATCCATGTATTTGTGCACCGAAATAACGTTTTTCATTATTAGCACCTTTTGAAAGTAACTACTTACTGTCACATCTACACAATGTCATTTTAAACCTCAGTTTACCTATACTGGGAAACATACAGAAATGTTGAAATGAAATATTTGCACAAGCAGAACATCCAGGAAGTGCTTGGCACATTTTATGAACGTTATCATCGTCTCCTTTTGGAGAGCTTGATCTTATTCTGCGAAAGTTCTCTGTAAATACTGGCATGTTGCACGAGGACAACTGGAGGCTGAAAGTCTAAATCAGAGGTGTCAAACATGCAGCCGGGGGTCAATTGCAGCCCACCAAAGGTTCCGGCATGTGGGATAAATTTGTGAAATGCTAAAATGACACCTAAGATATATAATATATATAAGATATATCTTATATAAAATTATAGTTCAGGGTCCACATACAGACTGGGGAAAATATTATCATAATAACCTAAAAATACAACTCCACATTTTTCTCTGTGCAAATGTAAATATTATCATGTAATTTTCCTTTATTTGCGCTACAACAAAGCATAATTTCACAAAAAACATAAATAACCTGAACAAATTCAAACAACCTGAAATGTCTGTAGATAAGTCAGTGTCATTTTATCAATATTCTACCTGTTATTAAATGTTTTTGTGTATTTGTAGATGCAGAAATATGAGGTGTGATATAATTAAAATGACACTTATTTGTCTTGAGCATTTTGAGGTTGTTAATGTTATTGGCATGGTTTTAAAGGACAGTTTGTAGATGTAAACATTTTAATCATATGAGGACAGATTAGAGTTGACATTATTGATATGTAATTCTGTTATTACTGTACTGGCCCAACCCACTTCACACAAATTTGGCCGAATTTGGTACCTGAAGTAAAATGAGTTTGACACCCCTGATAAAAATAAAATTGTCACGTGTGTTGGAGGACATCACTTGCTTGATTTTGGCCTCAGTGCAAATAAACTCTATTATTAAATGCTAGGGAGATAGTATAGAAACCTGGAGTTAACTGTTGTCAGTGCCTTGTCGGTGATCTGTCACTCTACATCCACCGCTCTCTGACACATGCTCATTCAACTGAAGCGCTCAGAAGAACAGGTCATCGTTCAATAAACTGGAGGTTAATGACATTTTCAGGAACTAGAAGCGTTCGTGTCATGGGCTTCACGGAAACTCCTTCTGGGTCTGGTTTCACGTCAAACTCCATGAGGATCTAAAGAGATGAGAAAAACAGAACACTTACTTACTTATATGGTTTTTTTTGTGTGTGTGGTTTGTCTGTTGTCTATGGTCCTGTCATTGTGGGTTGTGAATGTTGTTTTGTAGTGTATGAATGTACCTGTAGTATTGACAAATGACAAATCTAAATGAAATAATATAAAAAAGCAAAACAGAAATCAGATACAAAACTTGGTCAATACGGGATACATATATACATACATACATATGGGATATATATATAAATATACATACATACATATATATACATATATATATATACACACACACACACACACACATATATATATATATGAAAATAAATGTCCATATTTTGACTTGGAAATTTCTCCGAGAGGGACGATTAAAGGAATCTAATTATAATACTTTTAAAATTCTAACAACATGACGGTTTTAACTACTTGATGAGACAGCATTATGATTTGTTGGAATTCTTTATTTAATAATAATCGAATACTAATACAGGGACTACAACTCAATGAATTCTCACCAAGACCGACTTATAACCCTGAAGTTTGTCTAGTGAATGCAACTAAACTCAAACTGTAAAAGTATGTGAAGAAACTGACAGAAATTCAGTCACTAAGAAATCTATTGATAGAAAATGGAAATTAGACCCCGCCCCCCTTCCAATCAAGATGTGGGTGAAGAAGTCAACAGTTGTGTGAACCTGGAGAAAACAACCTATAGGATGAAAAAAAAAAGTAGGGTGTTCTACAAGATATGGAACCATTTATAAAGTACATGGAAAATGTACCAGTACACCACATTGGCTCAGCTCTTTATACCCGAGCAGGGCTTGTAGGACTTAGGAGGCCAGGGGTCAATCTATGTCTTTACTCATGCTGTCCACTTATTTTAGGTCAATCTATGTCTTCATGGGACTCATGCTGTCCACTTATTTTATTTCATTTTGTCTCTGTGTCACAAGTAGGCTTTTTGACAATAAAGTTCACTTTGACTTTTGATTTGATAAACATAACACAGTGAGAAAGAAGCGTATCCATATTCTCTTCCACACCAAAAAGTGCATGAATTCATGTGAGTCACTGCACTATGTCTCATCATGTGATTCTTTTTACCTGATTCATTCAATATTTGAGCTCTGGTGTTTTTAAGGCTCAGAACACTTACCCTAGCGAGAGCAAGGTAGAGCTCCAGCTCCGCAATTCGTCTACCGATGCAGCTGCGTTTTCCCACTCCGAAGGGTACCGAGGCATATGGGTGATGGGTCTCATCCTTGTTCAACCATCTTTGAGGGTGGAATTCATCTGGGTTTGGATACAGGGTCGGATCCCGTGATGTTGCAAAGTGGCACAAAGTGATCAAAGTCTGGAAGGAGAGAGTGAACAGCCACGTATCACTGGCTGCAAAACATTCACACGTACGATAAACATGTGGTGGAGACATGTCCATTTAAACCAGTGCTTCTCAATTATTTGAGAAGTGTCCCCCCCCCCAACTACAAATACTATTATTTGTGTATAGGTATGTAATAAGAGCCTTATAAGTAGGTCCTCCGCTATGGTGTGGGTTTGTTTTGGTCTTCTATGATGCTAACATGCTCACTGGTTTACTGAAGTAGCGTTCACAAAGCGGGATGATTGTTGTCAATATTCACCACGTTTTAACATAAAAGCCTCCAGTTTCTTATCAGCGTGATTGGGGTGTAATGTCTTTAAGTGACACCATCATTTATTTGTCTTCATGCTGTCCACTGTTTTCCAACATTTTTAGACCCAAAGCCCACTGGTCTTCCTGATCTCCCACCATAGTCACAGTGAAGCCAAGCACTACAAACATGTTTCCTGGTCTTAGCTTTAGGGAGACTTTGGTTTGTCTCTTTATCTCCGTCTCTGTCTGTCTTTCTTTTCATCTCTGTTAAATATTCATGATGGGTGTATAAACATGTCCATCAAAGAGCTAATACTCCCTGCACACACTCTGACAATGAGAGCACCACTGACACCTACTGTAGTGGATGTGACATTACACTTTATTATAGCATGGCAAAAAAAGAGCATGTTCCAGGGGGCACATGTTGCCCCCCTGGCATCACACCCCGAGTATTTGAGAAGGACTGCTGTACTGCGAACCATTCACATGTATGACAGTGTGATGCGGTGGTGACATGTCCAGTGCGTTTTCGGTTTAGGTTTGAATTCTTACTAAAGACTTACGTTTTTAGGGATGATGTAGCCCCCGACCTCGATGTCTCTTTCCGTAATCACTCTAGCATTGGCAGGAATAACAGGATACAACCTGAAATAATGATAAAACGCTCAGTGACATGAGACTGATTCACTCACAGACTCGTAGATGAGAGCTGAAACTTGTGCAACTGTACCTGAGCACCTCTTTGACTGTGGCTTTGAGCAGAGGCATACGGCCCACATCGGCTGCCTCTGGGATGTTTCGATCCCCCAATACTCTCAGAACCTCATCACGGAGCGAGGCCTGCACCTCAGGGTGACGGGATAGTTCATACAAAGACCAGGACAGAGTACTGGAGATCTGAAAGTAAATGAAAGAGTGAAGCGAACAGTTGACACTACAGTACGTGTAGCCATGAATGGCAACATGGACACAACCCGTCATACCGACATACATTTTCCATAAAGGTCGATATTCAATATAGAGTCAGGGGCCATTATATTAGGTACATCTGCTCAACTCCTTCACTAGCACAAATACCTAACGAGCTGATCACATGGCAGCAACTGTTTACACTGAATTACTGTTTATAGTACTGTTTACACTGATGTGCAGTATTTTCACTGTTTATAGTACTGTTTACACTGATGGGTGATATTTTCACTGTTTATAGCGCTGTTTACATTGATGTGCAGTGTTTTCAGTGTTTATAGTACTTTTTACATTGTTACATTGTTACTGTCCATCTTATTTATTTCTTATTTATACTGACTGTGTGAATTTTTGTTGTCAGCTTGCACTGGAGCCACTCATGACTTTAGATTCACTCAGCAATTGTGCACTTTTCTATCTTCCATATTTATTTTGAGTTATTAGTTGCCAATATATGACATTTGGTTACCAGATTCATTGTGTGTGTCTGTGTAATGACAATAAAGGAAGTCTAAGTCTAACTTAGCACATTTATACACCATGAAGATGGTGTATAAATGTGCTTTTAATTCATTTTGAATTAAAAGCACATTCATTTTTCTGAATGAATGAAAATGCAAGATTGGATGTTCTGAGTGTTTTAGAAATTTTTCATCTGTTGCCATTTTCAAGCTCAATTACCTTTTCAACCACTCAAATAATTATTTCTTGGCTACAAATATATTATGCCGGACAGCATCCACGGCGCCCAATACATCTCTGCTTCAGCTGCATTTAAATTAACTGGCAAATATATGAGGAACACCTGGTACTAGCCAGTTAGTATAACTCTATATATTTTTTCTGAAGTGGGTAAAGATTTCTGCTATAACTTGAAGGAATTAGGATGTGTGAGGTCACCATATGTCTCTCTGTGACTCATGCGGTTCATCCATGCATGTGGGATTTTTTTTGTTTTTTATTTAGTTTTTGTCTGTTGTCTCTGATCCTGTCATTGTGGGTTGTTAATGCTGTCTTGTTGTGTATGAATGCAACTGTAATATTGTCTAATGAAAAATAAAAATGAAAAAAAATTACAGAACACTATAAATATTGCAAAGCACTTGAATATACAGTAGAAAAGTGCAGGTTGAAATATGTAATGTATAATGGTGCATTAATAAAACAAAGTTATAGATCTCGAGCATTGAAAGTGAAATTAAGATGCAGCCTAATTTCACTGCTTATTAAATTCTGTTGGGCGTCTTGATTCAGATTATAGTTCATTGTTTACTGCATTGTTTATAGGTAGTGTGATGTATCACTGCTCATATGTGTGAATGCCGTGGTGGTAAAGGCTCAGTTCTTACAGTGTCGACACCGGCCAGAAGCAGCTCCGTCACGTTGCTGTAGACAGTCTTCATGGGTAGCTCCGTCTGTGAGAGGAAGTAGGTGAGATATCGGCCCTCCACCTTTTCTCCATGGGCGATCTTCTCTGCTTCAGCTGCCACGCGCTGGTCGATGTGACCTTTAGCTGGAGGCACAAGAAATAATGTCATCTCGGTCCAAAAACTGTTTACATCCCACATCAGAAGCCATAGTTGAATACTGTGTAGATTGAGTTCATTTGACTCTAACCCCCAAGACTGACCTAGAACACTGAAGTCTGTCTCGTGGTCAATCTATTTAAACTCGAACTATCAAGGTATGTGAAGAAACTGAGAGAAATTCAATCACTAAGAAATGTATTGATAGAAAATGGAAATTAGACCCCCCCCCCCCTCTAATCAAAATGTGGTTGAAGATATCAACAGCTGTGTGAACATGGAGAAAATAACCTACTGGATGAAAAAAAGAAGTAGGATGTTCTACATACAAGATATGGAACCATTTATAAACTACTTGGAAAATTTGCCAGCAAACCACTTTGGTTCATTGGTTCATACCCGAGCAGGGCTTGTAGGACTTAGGAGGTCAGAGGTCAACATACTGTATGTCTCTAATGTGGCTCATGCGGTTCACTCATTTATGTGTTTGTGATTGTATCGGTTTTGGGGTTTTTTTTTGGTCCTCTTCATGTGTGTCTTTTATTTTTATTTATTTATTCAATGAATCAATTAATTTTTGTCTGTTGTTTGTTGTCACTGATCCTGTTATTGTGGGCTGTGAATGTCGTCTTGTAGTGTATGAATATAACTGTACTATTGTATAAAGAAAAATCCAAAAGAAAATAGTACACACAGTACATTAAAAAAAAGACTTACTTAGACCACATTAAATCTGGTACTGGTCTTGTTGGGGGCATTGCATCTTTTCTACTTTTTCAAGCACTTTTATTGGGATGTTGTATTAGTCTTACTGATTTTTTGTTGTGTTTTTTTTAAATTATTGTCCAAGTTAATTATTTTGTACTGTAATTCTGCATTTATTATTGACTCATCTCCCAACTGTTATCTATGCTTAGTCAATTCAAAATTCAAAAGTATGGTATTGTCACGATACATGAGAGAAGACATGAGAGAAGACAACGGTCAGGTTTTTTCAGCACATATCATATCATCACACATGCAGAGACTGCAAGGAAATTTTGATTGTAACCATCGTGGATAGTCTGCCAACATTGTTGGCATAGTTCTATATAGTATTCTGCACCTTACCTACTAGAACAATAGAAGGTCAATTTAAGTTGTTTTGTTTCTTTCTTG